>OX422217.1:560172960-560672905 GCA_949130495.1 Sambucus nigra
TGTTGGAGGAGGAGGTGCAGGAGGACGAGGATGTGGACCTCGTTGCTTCATCGCCGACGCGTGCGGACTTTGATGATCCACTTTCCTATTTGGCTCCCTTTTACCGACCGATGTCGACACTAGGTTGGCCGAGCATGTTTACAATGGACATATTTGATGGACAACGGATAGGGCAGGGGTTAAGGGCCACGAATATCGTCCTGGGTGCACTAGTTCATGGACGTGAGCTTCAAGACATTGAGTCCAAGGTGCTCGTCATGCATGTGCTACTCGGGAAGTATAACTCCCCATTATGGTTGCCTGAACAATGCAGCACGATGTATATTAGTGGGTGTGTCAATTCGTATATCACGTGGCCTACTCACCTCCTCAGAGCTAACCTTACCTAAGACATGTAGTGACATTATTTGAATTGAATTATTTTTAAGTTGCTACATTTGAATTTTATTTGGATTATATCGTGATGCATATGTAATACCCCGTAATTTTAATGACTTTTAAATTGGATTATATTATAAATTAATGGATTAATTGGATTTTATTATAAATTAATTCATTGGGTTTAAATCCGATTTGTGGATATTAAAATGAATGATTCTGTATATTACTTAAAGATATTTAGGTAATATATGATTTTGATGTTATTGTTATACTGTGAATTATTAATTCAAAAATTTGAATTTTTAGTCGGACACGATATGGGACGTGTCGGGACAAATTTGATAGGTAAAAAAGGAGATTTTTTTTATCAACCTTATAGTCATTTTGAGTGCATCGTTGCATCCGAAAGCGTTAAAATAGTCAGAAAAGTCTATTTGGATGGTCGTTTTGGGCCTCGAGTCATTTGAAAATGAAAAGAGACACAAAAGGGCATTTTGGTCATTTTTACAAGGGGGATGAGTAGTGATTTTAGATTTTGTCTTATTATACATATTTGGAGATTATTTGTACGTAGGTTCATTTTCACTTCTACACAAAAATTGAGAGGTCACCTTTTGAGAGGGAGTGAAAGGGTGGTTGGGAGAAGAGAAGATTGCTTGGAAAGGAGGAGAACCAAGGGCCAAAGCTCACCACCACCAACCACCACCGAAAGTTGATCGGAGAAGGGGAGAACCACCTGTGTTAGACAACCCCAAAGGATAAGACCTTCATTAGGGGAAAGTATTTGAATATTGCAATCTAGTTAGTATAATGTCCATGTTAGAATAGGTGAAATTAATCATGATTTACATGTTAATTGGGTGAAAAATTGGAGATTTAAATTATGATTAAGGACTGGGTTAATTAGTGGTTGAAATTCCTTCATGTATGTAGAGGGTTAATCACGAAATTGAATTATATATTGATGAACGAATCTGCGTTGATTAGGTTCTTTAATTGAAAATTTGGAAACTAGGGTTCATATAAATTGATTTGGGGATTTTATATAATTATGATGATTAATGAAAAATTAATGGTCCTAGGAGGTTAGGGATGATTTATAACCTGTTAGGTGTTGATGGATATTGATGATGAGATGTTGGGTGTTGAATCTTAGATATTTTTAGGTTCAAAAATGATGAAAACGCAAAAATTTGGTAAAGAAGACGAAACAGTAGGACTCGCGCGAAGTGGTATAAACGAGATGGGGATCTCGCACGAAGTCATTCGAACAACATTATAAGTGGTTCGAACAAAATTGGAAGTGGTTCGAACGACATGTCATTCTGGTTCAAACGACAGGGTGAATTTTTGGGAATTTTACTTAGAGTCCGATTATGAGTTGGTCGGTTTATTGGAGTGAGAGAAATTACCAAATAGTAAATTCATATAGGAAAGAATTTTGGGAAAAGTATGTGAGAATTCATACTTTACTTATTTCGGTATAGAGAGAATGTACTTGGATATAATGGGACTTAGGGAAGATAGTAAGCCCTAGATAAGAATCGAATTAATATGATTGGGACTTAATTGATGAGAATTATGATAATTAAATTTAAGATGTAAAGTCATAATAATTTAATACGTAGGATTTAAAGAGATATAATGCTACGTATGGAAATTATCTTAGGGTAGTGTGATTACCTTGTTGATACTATATCTATAGGTAGATGATAATGCCTATTTGATTAATTGATGATTTATATGTATAACATACTTAGCTTACTTGCTATCGATGGGAGGTTTGCGCGTGAGGGAAGTCATATCCTGATGAATCCATGAGATTTTTTATTTATCGCTCGAGAACATAGGTCTGTGAAAGACTTATCGATGAGTTGATAAGTCGGCTGACTATGGGAACGTAGGTATGTGCGTGACCCATGGGTATGAGAACTGTGTTCGCCTCCAATTTTTGTGTTGATGTTTGTGGTTCGAGGAATCCTTACCGAAACTTCAGTTCCCTATTCGGTGACCAGCGATTTTGGAACGTGATAGCAAAGTAATGTATGCACTGCAGCTGTGTCTCGGGGTGCCGTATTATATATGTATATATATATAATGAATTAAATGAATGTATATATAGTGGTTAGATCAATTTTCTGTGTGATAATTGTAGATGACACTGAATAGAGAAAAATAATTGAATTAAGTTAATGAATATTTATTGGAAAATATTAATTCATATTAATGGGAAATGTATTTGAATGATTATACTACATATGGTATGGGACATACGGGGTTATAATATGGGATAGAATCATATTATGGAAACTAGTTAGGAGGAACCCTTAACTAGGAGGTTAATAGGAAACGTTAAGCGTGCACTCTAGATGAGCGGTGTGAATATCAAGTGAGAGTCTAGATACTACCATGTACGTAATAAATGCTTTATTGCACTTGTTAAATACTTGTTGTTTTCAAAATTATTTTTACATCGGGCTCTGACCCGTTTCCTTACATATTCTCTTTTCTATTGTACCTTCCATATCAGGTGTCCAGCATTAGGGACGCCAACCTTAGAGGATTATGAAGAGATATGGAGAATTGCTTAGACGCCTATCTTCATTTGATTCACGTTATGTAGTGTTCTTTTATTTAAGGCATGTCACCCAAAGGAATTCAGTTATCTCCTTTCTATCTAAGTCATATAGTTTTGTACTCGTGTCATTTTAATACTTTTGTTATTGTTGGGATTGCTGTATTGGATTATTACTTGGGAATGTCCATTCCAATTGCATTTAAATTGTTTTGTTTTATCTATTTGGTTATCATTGTGGTAGAATAAAATGTGTAGTGTTATTCGTAACCTAAAAAAATGAATTTTATTGAATTAAAATTTGGAAAGTTTTTAACACCAACTTAATTGGGTATTGGGTGATTTGTAAATGTTTTCGACAGTGATGCTAAGAATGAGCCAACTGTATATTTTGTTTTAATTTTGTGGGACTGGACACCCGGTATTTAATTAGGCGGGGTGTTACAGGTGGTATCAGAGCATCATGTTCTTGTGTCCTTTAGGGTCTATACGATTTACTGTGTTTTCAGCTTAGTGTTCTTTGATGTAAAGCCCTATGAGTAGGATTATTGTTTTTATATTTACGCCTACATTCTTCAGCTATTCTATTATATCAAATACTGATAGTAGACTCTCATTTCAGATGCCTCCGCGACGTGTACCTCAGCCCGCCCCAGCTCAGGGTACAATGACTGCGGTCCAAGTTGCTATAATTATCGCTCAGGCCATCAATGCAGCTCTAGCTGTTGTTCAGTAGGCTCCAACACAAGCACCAGTTATGCCACCCACGCAAGAGAAAATGTTTCCTACTGCATGGGAACGAGCGAGGGATGCCTTTCACAAGGCACACCCACCTGAGTTTCAGGGAGGATCTGATGTTGTGACTGCTAGCCAATGGAAGAGAGACATCCAAAGGCACTTGAGAATGCTCGAATGTACTGAAGTTCAACGTCAAATACTAGCCACATTCAAGCTGGTAGAGGCAACTTTGCAGTGGTGGGAGGCTACGGCCACTATCGAGGAGAGAGACACAGTGACTATCTAAGACTTTTGGATACGGTTTGATCGGAAGTACTTTCCTTCCGCCATCCAGACAGAGATGAGGGAAAATTACTTGATTTGAAACAGGGAGAGAAAATAGTGGCAGAATACGAGGAAGAATTTACGCGACTAACTAATGTGGTACCTGCAGAGGTACCCATTGAAGAGAGGAGAATTCAATTGTTCACTGATGGGTTGAACTAGAAGAGTCGCTAGTATTTACTGGGAAATCTTTCACTACGTACTTATGCAGATATCCTAAATGATACAATGCTTCACTTCCAGGATAACCGCTTACACGCTCAGGGTGTCAAGCGGGGGTTTGGGTCAAGCCTACAAAGCAAGACTAATGGGGGCCGTTCTAGTGGGACTCATCCAGGACAGAGTCTTCAGCGTCAGGGTGATCAAGGTTCCCAGACAGGGAATTATGATAAGCGTTTATGATTTGGAGATTCTCGATTTGAGGATAGAGGTAATGGGCAAGGACAGCAGGGTCATCAGGGCTAGAGGCAGGCTCATCAGGGCCAAGGGAAAGGAGGTAATGGCCAGCAGGGTCGGGGTCAACCAGGACAAAATAGTTGAGAGTTTGCTGAAAATGTTTCATATGCGACAAGTTAGTCTATAAATGATAAGATTGTCCTGATAAAGTCAAATTCCCTCAACAATAAAATGCTTGACTGGAGCTAGAGATGCTAGTGTTTCCACCAACTTCTCTTCGAACTCCAGCTTTGGTGCAAGCACTACCTCCCATTCCAGCAGCTCCCATGCAACAAGGTCAGTATGGGCGCGTATATAACGTCGATCAGTCAGCGATTCAATAACCACCACCCGTAAATGAGGGATTTTTTCTATCTAAGGAGTTATGAGGCACATACTAATTTTTATAGCAATTAATATTGTATGGGCAAGAGGGTTACTAAACTTAGCCTATAGCACTGATATTTACGTAGACTCACCGAGGGGTTGCGAAACACCTATATTTTTACATGTCATCACATGGGTCTAATTTTTATCATGGAATTACTTAATTTAGGCATATCCGAACATGATGTGACTAGCGGCGTGGATTGACTTGTGGTATATGATATCGTATGTACAACTATAGCCAGTGTCTCGTCTTTAACAAGAGGGTAGATGAGTAGACTTTTATTAAAATCGATAGGACCCGTAGAGAGGTTATATACTATTGACTAAGGACCCGAGGAGTTTCAATGACCGACTGCTTTAGGTAGTAGTGTATCGGGGGGGTTCCTTGTTTGCATTTCGCTTGCGAGACACCCCATGCATGAAACTAACAAACGTTGGGAGTCGAAGTAAGTTAGGTCTTTAGGATATGTGTTTATAACCTTTGCGATAAATCAGAGTGTTATGCGGGTAACCATATCCAGTTTCGAACGGAGGTTATATAATAGGGTGTATGGGCTCCCTGGATGGTTGGATTGCAGTATTTTTCAGAATTGTAAAACAGAAAGTATTTTTAGGTCAAGGAACGTAGAAGTTTTGACTTCAGAATTTCTTTATTTCATAAGTGAGGTTCATTTTTTTTCCAAACTTTGTCACGAGGATGGTATGGGGAAGATTGAGTAAAGTTAAATTCGATTCAGTTGAAACTATATGGTGAGGCTTAGCGTATCCCATCAATGGGGGATTTTCGATAATGTACTGTATGGGCGGTACGACATAGATTACTTGCGATGTGAGATTTATACTCAGACTTGACCTTACCAGTATGATTTATCTTTTCGAATTTCAGGACAAAATTTTGTTATAAGGGGGGAAGTATGTAATACCCCTTAATTTTAATGACTTTTAAATTGGATTATATTATAAATTAATGGATTAATTGGATTTTATTATAAATTAATTCATTGGGTTTAAATCCAATTTATGGATATTAAAATTAATGATTATGTATATTACTTAAAGATATTTAGGTAATATATTATTTTGATGTTATTCTTATACTGTGCGTTATTAATTTAGAAATTTGAATTTTTAGTCGGACACGGTATGGGACGTGTCGAGACAAATTTGTTAGAATAAAAAGGAGATTTTTTTTTATCAACCTTATAGTCATTTCGAGTGCATCGTTGCGTCATGAAGGGTCGAAATAGTCAGAAAAGTCTATTTGGAAATTGGTTTTGGGCCTCGGGTCATTTGGAAATGAAAAGACACCCAAAAGGGCATTTTGGTCATTTTTACAAGGGGGTGAATAGTGATTTAGGATTTTTTCTTATTGTACATATTTGGAGATTAGTTGTACGTAGGTTCATTTTCTCTTCTACACAAAAATTGAGAGGTCACCTTTTGAGAGAGAGTGAAAGGGTGGTTGGGAGAAGAGAAGATTGCTTGGAAAGGAGGAGAACCAGGGGCCAAAGATCACCACCACCAACCACCACCGAAAGTTGATCGGAGAAGGGGAGAACCACCTGTGTTAGACAACCACAAAGGATCAGACCTGCATTAGAGGCAAGTATTTGATTATTACAATCTAGTTAGTATAATGTCCATGTTAGAATAGGTGAAATTAATCATGATTTACAAGTTAATTGGGTGAAAATTTTGAGATTTAAATTATGATTAAGGACTGGGTTAATTAGTGGTTGAAATTCCTTCATGTATGTATGGGGTTAATCATGAAATTGAATTATATATTGATGAACGCATCAGGGTTGATTAGGTTCTTTAATTAAAAATTTGGAAACTAGGGTTCATATAAATTGATTTGGGGATTTGATATAATTATGATACTTTATGACAAATTAATGGTCGTAGGAGGTTAGGAATGATTTATAACCTGTTAGGTGTTGATGGATATTGATGATGAGATGTTGGGTGTTAAATCTTAGAGGTTTTTAGGTTCAAAAATGGTAAAAAATGCTGAAATTTGGTGAAGAAGGCGAAACAGTAGGTCTCGCGCAAAGTCGCGCGAAGTGGTTTAAACGAGATGGGGATCTCGCGCGAAGTCGTTTGAACGACATTGGAAGTGGTTCGAACGAAATTGGAAGTGGTTCGAACGATATGTCATTCTGGTTCAAATGACAGGGTGAATTTCTGGGAATTTTTCTTAGAGTCCAGTTCTGAGTTTGTCGGTTTATTGGAGTGAGAGAAATTACCAAATAGTAAATTCAGATAGGAAAGAATTTTGGGAAAAGTATGTGAGAATTCATACTTTACTTATTTCGGTATAGAGAGAATGTACATTGGATATAATGGGACTTAGGGAAGATCAGTAAGCCCTAGATAAGAATCGAATTAATATGATTGGGATTTAATTGATGAGAATTATGTTAATTAAATTTAAGATGTAAAGTCATAATAATTTAATATGTAGGATTTAAAGAGATATAATGCTACGTATGGAAATTATCTTAGGGTGGTGTGATTACCTTGTTGATACTATATCTATAGGCAGAGGATAATGCCCATTTGATTAATTGATGATTTTTATGTATAACATACCTAGCTTACTTGCTATCGATGGGAGGTTTGCGCATGAGGGAAGTCATATCCTGATGAATCCATGGGATTTTTGATTTGTCGCTCGAGAACATAGGTCTATGAAAGACTTATCGGTGAGTTGATAAATCTGCTGACTATGGGAACGTAGGTATGTGCGTGACCCGTGGGTATGAGAACTATGTTCCCCTCCAATTTTTGTGTTGATGTTTGTGGTTCGAGGAATCCTTACCAAAACTTCAGTTCCCTATTCGGCGACCAGCGATACTGGAACGTGATATCAAAGTAATGTATGCACCGCATCTGTGTCTCGTGGTGCCGTAATATATATGTATATATATATATATATATAATGAATTAAATAAATGTATATATAGTGGTTAGATCAATTTTCTGTTTGATAATTGATATACCCGTTTATACCCTCGGCCTGGATGATGAAAACCTCCAAACGGACGACCCTACGAGGGGCCGACCCCTCCTACAGGCTCCATATGACCCCTCAGAGGGGCCGACCCATCACCAGGCTCCAGATGACCCTACGAGGGGCCGACCCTTCACCAGGTTCCAGACGACCCTACGAGGGGCCGACCCTTCACCACTCTCCAGACGACCCTCCGAGGGTACGACAATACGAGACCATAATTGGGCCAGGCTCACTGCTGGAAGAAACTTTTCCCTCGGCCTCGGCTCATAGGCCGAGGGTGACATCGTGACAGAGCGTGGTTTGGGAGACGCGTGGAACAGTGCGCGTGAGGCTCACATGGCACGTGGAAGACCGTTATAACCAAATCACACCCTCGCGTGAGGGAATATTATGTCATCATTTGGCATCTACAGGTGTCAACAGAGGATTGTCTAGATCATCATTCACATGCACCATGCATACTTGGGGGGAAGTATGTAATACCCCGTACTTTTGGCTATATTTATTTTTGGGATTAATTAATTAAATGCGTATTAATTGGAAATTAATCCGGGTTATAAATACTAATGTGATGCGAATTGGTATTTGATTATGTGCATATATGATTATATATGAACTTGTTATTATAAAAATTTGTCATGGGATTTATATACGGCATTTTAGAAATTTTGTTGAGACGCGTGAGACCGTCGCGTCACGGTATAATATTTTGATAATAAAAGTGAATTTAAAATCTATAATCCGTATGGTCATTTTGAGTGCGCCAACGCGTCCGGAAGGGTCGAGATAGTCAGAAAACACTAGCCGGGGGTATAGTTTGGGTCCCGGGGTATTTTTAGGCCATACCGGTAACTTAAAGGGTATTTTAATAATTTGGTATTTTTGGATAAGTAAAAGTGACGAAAATTGAGAGTTGTAATCTGATAAGGAATTGACCCAACCAACCCTTATTAACCCAACAAGCTACGGAGGTTTATTAAATTAGGTTTTCATAAGTTTCCCCAAAGCAAACCCTAGCCACCATAGCCTTTTGGAGAAGAAAGCTTGGAGAAGGAGAGAGAGAGAGGAATTCTGCAGAAATTCTACACCGAATCCACACCAAATTCAGAGACAAACAAGGCAAGTGGTTTAACTATGTTTAATTTCAAAGGATGTTCTTTCCATGTTAGAAAATTGATGTTTTACAAATTGTTCTTGGAAGATAAATGAAAACCCATGTTAATTGGACTTAGAATTTGATTATTGAGGACCATTTGTACGTAGAATAGTATGGAGACGAAATTATATGATGATTATACATGATTGGGTGAAACAAAAACGGATTTAATCTGATGAATTGAGGGTTTGAAAATTAGGGTTCTTGTTCATGAATAATTTGGGTGAAAAGTTTAATATTTACAAATTTGATGGATGATTAGGATGAGTTAATCCATAAAAAAACGTGATAGGATGTGGTTATATTGTGTTTAGAATTGTTTAGATATCTTAAATTAATCATTGGGACGTATTTTGGAGAAGATTTGAGGAGTAAAAATGGTGAAAAACGATTTTTGGAAAATTCTGGGCCGAAACTGGCATCTCGTTAGAAGCAGCCCCAGGTCATTCGAACGAACTCGTTCGAACGAGCTTCTAACGAGTTGACCACTCGCTATTAACGAGTGGGGATTTCGTTCGATATCTCGTTCGAATGAGATATCGTTAGAAGGGTCAGTTCGTTCGAACGAACTGGGATCTCGTTCGAACAGCCTCGTTCGAACGAGACTTCTAACGACCTGACAGTCCAAACTCGTTCGAAGCCTCGTTCGAACGAGACTTCTAACGAGTTGACAGTTTGGGCCATTTTGGACTGTTTTGACTTTTGGAGTTCCGTAAACTGATTTGAGGGTATAGATATCATTCCGTAGATGTAGTAATGATAGAATTAAGACATTTGGGTATTTATGAGGAAAACTTCACATACGAGAGTGGTATTACATGGACGGTTTGGGTCGAGACGTGAGTGTCCACTACGACGTGAGAAGTAATTATGACACGTATGATTATAAACCGGTATAGAATATATAGTGATAATTACGAGTTAGTACGAGAATGAGAAAAGTACTACGATTAAAATATGGTATTACTAAGATGTGTGTTTGCTTAGTATTGGTATATGGATTGTGTGTATGACATACCTACCATACTTGCTATCACGGGAGGTTTGCGTTCGCTTAGGACCCTCTAATCCTTGTGTGCCTACGTGGGGGATATAGACTGGTACCTTGATGAACATAGGTCATAGAAAGACTTATTGTGATATTAATAAGTCCGCTGACCATGGGAGCGTAGGTATGTGCGTGACCCATGTGATGGTGACTGTGTTCGCCTCCACTATTTGTGATTTGTGTTATCTGAACTATTCCTGAGAGATTCGGAATATGTGATCCTTATGTACGTGATGTACCGGGATGGATAGCAGAGTATGTGTGCACCATAGCTTAGATTTGCGGGGTGCTTGTATCGTATATTTATGATGTGAATAATATACATTATATTAATGGGAATCCTCATGTTAATGTTGTAAAAATATTACGGTATGGTTTCGAGATATATAATGAGTTAACTGATACTTATATATATGGCATATTTAGTAACTAAGTTTACGTTAAACCTCTATTTAATTACGAGCGTTGTTATGTTAAATGGAACCGAGTAATGGGTAGAACCTTTGGCAGTCTAGCTAGTTATGTTGTCAGTTAGCTAGTAGTATGGGTCGTTATAGATGGGTACTTACGTTAGGAGTGCACAGTTAGACGAGAGGTGAGAATATCATGCGAGTGTACGTCCTAACATGTACTTTGCATTTAATGTTTTAAATGTTTTTAAAGCACTTGCAGGTTTTTAAAATATAACTCCACATTCGGGCTCTGACCCGTTTGCTTTTCAAATCTCTTTTTCTTTGTAAAACCATTTTAGGTGCCCAGCCACAAGGACACCAAGCATAGGAACTCATTCAGGTGACGAGCTGTAGCTGCTTGTGGAAGCTACAGGGATTTGCATGTAGACGCTTCTATCTCTTTGGATTCCAGAGTCACTATCTATCAGTTGTAGGGCATGTTGCCCATTTCTTTAGAGACATCGTTTACATTTCAGTTTTCAGACTTTATCATGTTTTATTTCAGTTTCGGTTATTCATTTCAGTTATGGGATTGTAGTGAGGAGTTTCCTCCAGACTTTATTTACTCTATTGTGATGGTTATTCGTTTTACTTCAGTATGGTGAATGGTGTTATTTATTTTCTTCATTACACTTGTTGCATGTTAATCAGACTTAAATTAAAATTTGGCAACTTGCTTTTTAAATGCTAGGTGGTTAGAAATAATAAAATGTTTTCGACAGTGATGCTATTAACTGAGCCAACTTGGCATTTTGAATTAATTTTATAAAGGAGTAGCTACCCGGTATTTAATTAGTCGGGGTGTCACAGGTGGTATCAGAGCATCAGGTTCTAGTGTCCTTTAGGATCTGTACGGCTATTATGTTTCCGCTACGTTTTCTTTGATATAGAGCCCTATATTTTAGGAATGTTGTACTCTTTTTGTGTATGCTTCGTTCTTCAGCTATTTTAAGTTTATAAACCGCGAACTTATAAACTTTGTTCTTATTTCAGATGCCTCCACGACGTGCACGACGAGTTCCCAGGAATGCAATGCCCGAACCACAGCCCGCTCCAGTTCAGGGTATGATGAACGCCGCTGAGGTTGCTGCTATAGTAGCCCAAGCGGTAAATGCCGCGATTGCCGTGATTCAGCAGGCACCGTCTCAGGCGCCAGTTGCCGCGCTAGCACAGGTTAATGCATTCCCGTCTGCTTGGGAGCGTGTACGAGACGCTTTTCAGAAAGTGCATCCGCCAGAGTTTGCAGGTAGCTCGGATGTGGTAGTCTCGAGCCAATGGAGGAAGGACATACAGAGGCATTTGAGGATGCATGAGTGCACTGATGTTCAGAAACAGGTGCTAGCTACTTTCAAGCTAGTGGGATCTGCACTACAGTGGTGGGAGTCTATTACCACCGCGGAGGAGAGGGATACCCTCATGATTCAGGAGTTCTGGGTGCGGTTTGACCGCAAGTATTTTCCGTCCGCAGTTCACACAGAGATGAGAAGGAAGCTGATGAGTTTGAAGCAGGAGGGCAAAACAGTGGCCGAGTATGAGGCCGAGTTCACTAACCTGTTGAATATCTTTCCAGATGAGATTCCAACAGAGAAGAAGAAGATAGAGAAGTTCACCGACGGGTTGAATTGGAGGATCTGTCAGCATCTAGTAGGGAACCTATCGTTGGCCACGTATTCTGATGTGGTTAACGCTGCATTGTTGCACTGCCAGGACCACCGATTTCACATGGCCGAGGGCAAGCGGTCGGGGGAGTCTAGCCATCATGGCAGGACTGGAGGACATGGTGCCAGCGGGGCACAATCGGGTCAGGGGCAGAGGCAGACTGAGCAGGGTACCCAGCAGGGGGATAATAAGAGGTTCCGGTCAGGGAACTACAGGCAGGGACAGGGAGGTTTCCGCCAGGGCCATCAGGGTCCAAACGGCCATCAGGGCCAGCAGGGACAGAATGGGCCACAGTTTCATCAGGGCCAGCAGGGCCAAGGGAGGAATGGTAACGGCCACTAGGGCCGGGGACAGCAGGGGCAGAGGGGAGGGAACTTCCCAGGGAAGTGCTTTACTTGTGGCAAGACTGGCCATAAGAAGCAGGATTGTCCTGATAGGGGCAGGGCCCCACAGCAGCAGCAGCAGGGTGCTCGCCAGGAGCCACAGAGACCTATATTTCCCGCCGCTCTTCCCGCACCACCACAGATGGCAGCATTGCCACCCATTCCAGCAGTCCCAGCTCAGCAGGGGCAGCTACAGTATGGACGTGTCTACAACGTTCACCAGGCTGCAGTTCCACAGGCACCGCCCGCGATCGAGGGTACGTTTCCTATCCATGGCACTATGGGTCGGGTGTTATTTGATACGGGTGCTACACACTGTTTTATTGCTACACACTTCGCGAAAGCTTTAGGATTGTTAGCTACGGTAGAGAGCACAGTGACATGTGTCGACTCACCATTAGGGAGTGGGTCACTTATTTTCTTTATATGCCGGGGAGTGGGGGTAGAGATCGGCTGTTTGGTATTACCTGCAGACATGTTAGTATTAGACATGCATGTTCACGATGTGATCATCGGTATGGATTGACTCGTAGCATATAGGGCCATGATTGATTGCTTCAGCGGGAGCATTGTTTTGCCATTCCGGGGCAAGAGATGTTTATAGTGGCGATGCCTCGCCCAGAGGGAGGATCGAGCGCTCATCTGTATTACATTGAGGATGATACCTCTAAGGAGGCTGTGATTCCTTTAGATTCGATCCCGGTTGTCAGGGAGTATTCAGATGTGTTTCAGGAGATACCAGGCTTACCGCCCAGTCGGGAGATAGACTTCGTTATAGATTTGCTACCAGGTACGAGACCTATAGCACGCGCACCGTACCGTATGGCTCCAGCTGAGATGAGAGTGCTACGGGATCAGATAGAGCAATTGTTGGGACAAGGCTTTATTCATAGGAGTACCTCACCTTGGGGCGCTCCAGTTTTGTTTGTGAAGAAGAGGGATGGTTCACTGAGATTGTGCGTGGACTACCGAGAGTTGAATAAGGTCACGATACGGAATAAGTATCCGTTGCCTCGAATCGATGACTTGTTCGACCAGTTGAGAGGAGCTTCTTTCTTCTCGAAGATTGACTTGAGGTCGGGATACCATCAGTTGCGTATCAGGGAGGAGGATCTCTCGAAGACTGCGTTCTTGTCGAGATATGGTTCTTATGAGTTTTTGGTTATGCCTTTCGGCTTGACCAACGCTCCAGCATTGTTTATGGACTTGATGAATAGAGTGTTCAGGGATTTCCTAGACCAGTTTGTCATTGTCTTCATTGATGATATTCTGGTTTACTCTCAGACAGAGGAGGAGCACGCCGAGCATTTGAGGCAAGTTTTGCAGACACTTCGTCAGAACGAGTTGTATGCAAAATATGAGAAGTGCGGGTTTTGGCTGAAGGAAGTCCAGTTCTTGGGTCACATTATTTCCGACCAGGGAATATCTGTCGATCCGGGAAAGGTATCAGCGGTGAGGACAGCCCACGACACCAACGGAGATTCGTAGTTTCTTGGGTCTAGCAGGATACTACAGGAGGTTTATTCGGGGTTTCTCGGAGATAGCAGGTCCTTTGACACATCTTACTCGTAAAGGTGTGCCGTTCATTTGGAGTGATGCCTGTCAGTTGGCATTCGATGAGTTGAAGGACAAGTTGACCTCAGCACCTGTGTTAGCATTGCCGAGACCGGGAGTTGAGTATTTGGTTTACACCGACGCGTCTTTGCAAGGACTGGGAGGTGTATTGCAGCAGGAGAGACAGTCCATAGCTTATGCTTCCCGTAAGCTTAAGCCTCATGAGAAGAATTACCCCACGCATAATTTGGAGTTGGCAGCGGTAGTATTTGCCTTACGGATTTGGAGGCACTATCTTTTGGGGGAGAAGTTTCAGCTGTTCACGGACCACAAGTCACTACAGTATCTGTTCACGCAGAAGGAATTGAATATACGGCAGCGTAGGTGGCTTGAATTTGTGAAGGACTACCAGTTCGACATCCAGTACCACCCGGGTAAGGCTAACGTGGTAGCAGACGCGTTGAGCCGCAGGCCAGCAGATGAGGTGGCAGAGGTGTGGAAAGCTAAGTGGAAGGAATTGGGACACCAGGATGCAGTGGCCCGATCTTTCATGTCTGTGATGACCGTTACCCCGCAGATTGTCACGAGGATAGTACGGGCACAGGCTAATGACCCGTTCTGTCATGAACAGATAGTTCGATTGCTAGCAGAGGGAGCCGAGTCCTATACCATTAGCTCAGACGGGTGATTGCGCTTCAATGGGAGATTGGTAGTTTCGGAAGGGGAAGTATTGCGGCACGATGTGATGGCAGAGTCGCACGGCTCACGGTTCGCGGTACATCCCGAAGGGGACAAAATGTACCAAGACATGAGACGGCAATATTGGTGGAGCGGTATGAAGAGAGATATCGCTGAGTTTGTCTCGAAATGCGCCACTTGTCAGCTCGTAAAAGTGGATCATCAGAGACCGGCAGGATTGCTACAGCCGTTGGAGGTTCCGGTGTGGATGTGGGGGAGCATATCCATGGATTTTTTCACGGGGTTGCCTACGTCGCAGAGGGGTCATGACTCCGTTTGGGTAATTGTGGACAGGTTGTCCAAGGTCGCTCACTTCTTACCCGTAAGGACTGACTACACTACGGGACAATATGCCCAGCTCTTCATTTCAGAGATTGTGAGACTTCACGGTGTGCCCCTAAATATCGTGTCTGACAGAGACAAGATATTTGTTTCGAGGTTTTGGGAAAGTTTCCAGGAGGCAATGGGCACGGAATTGCGGTTGAGTACGGCTTATCATCTGCAGACCGATGGGCAGACAGAGCGCACCAATCAGATGTTGGAGGACATGCTACGCATGTGTATTATTGACTTCGGGGGTGGATGGGAGCAGTACCTTCCACTGGTGGAGTTTGCTTACAACAACTCCTATCAGTTCACTATTGGCATGGCTCCGTTTGAGGCATTGTACGGTAGGCCTTGTCGTTCCCCAGCATGGTTGTTGGAGGTGGGGGACAACAAACTACTTGGGCCGGAAGTGATTCAGGATACTTCGACAAGGATTGAGTTGATTCGAAGTCGCATTCGGGTAGCTCAAGACAGGCAGAAGAGTTATGCTGATGCGAAGAGGTTTTTCAGGGAGTTCCAAGTGGGGGACCAGGTTTTGCTCAGGGTATCTCCAATGAAGGGGATTATGCGATTCGGAAAGAAGGGGAAGTTGGCACCGAGGTATGTGGGGCCGTTTCCTATTATTGAGCGGATCGGACCCGTTGCGTATAGACTTGGACTACTGGAGCACTTGCATCGAATTCACGACGTGTTCCATATTTCCTCGCTGAGGAAATACCTTAGAGATGATTTGGCTCATTCTCACATTGCTGTGGAGGACATCGATATCCAGCCGGATAGCTCCTACGAGGAGGGGCCAATTGCTATTTTGGACCGAAGCGAGAGGAAACTGCGGTCAAAGATAGTCCCGTTAGTGCGTGTTCAGTGGCGACATCACAATGTCGAGGAGTCCACATGGGAGCGCGAGGATGAGATGCGCGAACGTTATCCAGAGCTATTTTTAGCAGGTACCTTCTAGCTTCGAATTTCGGGACGAAATTCAGTTATTAGGGGGGAAGTATGTAATACCCCGTACTTTTGGCTATATTTATTTTTGGGATTAATTAATTAAATGCGTATTAATTGGAAATTAATTCGGGTTATAAATACTAATGTGATGCGAATTGGTATTTGATTATGTGCATATATGATTATATATGAACTTGTTATTATAAAAATTTGTCGTGGGATTTATATACGGCATTTTAGAAATTTTGTTGAGACGCGTGGGACCGTCGCGTCACGGTATAATATTTTGATAATAAAAGTGAATTTAAAATCTATAATCCGTATGGTCATTTTGAGTGCGCCAACGCGTCCGGAAGGGTCGAGATAGTCAGAAAACACTAGCCGGGGGTATAGTTTGGGTCCCGGGGTATTTTAGGCCATACCGGTAACTTAAAGGGTATTTTAATAATTTGGTATTTTTGGATAAGTAAAAGTGACGAAAATTGAGAGTTGTAATCTGATAAGGAATTGACCCAACCAACCCTTATTAACCCAACAAGCTACGGAGGTTTATTAAATTAGGTTTTCATAAGTTTCCCCAAAGCAAACCCTAGCCACCATAGCCTTTTGGAGAAGAAAGCTTGGAGAAGGAGAGAGAGAGAGGAATTCTGCAGAAATTCTACACCGAATCCACACCAAATTCAGAGACAAACAAGGCAAGTGGTTTAGCTATGTTTAATTTCAAAGGATGTTCTTTCCATGTTAGAAAATTGATGTTTTACAAATTGTTCTTGGAAGATAAATGAAAACCCATGTTAATTGGACTTAGAATTGGATTATTGAGGACCATTTGTACGTAGAATAGTATGGAGACGAAATTATATGATGATTATACATGATTGGGTGAAACAAAAACGGATTTAATCTGATGAATTGAGGGTTTGAAAATTAGGGTTCTTGTTCATGAATAATTTGGGTGAAAAGTTTAATATTTACAAATTTGATGGATGATTAGGATGAGTTAATCCATAAAAAAACGTGATAGGATGTGGTTATATTGTGTTTAGAATTGTTTAGATATCTTAAATTAATCATTGGGACGTATTTTGGAGAAGATTTGAGGAGTAAAAATGGTGAAAAACGATTTTTGGAAAATTCTGGGCCGAAACTGGCATCTCGTTAGAAGCAGCCCCAGGTCATTCGAACGAACTCGTTCGAACGAGCTTCTAACGAGTTGACCACTCGCTATTAACGAGTGGGGATTTCGTTCGATATCTCGTTCGAACGAGATATCGTTAGAAGGGTCAGTTCGTTCGAACGAACTGGGATCTCGTTCGAACAGCCTCGTTCGAACGAGACTTCTAATGACCTGACAGTCCAAACTCGTTCGAAGCCTCGTTCGAACGAGACTTCTAACGAGTTGACAGTTTGGGCCATTTTGGACTGTTTTGACTTTTGGAGTTCCGTAAACTGATTTGAGGGTATAGATATCATTCCGTAGATGTAGTAATGATAGAATTGAGACATTTGGGTATTTATGAGGAAAACTTCACATACGAGAGTGGTATTACATGGACGGTTTGGGTCGAGACGTGAGTGTCCACTACGACGTGAGAAGTAATTATGACACGTATGATTATAAACCGGTATAGAATATATAGTGATAATTACGAGTTAGTACGAGAATCAGAAAAGTACTACGATTAAAATATGGTATTACTAAGATGTGTGTTTGCTTAGTATTGGTATATGGATTGTGTGTATGACATACCTACCATACTTGCTATCACGGGAGGTTTGCGTTCGCTTAGGACCCTCTAATCCTTGTGTGCCTACGTGGGGGATATAGACTGGTACCTTGATGAACATAGGTCATAGAAAGACTTATTGTGATATTAATAAGTCCGCTGACCATGGGAGCGTAGGTATGTGCGTGACCCATGTGATGGTGACTGTGTTCGCCTCCACTATTTGTGATTTGTGTTATCTGAACTATTCCTGAGAGATTCGGAATATGTGATCCTTATGTACGTGATGTACCGGGATGGATAGCAGAGTATGTGTGCACCATAGCTTAGATTTGCGGGGTGCTTGTATCGTATATTTATGATGTGAATAATATACATTATATTAATGGGAATCCTCATGTTAATGTTGTAAAAATATTACGGTATGGTTTCGAGATATATAATGAGTTAACTGATACTTATATATATGGCATATTTAGTAACTAAGTTTACGTTAAACCTCTATTTAATTACGAGCGTTGTTATGTTAAATGGAACCGAGTAATGGGTAGAACCTTTGGCAGTCTAGCTAGTTATGTTGTCAGTTAGCTAGTAGTATGG
This sequence comes from Sambucus nigra, assembly GCA_949130495.1. Classification (NCBI taxonomy): domain Eukaryota; kingdom Viridiplantae; phylum Streptophyta; class Magnoliopsida; order Dipsacales; family Adoxaceae; genus Sambucus; species Sambucus nigra. Next base: position 560,191,415 of record OX422217.1, read on the forward strand.
GTCGTTATAGATGGGTACTTACGTTAGGAGTGCACAGTTAGACGAGAGGTGAGAATATCATGCGAGTGTACGTCCTAACATGTACTTTGCATTTAATGTTTTAAATGTTTTTAAAGCACTTGCAGGTTTTTAAAATATAACTCCACATTCGGGCTCTGACCCGTTTGCTTTTCAAATCTCTTTTTCTTTGTAAAACCATTTTAGGTGCCCAGCCACAAGGACACCAAGCATAGGAACTCATTCAGGTGACGAGCTGTAGCTGCTTGTGGAAGCTACAGGGATTTGCATGTAGACGCTTCTATCTCTTTGGATTCCAGAGTCACTATCTATCAGTTGTAGGGCATGTTGCCCATTTCTTTAGAGACATCGTTTACATTTCAGTTTTCAGACTTTATCATGTTTTATTTCAGTTTCGGTTATTCATTTCAGTTATGGGATTGTAGTGAGGAGTTTCCTCCAGACTTTATTTACTCTATTGTGATGGTTATTCGTTTTACTTCAGTATGGTGAATGGTGTTATTTATTTTCTTCATTACACTTGTTGCATGTTAATCAGACTTAAATTAAAATTTGGCAACTTGCTTTTTAAATGCTAGGTGGTTAGAAATAATAAAATGTTTTCGACAGTGATGCTATTAACTGAGCCAACTTGGCATTTTGAATTAATTTTATAAAGGAGTAGCTACCCGGTATTTAATTAGTCGGGGTGTCACAGTACACTACACCCCCCAAGACCTATATATACTTGTCAACTACAACCCTACAGGGGATCGATCAATTAACTCTAGACCTAGCCAAAACTCTGCTTGTACACACAGTAGAGAGAGAGAGAGAGAGGCTTATGTGCATTGTATCAAGGCCATTAGTGCCCATACTTAGTGGATCACACACTCACAGTGGATGTAGGCCAAATTGGCTGAACCACTATACAACATTGTCTTAGTTTCTCTTATACTCATCCCCTTCTACATACTTATGCACTTATACATCTTTATGGCTGCCATAGCTGCTACTGCTTGAGCTCACTATCACTTATTCGGTGGTGCTAAATCTCAGCATCATCAGTTTGGCGCCGTCTGTGGGAACGAGAAGACATCTCTTCCTTTGTACAGCTTGACCTCACTGGGCACTCTGGTGGTGAACCAACACTCCCCCTGAGAGGAGGTGTTTCACCGTTGAAAGAGACCCACTAAGGTTCCCAAGCTCACCAGTATTTTCTTCAGCTCAACTTTTCATAGCTCAAGCACATGGCACCTGAGATGCCACCACCACCGCTTCCCCCGCCGGATGAGGGGGGAAGACCCAGTTCCAGTCAGCCGCCGCCTCAGTCTGAGATGGATGATGTGGCGGCAGCCCTAAAGTCTCTGGCAGCAAGCCAGCGGATGATGCAAGAGCAGTTCACAGCTCTAAGCCAGAACATACTAAGAGCACCAGGGGTTTCACCTGAGATGATTACTCCGGCAGCAGCTCCAGGGCAGCATGAGGGCAGGGGACCACCCCAGGCACCACGCAAAGACCTGCCACCCCCTCAGCGGCGTAGGGATGTTGCTAACCCCCGACGTCTACGCCTGGGGAGGCAAGAAAACCCTTGCCCTGAGGATAGGTATGGAGATCTGGAGGGAGAAGAGGCTCCTATAGAGTGCTGGGAACCTTACGAGGTCTCCAATAATACCGTACGACCCCTCCAGGACAGTAGGGGAAAGTGCGGGAGACCAAACCCTGATGATCGTCCAAGAGGCTCTGCTTTTGATCGCTTGAGCAGGGGGTCGGCCTTTGAGAGGCTAGGCCCAGTAAATGACCTGCGAGAACAGTTGTCCAGGCCAAGAAGAGCTGCGAGATCCAGGAGGGAGGCAGCAGATGGCCGACCTCGAGGACGAGATGAGGGCCAAAGGGAAGTGAACAACCGACACAGGACTGCTGCAGCAGAACCCTCCATCCACCTTGGAGAGGCAGCAGGGGATAACATCGGCCAGGCCGACCCGGTGAGGCCCTGGAATGACTCAATCCAACGGTTAGAGGATAAGATCGGTGATATATTGAAGAGCCAAGACCCTCTTCAGAGGGGATACACCATAGGCTCAGCCTTCGTGGAAAAGATAGTCAACTTCCCCACGCCGTCAAAGTTCAAGCCACCTGTGGTCACCCCAAGGTATGACGGGAGCACCAACCCCGTCCACCATGTGGAGATGTATCAGTCGGCGGCAGACATATACTCTATCTCAAATGAGATGAGGTGTCGTGCCTTCTCTGGTACCTTGACAGGGGCTGCGCATGTCTGGTACACGTCTCTTCCGAAAAATTCCATTGAAAACTTTAAGCAGTTGGCAGACCTATTCATCCATAACTTCTGATTTGGGGTGAGGCCACAGAAGAAGACCACCCACCTACTCTATGTTAAGCAGGGGAAGAGTGAGAGTCTGAGGGACTATATAGCCAGATTCAATAAGGAGAAGCTGGAGGTGGAAGACTATGAAGAGAGCATAGCTATGACAACCCTGATTGGAGGACTCCAAAAGGGGAAGCTGTTATGGAAGCTTGCTGAAGACCCTCCGAGGACGATGGCTGAACTGTTGTCGATAGCAAGAAAGGTGATGAACGCCGATGAGGCGATGGCTGCAAAATATGAGGACAAAAGAGTAGGTGCAAGTGGGAGTAAATACCCTAAGAAGAACAAAGAGGGGAAGAAGAGATTGGCGGATGACAAGTTCACTGGGTACACCCCTCTGACGGTCAGTTGTGAATAGATTCTCAATGAGATAAAGAGTGACCGGTCGCTGAAGTGGCCTGAGAAGCTGAGGGCAGCCCCCGGCAAGAGGAATAAGAACCTGCGGTGTGAATTTCACCAAGACCACGGCCACGTAATAGACAAATGCTTTGCTCTGAAAGATGAGATTGAGAAGATGCTGAAGGAAGGGATGCTCAGAAAGTACGTCAATGAAGGCGCCTTCAAGAGGGGCCGAGGGGACGACCCCAGAAAGAAACGAGGCGATGCATGCAGAGAATCTCCTCAAAAAAGAAGGGACGACCCTTCTGATGATGAGGATGACCCTGACCTCCCGCCGAGAGACGACCACTGCCCTGTTAAGAGGCTTAATATGATCTCGCTCAGAGTGGGAATGATCTCCGGGGGTCTTGCAGGAGGAGGGTCTGAGGTCGCCGATAGGAAGGCCCATGTAGCTGAAGCAAAGGCAGTGACGAAGACGGTACACGCAACCTCCCTGGAGGTCAAGTCAGAAAAGAGGAAAAAGGTTGATATGGACACACTGATAGTAGGGTTTTCAAGGATGGACTTCAAAGGCCTCTTAGTCCCACATGATGACCCTCTCATCATCACTTCCAGGGTGCACGGATGCGAGGTGCCGAGGATCTTGGTAGATGAGGGTAGTTCTGCAGATGTGATGTTTTGGCCATGCTTCAAAGCCTTGGGTCTCAGCCGTGCTAGACTCGTCCCCTACCATCATCCATTGATTGGGTTCAGTGGGGAAAAGGTTCATCCCCTTGGGGTATATGAGGCCGATGTGAGGACGGGGGACGAGTGGCCGAGATGGCTCACCAAGAAGGTCAGTTTCCATGTGATGGACGGGCAGGTGTTTTCGGCCTACAACATCATACTGGGGCGTGTGGCCCTCAAGGGGTTTGAAGTTGTGCCATCTACGGTACATCAAATGATCAAATTCCCTACACCTTACGGGGTGGGAGAGGTTCAGGGAGACCAGACGACAGCGAGGTAATGTTACTACAACTCCGCTGAAGAAAGGGAGGCACATAAGAGGGTTACAACCACTTATAATATTGATACCCTAGACCCCAGAGATGAAACGAAGCTGAAGAAAGGAGAGGATGCGGAAGAGGTAGAATCCATCATCCTCGATGAGGATGACACGGAAAAAACCGTCCAAGTTGGCAAGTCTCTGAAGCCCAACATCAAGGAAGACCTCATTAAACTATTGAGGAGAAGGCGAAGCGTCTTCGCCTGGAGTCATGTAGATATGCCAGGGATTGACCCTGAAGTCATGTGCCACAAACTCAATGTGGTAGAGGGAGTGAAGCTGGTGAATCAAAAGAGGAGAATTTACTCCAGAGAAAAATATGAGGTCATCAGGGACGAGGTCAAAAAATTAGAAGACGCTGAATTTATCAGAGAGGTCATCTACCCTGAATGGCTGTCTAATGCAGTCATTGTCCCAAAGGCCAATGACAAGTGGAGAATATGCATGGACTTCACAGACCTCAACAAGCACTATCCCAAAGACAGCTTCCCTTTCCCCCGCATCGACCAGATGGTAGACGCTACCGCAGGCCATGAGCTCATGAGTTTCATGGATGCCTACTCAGGGTATAACTAGATTTTTATGAACCCTGAAGACTCGGAGAGGACCGCCTTCATCACTGACAAGGGGACATACTGTTACACGGTCATGCCCTTTGGCCTAAAGAATGCGGGGGCAACGTACCAGCGCCTCGTAAACAAAATGTTTGAAGATCAAATTGGGAAGTCTATGGAGGTCTACGTAGACGACATGCTGACTAAGAGTCTGAAGGCAGAGGATCATGTGGCAGACCTGGAGAGGACCTTTAATACGATGGACAAATACAAGAGGAAGCTTAATCCGGCCAAGTGTGTCTTCGGGGTCGGAGCAGGTAAGTTCTTGGGGTTCATTGTCAATCAAAGAGGCATCGTGGCCAATCCCGAAAAGATAAAGACCCTTGTTGAAATGAAGACCCCCCAAGTCCATTAAAGACGTTCAGAGGCTCACAGGGAGAGTTGCTGCCTTGAACAGGTTCGTGTCTAGGGCCACAGACAAGTGCTTGCCATTCTTCAAGACCCTTAGGAAGGCCTTCGAATGGAGTGAAGAGTGTGACGAGGCTTTCAGGGACCTAAAGTCTCCCTTAGGGTCTCCCTTGCTGCTATCACGACCCGTGCAGGGTGAACGACTTTATGTGTACCTCGCCGTCTCAGAGTCAGCCATCAGTGCAGCCATTGTGAGAGACGAAGACAGGATACAGAAGCCCATGTATTTTAACAGCAAGGCACTCCAGGGGGCTGAGCAAAGATACCCGAGGATGGAGAAGTTGGCCTACGCCTTGATCCATGCCTCGAGGAAGATGAAGCCGTACTTCCAGTCCCATACAATGGTCATCCTCACCGACTCTCCTCTTAGGCAGGTCCTACACAAGCCAAAAAAATCAGGTAGGTTGATGGCCTGGGCTATAGAGCTGGGGGATTTTGACATTGTGTATCAGCCTAGGATGGCCATTAAGGGGCAGACATTGGCAGACTTCGTGGCTGAGTTCACTTAGGAAGATGATGAGGCCGAGGGTGAGACCCTCGGGAAGAAGGATACAGAAGACAGACCCGCTGACACACCCGCAGATATGGCTGAGACAAGCACCGCTAGAGGGAAAGCGACTGAAAATGAAGAGGGAATGTACATCTTTAGACAGGGGTCCCTCTCTGAGGGAAATTTTTCAGAGGAAAAGACTCTGTGGAGCCTCTTCGTTGACGGGTCCTCCTGTGACAGCGGAAGTGGAGCTGGACTGATACTATCAGCACCCGATGGCACAGACGTTGAATACGCCCTGAGGTTCAACTTCAAAGCCTCCAACAACGAGGCTGAATATGAGGCCTTAATAGCAGGCCTCTCCTTGGCTAAGTCTCTTAGTGTCGGCCAGATTTTGGTCCATAGTGATTCAAGGCTAGTAGTGAATCAGATACTAGGAGCCTACGAGGCTAAGGACGAGAGGATGGCTAGGTACCTTGAGAAGGTGAGGTCATTACTGAAGGGCTTCAGAGAAGTGAAATTAAGGAGGGTACCTAGGCTCGACAATGGCTGTGCTGATACCCTTGCTAGGTTAGCCTCGGCAACAAGAACAGACATCAGGAGGATGGTCCCAATAGAAAAATTTGTTTCGGCCAACTATTGAGGACGCTGAGGGAACACTTGGCAATTGCCTAAATGTTTCTCAAGAAGCTTCGTGGATGGACCCCCTGATCAGATACATTAAAGAGGGTGAGATGCCAGAAGCAAGGCAAGAAAGGAAGAAGCTGAGGTACAGGGTTGCAAAATTCACTGTCATCGGAGACACCTTATACAAAAAGGGGTTTTTGCTCCCCTTACTTAGGTGTGTGCATCCCTCAGAAGTCCCTTCCATTTTGCAAGATGTGCATGAAGGGTCGTGCTCAAGCCACATTGGGGGTAGATCCCTAGCGAAGAGGGTGATCACCCAAGGCTACTGGTGGCCGACCTTGGGGAAAGACGCCGCAGCATATGTAAAAAAGTGTGATAAATGCCAAAGATTTGCTACCATCCCTCATCAACCCCACCAGCCTCTTACCTCCGTTACATCTCCGTGGCCATTTGCAGTATGGGGAATTGATCTAGTAGGACCCTTGCCTAGGGCCATCAATAACTATCGATTCCTCATCATAACCATTGACTATTTTTCAAAATTGGTGGAGGCGGAGCCGATGGTGACGATCACCGAGCAGAAGACCTTCCAGTTCATCTGGAAAAATATTATATGCAGATATGGTCTCCCCAACACCCTCATCTCGGATAACGGGACTCAGTTCAAGAATGCCTCTCTACAGAAGTACTGTGAGAGGGTAAGTATCAAACAATTTTTCTCCACTCCTGGCCGACCTCAGGCCAATGGCAAACAGAAGTCACAAACAGGACAATCCTAGATGGAATCAAGAAGAGGCTTGAGGAGGCAAAAGGAAGATGGGTCGAGGAGTTATATGCCGTGCTGTGGGCATACATGACGACGGTGAGGACTTCTACCGGGGAGACCCCATTCATGCTAGCTTATGGCTCAGAAGCCATCATTCCCACCGAAATTGAGTTTTCTACTCATAGGGTCCAAATGTACGACCCCTAGGGAAATAAGGAAGAGAGACGACTCGACTTGGACCTGATTGAGGAAAGGAGGGAGGACGCTGAGATAAGGCAGGACGCCTACCAACAGAGGACCGCAAGGTTATACAATCAGAGGGTGAAACAGAGGCCTATCGCAGTGGGGGACTTGGTCCTCAAGAAGACTTGGCAAAAGCCCAACAAGCTCCACCCTAACTGGCATGGCCCATATAGGATCATTTATGAAGTTGTCCCTAGGACCTATAGACTAGAAAACCTAGATGGGGAACCTTTTTCCAATCCCTGGAATGCTGACCATTTGAAGAAATACTATCAGTAGTGTTGTAAGGTCTTGAAAGGCCATAATTGTAATGAGAGTTGCTCCAACAGAACACTTTGCAAAATTAATAAGAAATATCAGTGTTTCCCTCATCCTGTGGTTGTCAGTTCTAGCACGCATGGAAACATCTACAGAAAACCATTAATTTGGTAAGTTGAACCCTCGACTATAATGAGGGCCAGTGGAGGGGACGACCCCATCATTGTCCTCAAGAAAGACGAGGGTAGACTTCATTAAAACCATTAATTTGGAATGTCGAACCCTCGGCTATAATGAGGGCCAGTGGAGGGGACGACCCCCCCACTGTCCTCAAGAAAGACGAGGGTAGACATTATTAAAAACCATTAATTTGGAAAGTTGAACCCTCGGCTATAATGAGGTCCAATGGAGGGGATGACCCCACCACTGTCCTCAAGAAAGACGAGGGTACACTTTGTTAAAAACCATTAATTTGGTAAGTTGAACCCTCGGCTATAATGAGGGCCAGTGGAGGGGACAACTCCACCATTGTCCTCAAGAAAGACGAGGGTAGACTTCATTAAAACCATTAATTTGGAATGTCGAACCCTCGGCTATAATGAGGGCCAGTGGAGGGGACGACCCCCCCGCTGTCCTCAAGAAAGACGAGGGTAGACATTATTAAAAACCATTAATTTGGTAAGTTGAACCCTCGGCTATAATGAGGGCCAGTGGAGGGGACAACCCCACCACTGTCCTTAAGAAAGACGAGGGTAGACATCGTTAAAAACCATTAATTTGGAAAGTTGAACCCTCGGCTATAATGAGGGCCAGTGGAGGGGACGACCCCACCACTGTCCTCAAGAAAGACGAGGGTACACTGTTAAAATCATGTTTGGTAATTTAATCCCTCGGCTATAATGAGGGCCAGTGGAGGGGACGACCCCGCCACTGTCCTAAAAAAAGATGAGGGAAAGGTTGGTGGCTAACAAAAAATAGCAAATCATGCAAGAAGCTGATATAGAAGACAGTAAAGGAGACGATATGATACTAATAAAAGTGAGATACAAGATATCCAAGTGTTTTACAAAAAAGAGTACAAAAGTAATAAGTACATTATGAGGGTGTGGTCTATAGACAGCCACCCTAAGGGACAATGTCAGAGGGCAGAGCCTCAACATCCACCAAAGGGGTCTCTTCAATAATCATAATCGGCTGATCTTCAGATGTGCCGATCCCCTCAACCTGCACTTGGGATTCTACCTGGGACAGAGCCTCGGTGATCATTGGGTCGTCCAGTCTGACTGATTCAATAGACGGACGGACCAAGGAGACGATGTCGCCAAACTTGAGGACGACCCATCGGCAGGAAGTCCTGATTCCCCTCTCCAAGTATTCAAGGCCGAAACCTTGAAACTCGTCAGAAACCTTGTAAGCCTCAACAGCATCGGCCTCGGCTTTTCTGATAGCTTCTTCAAGATCAGTCTTGTGCTGGGCCTCCAGGTTGATCAGGGTCGAGTCCCTCTCCTTGATGATCAAGTCCTTGGATTGCAGGTCGGCATCGTGTTGCCTCGTCAGCTCATCTAGGACCCTAGCATGCTCGGTCCTAGCACTCTCAAGCTCAGCCCTCGCAGTATCAAGCTCTGTCCGAAGGTCGGCCTCATGCCGAATGACCCTCTCAGCTTCATAAAACTTCTGTTGGTTCTCAGTCATCCACTTGGTGGCTGAGGTGAAGGCACAAATAGACTGCGCAAAAAATAAACAGATGTCAAGAGGGGCCAAGGGAACAGTTAGTGAAAGAATGAAATTAAATAGATGGGTCAGAGCCAATACCTGTGCAAGGGAGTGCAGACCATAGTCGTACACTTTGGCTGGAGGCATCTTTGACAAAAAGTCATAGTCAGCAGCCGAAGGTGCATAGAACATTGAGGCCTTGGCTGCCCTCAGATTTACAATGAGCGACGAGGGATCGGCCCTCAGATGCTCCAAGTTTTGAGACTAGAAGGCCCCCATAATGGACGAAGAGGTCGTCCCCTCAGAGGCTTCGACCCTGGCCCTCGTCCGAGAATCAGGTCGAGGGTCAACAGGGGTCTCAGGCTCCTTCCTTTTATTACTATCGGTGGTCGGCTCCACCACCATCGGCCCAGCGGCCCTTGTCTTCCTCGGAGCCTGCTGAGGCTCCTTCCCTTTCTTCTTGGCCAATCCAGATAATAAGCTGGGAGCAGTCATTTCCCAAAGATAGTCTGACATACCTGCAGGACGACCTGATAAGTGGATGGCACGTTAGAAAAATGCAGATCTACAGAGAAAACACTTCAAAAATAAGTGAAGAATGGAAAATGTTCAGTATAACTCACATAGTTCTGTCAGAGGGTCGACCCTCAGACCAGCTTCTTTGAGGAACCGAGGGGTCATCAGGTCTTTGAATTTTGCAAGTTCACCCTCTCTCCCTCGTTCTCTAAGGTAATCAACAATGTCTTTCTCCTCCAGGCTAACTCCAGGGTCTGATCTGGACTTCATGTAGGGGTTAGACCACTTCCTGGGGACCCTCGGACTATCGGCAACGGGTTCCCACTCCCCGGAGATGAAGAAAAACCTCTTTTTCCAATCATGGTTGGAAGTTTGTGCCACATGGAGGAGTTTCTTCTCAGACCTCCTTACCCCCAGATGATAATATCTAGGCTGTTTGGATGAAGAGGTAATGTTGTAACAACCCAAAAATAGGTCAGCTGAGGGATCGTCGGTGAAGGCATTCTTCCACAAGGAAATATAGCCCAGGATCGTCCTCCAAGAGTTGGGGGGAAGTTGAGAGGGAGCAACACCAAGGGCAGAAAGGATGTCTACAATGGCAGTATGCAGAGGGAATCTGACTCCGACCTTGAGCATTTGTTCGTAAACTGCAACCTCTCCCTCTCCACAATCAAAAACCCTCTCAGACTCAGAGGGAACCCTCATAGTTATGCTGAGAGGCACTCCATAGGCATGCCTCCATATAAGGAGGTCGCGATCCCTAACAGAGTAGATAAAGGACAAGGCATGGGAGGTATCAACTTCGTCATCTGTGTCATCGTCCTCGTCCTCAGTCCCCTCCCTCTCGGCCGGAGGGCCCTATGGAAAAGCCACTTGGAAGGCATGGGGAGACAGGGTTGACACGGGGACAGCCTCAGAGGGGACTGTACCCTCAGCCTCTCGGCCAGGGCTTAGGTCAGACATCTCCCTCCTACCAGAAGTTTCAGCACCAGTTGGTGAGGATGCTCTCTCATCTATCTCACTTGGTTTGGGAGTCTCGGCTGGACGAGCGGACGACCCACAAGACTCAGACGGTTCAAATGGTTTTATGGTGGCAAGAGGAACGGGAAAGATGGGTCGTACCCAATTAGGGTCGGCCCCTCGTCTCCTCTCTTCCTCCTCCTCTATTCGTCTGATCTCGACAAAGAGCTTCTCTCTCAAGGATGGTAACTCAGATATTAAGCTATAAAGCCTCCTAAGCATTAAAGGGAAGACTCTACACTTGGAGAAATTACACTAAACTTAGCTAACTTATTTACAAACAAGTGGGAAATTGACCAGGTTGGACTTTTGGATCAAACAAAGGAACTCAATGGTTTCTATCAAGAACACCCAAGAACTAGTTGCCGGAGAAGACGCCGGAAAAGGTTATGGCACAACCTAAAGAAAATGCAGCCCCACAACCCTAAAAAGCAAATAGAAATGAAGACAAAAGAGAGTACCTGATAAAGAGAGCAAAAAACGTTGCTAAGACTTGAAGAATTGAAGGCTGCAAATGGCAATGAAAGCTGATGAAACTCTGGAGAGAGAATGCTTGGGCGCGAAGAAGAAGAAGAAGGAGAGAGAATTTGAAAATCTCTTAAATACTTTGGTAATGAGTGGGTCCATTTACCGAGAAGGGTATTATTAGGGCACCAAGCCCCAAGTGCAGTGTGCAGCCGCCATGCCTTGGAAACTGGAACAGTAATGAGTATCTGCCTAGGTGTCACTCACCTAACTGATTATACATGCATCTCATTTAAAGCACTATCCCTCAGCCATCTCAACAGCACCTATGGCTAAGGGCTGGGGGGTGATTGATATACCCGTTTATACCCTTGGCCTGGCTGATGATAACCTCCAAACGGACGACCCTACGAGGGGCCGACCCCTCCTACAGGCTCCATATGACCCCTCAAAGGGGCCGACCCATCACCAGGCTCCAGACGACCCTACGAGGGGCCGACCCTTCACCAGGTTCCAGACGACCCTACGAGGGGCCGACCCTTCACCACTCTCCAGACGACCCTCCGAGGGTACGACAGTACGAGGCCATAATTGGGCCAGGCTCACTGCTGGAAGAAACTTTGCCCTCGGCCTCAACTCATAGGCCGAGGGTGACATCGTGACAGCGCGTGGTTTGGGAGACGCGTGGAACAGTGCGCGTGAGGCTCACATGGCACGTGGAAGATCGTTATAACCAAATCACACCCTCACGTGAGGAAATATTATGTCATCATTTGGCATCTACAGGTGTCAACAGAGGATTGGCTAGATCATCATTCACATGCACCATGCATACTTGGGGGGTACACTACACCCCCCAAGACCTATATATACTTGTCACCTACAACCCTACAAGGGATCGATCAATTAACTGTATCCCTAGCTAAAACTCTGCTTGTACACACAGTAGAGAGAGAGAGAGGCTTATGTGCATTGTATCCAAGGCCATTAGTGCCCATACTTAGTGGATCACACACTCACAGTGGATGTAGGCCAAATTGGCTGAACCAGTATACATCATTGTCTTAGTTCCTCTTATACTCATCCCCTTCTACATAGTTATGCACTTATACATCTCTATGGCTGCCATAGCTGCTACTGCTTGAGCTCACTATCACTTATTCGGTGGTGCTAAATCTTAACATCATCAATAATTGTAGATGAGAGTGAATAGAGAAAAAGAATTGAATTATGTTAATGAATATTTATTGGAAAAGCTTAATTCATATTAATGGGAAACGTATATGAATGATAATACTACGTAAGGTATGGGACATACGGGGTTATAATATGGGATAAAATCATATTATGGAAACTAGTTAGGAGGAACCCTTAACTAGGAGGTTAGTAGGAAACGTTAAGCGTGCACTCTAGATGAGAGGTGTGAATATCAAGTGAGAGTCTGGATAGTAACATGTACATAATAAATGATTTATTGCACTTGTTAAATACTTGTTGTTTTCAAAACTATTTTTACATCGAGCTCTAACCCGTTTCCTTGCATATACTATTTTCTATTGTACCTTCCATATCAGGTGTCCAGCATTAGGGACGCCAACCTTAGAGGATGATGACGAGCTATGGAGAATTTCCTAGACGCCTATCTTCATTTGATTCACATTATGTAGTGTTCTTTTATTTAGGGCATGTCGCCCAAAGAAATTCAGTTATCTCCTTTCCATCTAAGTCATAAAGTCTTGTACTCGTGTCATTTTAATAATTTTGTTATTGTTGGGATTACTGTATTTGATTATTACTTGGGAATGTCCATTCCAAATGCATTTAAATTCTTTTGTTTTATCTGTTAAGTTATCATTGTGGTAGAATAAAATGTGTAGTGTTATTCGTAAACTAAAAAAAATGAATTTTATTGAATTAAAATTTGGAAAGTTTGTAACACCCGCTTAATTGGGTATTAGGTGATTTGTAAATGTTTTCGACAGTGATGCTAGGAATGAGCCAACTGTATATTCTATTTTAATTTGATTTGGGACTGGACACCAGGTATTTAATTAGGCGGGATGTGACATGTGGTATCAGAGCCTCAGGTTCTAGTGTCCTTTAGGGTCTTTACGGTTTACAGTGTTTTCAGCTTAGCGTTCTTTGATGTAGAGCCCTATGAGTAGGATTATTGTTTTTCTATTTACGCCTACGTTCTTTAGCTATTCTGTTATATCAAATACTGATAGTATAATCTTGTTTCAGATGCCTCCTCGACGTGCACCTCAGCCCGCCCTAGCTCAGGGTACAATGACTGCGGCCGAAGTTGCTGCAATTCTCGCTCAGGCAGTCAATGCAACTCTAGCTGCTATTCAGAAAACTCTGACACATGCACCAGTTGTGCCACCCGCACAAGGGCAAGTGTTTCCTACTTTATGGGAACGAGCGATGGATGCCTTTCACAAGGCACACCCACCTAAGTTTCAGGGAGGATCAGATTTTGTGACTGCTAGCCAATGGAAGAGAGACATCCAAAGGCACTTGAGAATGCTCGAATGCACTGAGGTTCAACGTCATATACTAGCCACATTCAAGCTAGTAGGGGAATCTTTGCAGTGGTGGGAGGCTACAACCACAATCGAGGAGAGAGACACAGTGACTATCCAAGACTTTTGGATATGGTTTTATCGTAAATATTTTCCTTCTGACATCCAGACAGAGATGAGGCGAAAATTACTTGATTTGAAACAGGGAGAGAAAACAGTGGCAGAATACGAGGAAGAATTTACGCGACTAACTAATTTGATACCTACAGAGGTACCCACTGAAGAGAGGAGAATTCAAATATTCACTGATGGGTTGAACTATAAGATTCGCCAGCATTTACTGGGAAATATTTCACTACGTACTTATGCCGATGTTCTAAATGCTGCAATGCTACACTGCCAGGAAAACTGCTTACATGCTCAGGGTGTCAAGCGACGGTTTGGGTCAAGCCTGCAAGGCAAGACTAATGGGGGCAGTTCTAGTGGGACTCATCCAGGACAGAGTCATCAGCGTCGGGGTGATCAGGGTTCGTAGACAGGGTATTATGCTAAGCGTTTACGATCTGGATATTCTCGATTTGAGGATAAAGGTAATGGGCAAGGAAAGCAGGGCCATCAGGGCCAGAGGCATGATCATCAAGGCCTAGGGAAAGGAGGTAATGGCCATCAAGGTCGGGTTCAACCGGGACAAAATGGTGGAAAGTTTGCTGGAAAATGTTTTGTGTGCGGCAAGTATGGCCATAAACGACAAGATTTTCCTGATAAAGATAAACTCCCTCAGCAACAAAATGCTCGATAGGAGCCACAGATGCCAGTGTTTCCACCAGCTGCTCTTCCAGCTCCAGCTCTGGTGCTAGCACTACCTCCCATTCCAGCAGCTCCCGTGCAACAGGGTCAGTATGGGTGTGTATATAACGTCCATCAGGCAGCGATTGAACAACCACCACCCGCAAATGAGGGTATTTTTTCTATCTAAGGAGTTATGAGGCGCATACTAATTTTTATAGCAATTAATATTGTATGGGGAAAAGGGTTACTAAACCTATCCTATAGCACTGATATATACGTAGACTCACTGAGGGGTTGTGGGACACTTATATTTTTACATATCATCATATGGGTCTGATTTTTATCACGTAATTACTTACTTTAGGCATATCCGAACATGATGTGACTAGCGGTGTGGATTGACTTGTGGTATATGAGAGCGTATGTACAACTATAGCCAGTGTCTTATCTTTAACAAGAGGGTAGATGAGTAGACTTTTATTGAAATCGATAAGACCCGTAGAGAGGTTATATACTATTGACTAAGGACCTGAGGAGTTTCAATGACCGACTACTTTGGGTAATAGTGTATCGGAGGGGTTCCTTATTTGGATTTCGCTTGCGAGACACCCCACGCATGAAACTAACAAACGTTGGGAGTCGAAGTAAGTTAGGTCTTTAGGATATGAGTTTATAACCTTTGCGATTAATAAGATTATTATGTGGGTAACCATATCCATTTATAATGGACGTTATATAATAGGGTATATGGGCGCCCTGGATGGTTGTATTGTAGTTTTAATCAGAATTGTGAAACAGTAACTATTTTTAGGTCAAGGAACGTAAAAGTTGTGACTTCAGGATTTATTTGTTTAATAAGTGAAGATCATTTTTTTTCCAAACTTTGTCACATGGATGGAATGGGGAAGATTGATTAAAGTTAAATTCGATTCAGTTGAAACTATATGGTGAGGCTTAGTGTATCACATCAATGGGGGATTTTCGATAATATACTGTATGGGTGGTACGACATAGATTACTTGTGACGTGAGATTTATACTTAGAGTTGACCTTACCAGTATGATTCATCTTTCCGAATTTCGGGACGAAATTCTGTTTTAAGGGGGGGTGTATGTAATACCCCGTAATTTTAATGACTTTTAAATTGGATTATATTATAAATTAATGGATTAATTGGATTTTATTATAAATTAATTTATTGGGTTGAAATCCGATTTGTGGATATTAAAATGAATGATTCTGTATATTACTTAAATATATTTAGGTAATATATGATTTTGATGTTATTGTTATACTGTGAGTTATTAATTCAGAAATTTAAATTTTTAGTCGGACATGGTATGGGACGTGTCGGGACAAATTTCTTAGAATAAAAAGTAGATTTTTTTTATCAAACTTATAGTCATTTCGAGTTCATCGTTGCGTCCATAAGGGTTGAAATAGTCAGAAAAGTCTATTTGGATGTTGGTTTTGGTCCTCGGATCATTTGGAAATGAAAAGACACCCAAAAGGGCATTTTGGTCATTTTTACAGGGGGTGAATAGTGATTTTGGATTTTATCTTATTATACATATTTGAAGATTAGTTGTACGTAGGTTCATTTTCTCTTCTACATAGAAATTGAGAGGTCACCTTTTGAGAGAGAGTGAAAGGATGCTTGGGAGAAGAGAAGATTGCTTGGAAAGGAGGAGAACCAAGGGCCAAAGGTCACCACCACCAACCACCACCGGAAGTTGATCGGAGAAGGGGAGAACCACATGTGTTAGACAACCCCAGAGGATCAGACCTTCATTAGAGGCAAGTATTTGATTATTTCAATCTAGTTAGTATAATGTCCATGTTAGAATAGGTGAAATTAATCATGATTTACACGTTAATTGGGTGAAAAATTGGAGAGTTAAATTATGATTAAGGACTGGGTTAATTAGTGGTTGAAATTCCATCATGTATGTAGAGGGTTAATCACGAAATTGAATTATATATTGATGAATGAATCTGGGTTGATTAGGTTCTTTAATTGAATATTTGGAAACTAGGGTTCATACAAATTGATTTGGGGATTCTATATAATTATGATGATTTATGACAAATTAATGATCCTAGGAGGTTAGGAATGATTTATAACCTATTAGGTGTTGATGGATATTGATGATGAGATGTTGGGTGTTGCATCTTTGAGGTTTTTCGGTTAAAAATGGTGAAAAACGCTGAAATTTGGTGAAGAAGACGAAACAGTAGGTCTCGCGCGAAGTCGCCTGAAGTGGTTCAAACGAGATGGGATCTCGCACGAAGTCGTTCGAACAAAATTGGAATTGGTTTGAATGAAATTGGAAGTGGTTCAAATGATATGTTATTCTGGTTCGAACGACATGTCATTCTGGTTCAAACGACAGGGTGAATTTCTGAGAATTTTTCTTAGAGTCTAGTTCTGATTTTGTCATCTTATTGGAGTGAGATAAATTACCATATAGTAAATTATTATAGGAAATAATTTTGGGAAAAGTATGTGAGAATTAATACTTTACTTATTTCGGTATAGAGAGAATGTACCTTGGCTATAATGGGACTTAAGGAAGATCAGTAAGCCATAGATAAGAATCGAATTAATATGATTGGGATTTAATTGATGAGAATTATGATAATTAAATTTAGGATGTAAAGACATAATAATTTAATACGTAGGATTTAATGAGACATAATGCTACGTATGGAAATTATCTTAGGGTAGTTTGATTACCTTGTTGATACTATATCTATAGGTAGATGATAATGCCTATTTGATTAATTGATGATTTGTATGTATAACATACCAAGCTTACTTACTATCGATGGGAGGTTTGTGCCTGAGGGCAGTCATATCCTGATGAATCCATGAGATTTTTGATTTGTCGCTCGAGAACATAGGTCTATGAAAGACTTATCGGTGAGTTGATAAGTCCGCTGACTATGGGAACGTAGGTATGTGCGTGACCCGTGGGTATGAGAACAATGTTCTCCTCCAATTTTTGTGTAGAAGAGAAAATGAACCTACATACAACTAATCTCCAAATATGTATAATAAGACAAAATTCGAAATCACTATTCATCCCCCCTGTAAAAATGACCAAAATGCCCTTTTCGGTGTCTTTTCATTTCCAAATGACCCGAGGCCCAAAATCAACATCCAAATAGACTTTTCTGACTATTTAAACTCTTCCAGACGCAATGATGCACTCAAAATGACTATAAGGTTGATAAAAAAATCTCCTTTTTAATCTAACAAATTTGTTCGAACACGTCCCATACCGCGTCCAACTAAAAATTCAAATTTCTGAATTAATAACTCACAGTATAACAATAACATCAAAATCATATATTACCTAAATATCTTTAAGTAATATACAGAACCATTCATTTTAATATCCACAAATTGGATTTAAACCCTACGAATTAATTTATAATAAAATCTAATTAATCCATTAATTTATAATATAATCCAATTTAAAAGTCATTAAAATTATGCGGTATTACAGCATATTTTCTCTATTTGGAATGTATATTTGCATTATCTCTATTTTATTTGGATAGATTATGCTTGAACAGGTACAACGTTGCTATAACAGGTACAAATATACTGTTGGGTAGTGGCAGTGGCCAAACTTCCCAACAAATTTTTTTTAATTTCTACCCAGACCGTGACAAGTTTCTTTGTCACAGTCAATGACCGTTATAATTTTTTAACCATTGTAACGGTCATTAGTCGTGACAAACTTGCCAAGGTCAAGGACCGTGATATGACCGTGACAAGTCCGTGATAAACAAAGTTGTCACCCCAGGAATTTTCACCGTCATTGACCCTGACAAGTTGAACTTGTCAAGATCAATGATCTT
Organism: Sambucus nigra; assembly: GCA_949130495.1. Taxonomy (NCBI): domain Eukaryota; kingdom Viridiplantae; phylum Streptophyta; class Magnoliopsida; order Dipsacales; family Adoxaceae; genus Sambucus; species Sambucus nigra. Next base: position 560,209,489 of record OX422217.1, read on the forward strand.
GACAATTCGGCATATTTGGTGTAGTGCACACACACACACACACACACACACACACACACACACACACACACACATATATATATATATATATATATATATATATATATATATATATATATATATATATATATATATATATATATATATATGTATATGTATATATGTATGTATGTATGTATGTATGAAAGAAGAAGATTAACATAAACAAAAAGGTTATCTTTCATTCATTGGTAAAAAGGGGGCCAGAGGCCAGTGCACTCAGAGCAAAAATATAGAAAATTATAGGTCATAAAAAGATGTACAATAAAATGGAAAAAAGAAAACTCCAAATCTAGAGCCCTATTCCTTTACATGCTCAATTTCAATAACTACATTCCTGTAACAACCCTCGCTTTTGAGAGACTTATTTTATATTAATTTACTACATGAAGTAATTATATAAAATACATATAATGGAGTAAATATGAATTAAATGTGTAAATGGTGCATATTTACTCAGATTGTTGAATATTTACGGTATGTATAAGTAAATATCATCATGTTGCGTTTTGCGGTGTCATACGATTTAAATGACATTCATGGTTTAAAATGAAACCTGGCCTTGAAATGATTTATAAAATTTTCAAATGATAATTTGGAGGGCGTAGTTAGTTCCGAAATGTGCGAGATAGTGAAAATGTGTGCCATATTGTATTTTTATGTTTTGGGCACTTTTGACTGGTTTTAACATAAATGTGTAGTTGCAGGTCATTTTAATGTGGTATTAACAACTTAAGTTGGGAATTTTATACTAATGCCACGATTTAGTCTTGCTAAGCCTTTTATTTCTCTTAAGTGCATTTGTTAACCTAAAGAGAGATATAGAGAAGAAGATAACTTTAGAGAGAAAGAGAGAATTGGAGATTAAAGATTAAGATTGCTTCTACCAAGGGAAAATCTGAGATCTCTACATTAAGGAAAGTTTTCTACTTGCTAATATATGGTTTAAGATGAGTAAATTATGTGATAGTTGTGTATTAGCATTTAGGGATCAAAAATGGAATTTATGGTATTTGAGCCTTGATTATAGTTTATGTTGAAAAAATTCTAGATAATATTAGTTGATAACCATGTAGGATGATTTGGGGTAGATTAATGTTGTTGGTTGTGTGTTAAAAATGAAGAGATTTGAGTTTTGGGGAAAAACTAGGGTTTAAAACCCAAAACCCATTCTTGGCAAATTCCCAGGGGCGAATCGATTCGGCCCCTGAGCGAATCGATTCTCTTAGGGACAACTTCAAGGTCTGCTTGGACCGAATCGATTCGGCTAAGACGAATCGATTCGGCAGTTTACAGAGTGCCAGGTTTCCTTGTCCGAACCGATTCGCTTTTTGGGCGAATCGATTCGTTTTCCTGCTGTTTTTGAGTCAGTTTTATAACTCAATTCTAATCCATTTTCTTTAGGCTTAGGACCTAGGAACCTTCTTGTATTAAGTAAACTTAGAGTCCTAGAGTTCTAGATGAGTTAGTTTACTACCCTACCTTAGTAATGGTTTATATGGGGTTATTCCGGGGGTGTACAAAGTGATGTTAGGGCGTTTCTTTCCTTTAGTTATTTATTAGGAGTCTAGGAGTTGTAAGGTCATATTTGGAGACTTTAGAGGCTCAATCGAGGTACGATAGTCTCGGTGGTTTGTTATAAACCCAAAAATGTTTGGAGAATACATTTAGAGCTTACTCATTCTTTGAGGACGTTATGATGATATGAATTACGTAGGGCTCGAGATATGATCTGATGTATTTACTAAAACGTAAAGGATTACGATTTCGGATGAAAATGAAACATGCACATGTTAAGTGTAAAGGAAAATGGATAATGGTAATGTAAATGATAATTTACTTAAACACACCCTCTCTAAATGCCATCATAAGGGAAGTTTGTGCGTGAGGTGAGCCCCCCTGGCTAATAAATGCAGGGTGGATATAGTCCTAGGCCATATGAGTGTTTGTTGTATATTTTTTGTGATGGTGAGGTAATTTCGGGTGTGGTTATGACTCTCCCGCAAGCATATGGCCGCTTCCCGACGTCGTACGTTGTAGGTGCCCAGGTTGTCGTAATTGATAGGCCCTGGAAGATGATGGTCATTTAGGGGCGCGCGCAGTGGGGAAACCCGGACGGACGGTCTTAGAATCATTATATGTATATGATTATAACTATTCTTAATCAAGTGGGACTTGATGGATTATAAATGCCATAAAGAGCATAATGAAATGCTATAAAGAGCATATAACTGAGATAAATGCCACAACGAGCATATAATTATGATTTTGTTTCCTGATAAGGAACGGAACGACGGAATGAACAGTATAAAAAGGATGAAAGATTTTAGTTGATGTTAATTATTCATGTCCTCTTACATAACTTAATTAAAATTATGATCATCTAAATTGCCTTAGTTCATGCTTTAAAACTGTGTAGGTAGATTCTTGTCCTTATCTATCATGATTTTCTATTCATAACCGTCATACTTTTTATTCATCTGGTGATTATATAAAACCGGGATCTGACCCGTTCATATTTCTTATTGTGCATGAATCTTATATCCACTCAGGTGCTCCGCCGTAAGGACGCCCGTACTGAATTTCCCATTCCGGTGAATTTTGGGGAGCCGTGATACTTTGCGGATATTACGGGATATTTTGTATAGACGCTTTCATTTTTGGACTCTAGATATGATCGGGTCATTTACTCGGGCGTGTGGCCCAATCTTTTGTATTTTCTTACTGTAGTGTATTATGTAACATTAACTAAATTGTTGTTATATATTGTATGTACCCGTTGACCGACAGCATATTCGGTCCTCTTATGGTATACTTACTGTTGTTGAAATACATGTTCTTGGGGTTTCCACTTTCTTTTCCAATTGGGTTGTTTAAAATGCTTTCTTTAAATTATAAATCAAAATTTTTGGCAATCTGTTTTTCTAAAATATAGAGTGGTTATCCCGTATACTTATTACATTGCTGCGATGCTGAGAATGATTCCATCCATGATCCCTGTTATATTAGAGTATCGGGCTGGCCACCCCTTATTTTGGTGTGCGGGTTGTCACTGATGGTATCAGAGCATCAGGTTCTAGAGTCTTTAGGGTCTATGCGTACTTGTCACGTTCTACCGTAGTGTTCTTTGATATAGAGCCTTATTGTTAGGACTGCTTTGTTGCCTATGTTTGCGATCTTTTGCAAGATAGATTATTTTATGTTGTATTCTAACTCTATTGCTTCTTTATTTTAGATGCTGCCTAAGAGAGGACGCCCCGTTAGAAGGAATAGAGTAGTAGAAGGGGATGATGGACCTTAGTTGCCTCCACAGGGGAATATTAATGCTGCTGATGTAGCAAATATTGTGGCCTAAGCGGTCAACGCAGCAATGACTACCATGGTACAGCAAATGCCACAAGCTTAACAACGAGCGCAGGATGTACATGCTCCTACGGGGCCTTCTCCGTGGGAGAGAGTCAGAGAGTCCTTTTTAAAGGGCCATCCCCCAATTTTTGATGGAGGCTCTAATGTTATTAGAGCAAATAAGTGGAAGAAGGATATGCAACACCATCTTCGAATGGTGGAATATAGTGAGGAGAAGAAACAATTCCTTGCTACTTTCAAGCTTGTCAGATCTGCGTTACATAGGTGGGAGTCAATGAATACACCAGAGCAGAGGGATGCCATGACTATCAATGATTTTTGGGCTTTGTTTGAACGAAAGTACTTCCCTCTCACAGTTCAAAGGGAGATGAGAAGGAAGCTTCAGGATGTGGTGCAAGGTGAGAGATCCGTTGCAGAATATGAAGAGGAGTTCACCCGATTAGCAGGTTTTGTACCGAATGAGGTAACTCCAGAGGAGAGGAAGGTTTCGAAGTTCATGGGAGGTTTGAACTGGAAGATTCGACAACATTTGCTCGGTAATCCAGCTTTGCAGACCTTTGGGGATGTGATGAATGCGACTTTGCTTCATTGCCAAGAACATCGATTGTATGTACAGAGTAGCAAGAAAGCTACAATGGTGGGGCAAGAAGGAAAACCTGGAGGGAATGGGATCGGAGGAGGAGCATTTTCTTCATCCCAATCTTCGGGTGAAAGTGCGAAAACCCCCAATTTTTAAATTCAAATATAATGAAATGGTTCAAATTTTAATTTTCCAAAAGTTATTTAAAATTTTCTTTTCTTAAAGAGAACAAACCAACTTATGAAAAAATAAAACTAAACTAAAAGTGAAATTAAAACTACACACAAAATTTTCATTTCGACTTAAACACTCATTAATCCAATTCAAGTTAAACTTGCATGTTATCTAGATAAAGTAATTTGGCAGTTGAATTAAATTGAACATACCCAAACATTAAATTTGCACCAAATTAAATAGATTGTGATTTTATCTTTTAGTCCTAAGCATGCATCTTGGTGATATAGAAAGATAAAATTAAACAATATCATACGACGTACCGATGTACGAGGAAAACCCAAATGGGAAAAACCTCGGACGGCCCTAGCCACGAATTCACTAAGTATGGTAGTTTTTACAAAGACTCGACACAAGAGGACTTACAGAAACTGACTTAAGTCCGTCCAAGACTTGAAGTGCTCCTTCGATCTTCAACCTCCACCTAGTGAATAACCGTGGACTCCTCCACAGTCTCGGACTCCACCGATGGGGCTATGGTCACCGTCAATCCGCACGCGAAGCCTTTCTTCGAGTGAGAACACCGCAACAAACTTTTCTCCTTTTTAGGGTAGAGAAGAACCCAAACTCTCTTCGTGTTGGTGTAGAGAAAACCATAAGCCAAAACTCTCCAAGCAATGATATATCAATAGGTACTTGGAATAAACTAAACAAATGAGTGTGTATGTGTTTTTTTTGGTGAATTTAATCCATAAAAATTAAACACAAAACATGGAACTTTTTCTTAAAAGTTTTGCTCTCTCAAAAGAGTCTTAGAATGTGAAAAAGTTGTCTTCAAAAAGTTAGTTCCCGCACTTAAGAAGTATGTCAAAAAGGAAGTGGGGCAAAGTAGTCGAAAAGTGGAAAAAGCTGGCTTAAAATTGTTCCTGCTGTTTTTTCGTTAGAAATCTCATTCGAACGAGACTTCTAATGAATAGACAGAACGAAAAAAAAATCTCATTTGAAAACTGGTTCGAACGACTTCTCGTTCGAACGAGGTCGTTCGAACGACTTATATAACGAGATCTTAGACCATGGTTCTAGATAATTTCGATACGAACGCGTGGCCGCTAGTTTCGTATTTTTTTTATTTTTTTTGGATTTTTTTTCTACTGAAAGGTGTCCGAGAACAAAATATTTAGAAATATGAATTCAAAAAAAAAGTTTAACAAAAAATTCTAACACCCAAAATAAATTTCTAAAATACACCCAATAAATAATTTTCCAAGCTCCTATATATATATATATATATATATATATATTAAATTCATTCATACCTTAGGAGCAATGGAACCTTGTTGATGACGTAGAAACGAGGCACAACACACACGACATTTGATGAAGCTTTAATATCTTGGCCGCTATATCTTCAACAAACACGTCATACGCTTGAATGGATAAACTTGAACTTTATTCTATGACTCAAATGTTTTTGTCCGGAATTGAGCCAAAACCACAAAGGACTCAATTTGAAATTTATGTCCTTACAAATCTCCCCCTTTGGCTATTCTAGGACAAAAACCAAACAAAAATGCTAAAGGGTCGTCAAGCTCTACTAAGCTAAAAAATATCCCACCCAAAATAAAAATACAATGCTTGACTCAAACAACCCAAGGATCAATATCTTTGCCCGATGATGAACGTTGCCATTTAGAAGAATTCCTGCACACTTAAGCAAACTATCAAACACATAGGGAATATCAATATATTAAATTCAAAAATAAATACTGCCATTTAGAAGAATTCCTGCACACTTAAGCAAACTATCAAACGCATAGGGAATATCAATATATTAAATGCAAAAATAAATACTCCCCCTAAATGAATTCTCCCCTTTTATCAAACAAATGACCTACTTAGAAAGACGTCTCCCCCTAAGATAAATCTTCCTAAACTAAGATACGATAGGTTTAGATACCATTTCTCCCCCTATCATTCTCCCCCTTTTTGTTCAGGAATAGACAAAGACTAAAGAATCAAAACTTAACTTATCTCCCATATTAAAGCATATACACCCCTTAAACTAAACAAGGGATAAATAGAATGGGATAACAAGCTAAACATGCATGAGTGCATAAAGTGATGAGAACATTAAAGAACATAGGCAACTAAAATTCAACTAATCCAACAAATAACATCGAATACCAACTAGGATGCACTAAAATGATACCAATATGATATATAAAGTATTAAGCATGTGATATCAACAAAGAATGCAACAAGATGGATACCAATTATGCATTAAAGCATAGATGGACTGGAAAAGTAAGGCAAAGACCAAAAATAAACACAATATCATATATATGTGTACACAATATATTCAAACTAAGCAAAAGTACACACATATATATATAAACACCAAAATGACACAAAACACAATAAGTTTTTCACACTCGTATAGAAAAAAATGTGTCATATAGAAATGAGAGTGTTGGGTTGTGAACTATAAACAATTAAATTTAGAACCAGTCACTTAAAACATGTTCACGGAGTTCTCAATTGATTGCAAACTTCATCACATTTGAATATAACCTCATGTGACAATATAGATTGAACTCAATGAACAAACATACACAATGCATACAAGCCTAGCATGTTGATGATTCTACAAACCAATAGAGTCATGACATTGAAAGCGCAACTAGGATAAACATACATTGTGCAAACCGTTGATATACCATCCAATTGTGACACCCCGCCTAATTAAATACCGGGCGATCACTCCTTTATTAAATTAAATCAAGGTAAACAGTTGGTTCATTCTCAGCATCACTGTCGATAAAAATACATTTTCCAATTTAACACCCTAAATAATTAAGCTAAGTGTCAAAACCATTTATACATACATTCCAAATTTTATTTAAAGAAAAACATTTGGTTATTTAAAAACAACATTTCTACAATTAAGAATCACACCACAATAAACCAGATAATATAATACATTCGTCAATCGAATGTCCACATATGAAAACTAAAGTCACCAATACAAACTGAATAAAACCCATCGTAACAATACTGGAAATAACTGAAATACTAATGTCCCAACAAAAATGAAATAATGGAAAGGGTGACACATGCCCAATAAATGAGAATGCTAAAAGTGGAGTCAATAAGGGAAGCCGTCTACGCAAGTAACCTGCAACTCCCACCTAAGCTGCAGCACGTTCCTTTCAAGGGATCCTAAGCTAGACACCTCTGTGGCTGGGCACCTGAAATATATACATATATATACAAGAGAGAGAGAGAGAGAGAGAGAGAGAGAGAGAGAGAGAAAGAAACGGGTCAGAGCCCGAAAGTGTGTTTGATTTTTAAAATACGTTTAGTAAGTATTTAAATTGATACAGGCCAATGCAACAACATATAAGTGCGTCACTCCCTTGAGAAATACTCACATCTCTTCTAATGTGCACACCTATCGCACTAACCTTCCCAACAGTTTCTTAACAATTTTATCATACTAACCTTCCTAATAAATTAGCGTATCTTAAACTTACTCATAAGATTTCAAAACCGAACAATATTTTTGGTTTAAAAAGAATACTACCAATTAGTAGCACTACTCTTGTTTTAGATTTTTCATTTAAAAATTTTCCCAGTGACATATTATACTTCCACAAAACAAGAACTTACTATATGTGTCATCACCCATGTCCTACTTATTAAAACACAGTAGGCAGTTTCAAATTTCCAAATCTCATATATATATATATATATTAACCACTCGTATAATATATATAAAATAACAGCACCCCACATAAAACTATGGTGCGTGCATACTCTACTATCCAAAGCCCCATGTCACTCATATTAAGGGGAATACATTCGGAATCACTCTCGAAATGTATTAACATAAATACACAAATAATATTGAGGCGAAGCATAGATTCCAAGTCTCTAAGAGGAAGGCACATGCCTGCGTCTCTTAGGACCGTTAGAACTATCACGTCGATAGCCTATACCAAGGACATCTATTTTCTAGGGTACAAGTCAATATCCCCCATAAAGGTCCCATCGAGATAAGACTTGTCCCAGCGCGGTAACCTCAGGGATAGCAAGTAGCGTGGGCATGATTTTCACAAGTATATAATATATGCACACACAATCATATAAATATACCACTTTATCATATTAATATAGGTCCTTCTCGTCACCCATAATTATACCATTTATCGTTAATTTCACATTTATAGAATTATGTATAAGGTTTCGTTCCTAACCTTAACTCGAAGGGTTTTCTCACTCATTACCTGACACTCGTAGACTATATCCTCACAAATCTGAAATTCAGTAAGTGTCTTTATTAGGTTCCAACGTAACTCTCTTACGCACCTCACCCTTTAAATTTATAAATTCACCAACCCTAAAGTAAATGTCCCATAAATACCATTCTCTTTGAAGATTAAAGGTCCCAATATTTATTCATATGCCCTACTGGTCCTCAATATCTCCCAAATCATTTTATCAAGAATGCCCAAGAATTACATCACGACAATTTGAATTTAACTCATTTAAAGAAGGAATTAGGAGTCTTCCAGGAGGGGTCGATCGGTCGAAGCTTGGGGCTCGATCGATCGAACCTTCGATCGATCGATCAAGCAGGTCTGGGAAAAATTCTGCAGAATGCACTTACGGGTTTCATCACCAATATTACACCAAATCCATATTTTCAAGTTCCAATCGTCCCAGAATTCTACTACTAACATTATAACAATATACCAGATGATTCTAATGTAAGGCATGTACATATTCATCATTTAAACATGGATTTTCAACCTAGAATTATCTCCAATTATCAAGAACCCTAGAATTTTCTTAAACAGTTTTTCTAACAAATCTTTCTCCAGAATTTCTTTCTTATGATCATCAAAATTTCGTCGGTTATTTCCTCTACATGGCAAGGGTTCCAGAATTTTATATAAATCGTTCCTACATGCATTTTCCTAACACAAATTGGGTGTTCTTCCATATTTATCATCTCTAATCAATCCTATACCAATATGAAGATTGCATTAACGAAAATACGCAAGTTAAACACTTGCCTGGGATTTTTTGTATTCTGATTCACGGTTGATTTTGGTATGGATGCGTTCCTCGTCTCGCGATCTACGCGGTGGTGGTGGCGGCGGTGCAAACCGGTGGCTTCTTGGCCTTGAATTGCCTTGGAGCTCTCTCCTCTCTTCTCCAATGGTTGTCACTTGATTTCTGGATATTCTAACCCTAAAAGCTAACCTAAATGGCTGATATAGGTTGCTGAATTTCGTGGGTTTAATTACCCAATTATGTAAAATGACTAAAATGCCCTCCCGGGGTACTAATTAAGCCTAAAAATGCCCCGAGACCCAAACTACACCCCAGGGTACACTTTTCTGACTATCTCGACCCTACCGGACGCGTTGGCGCACTCAAAACGACCATACGGACAACTTATAAAATATTCACTTTTTATTTAACCAATTTAGTCCCGACGTGACACGAGCACGCTCCGACTTAAATTTCCAAAATCGTCATTTAATTCACTCATGACATTCAATATAACCAATATAATATATTACTTTGCTCATTAGTAATATTCAACAAATTTTTCCATAATTACTAACTCTCATCACGTTAATAATTATAACATAATTAATTTTCGGATTTTTATTAAATAAATCATTCACGTTAAATTTAATAAATTCCCAAATTAATATAGCATAAAAATACGGGGTATTACATACTTCCCCCCAAATAACGGAATTTCGTCCCAAAATTCAGAAAATAAGGCATACCTGGTAAAAACAACTCTGGATATCTCTCGCGAATATCTGCCACACGCTCCCAAGTGGATTCCTCCACATTATGATGCTCCCACTGGACTCGCACAAGTGGAACTATCTTCGACCTCAATCTCCTCTAACTATAGTCTAGAATAGCCGCTGGTCTCTCCTCGTAAGAGCTATCAGGCTGTAAGTCGATCTCATCTATCGCAATGTGAGTATGGGCCATATCATCCCGAAGATATCATCTCAACGACGAGATGTGGAATACATCGTGGATGCGATGTAAATGTTCTGGAAACCCCAACCTGTATGCAACTGGCCCAATTCTCTCGATGATGGAAATGGTCCCACGTACCTCGGAGCCAATTTCCCCTTCTTCCCGAACCTCATCACCCCCTTCATAGGAGATACACATAATAACACTTGGTCTCCCACATTAAACTCCCAGAAGAACCGTTTCGCATCGGCGTAGCTCTTCTGCCTGTCCTGGGCTACCCGAATATGACTCCTGATCATCTCAATCCTCGCGGAGGTCTCCTGAATCACTTCTGGTCCTAGCAACTTGTTGTCCCCCACCTCGAGCCAACAAGTTGGAGAACGATAAGGCCTGCCATACATAGCCTCAAATGGAGCCATACCAATCGTAAACTGATAAGAGTTATTATAAGCAAACTCTACCAGTGGAAGATGTGGCTCCCAACCTCCTCCAAAATTGAGAACACACATGCATAGCATATCCTCTAACATCTGATTAGTACGCTCTGTTTGTCCATCTGTCTGTGGGTGGTAAGCTGAACTCAACCTCAACTCAGTACCCATAGCCTCCTGAAAGCTTTACCAAAAATGAGACACGAAAATGTTATCTCTATCTGACACAATATTCAGGGGCACCCCAAGTAATCTGACAATCTCCGTGATGAACAATTGAGCATACTGACCCGTGGTATAATCTGTCCGCACCGGCAGAAAATGAGCCACCTTGGTCAAACGGTCTACAATCACCCAGATAGAATCGTGGCCCCGCTGTGATGTAGGCAACCCTGTAATAAAATTTATGGAAATACTCTCCCACTTCCACGAGGGTACTTCCAATGGCTGAAGCAATCCTGACGATTTCTGATGGTCTACCTTCACCAGCTGGTAGGTAGAACACTTGGACACGAATTCAGAAATGTCCTTCTTCATCCCACTCCACCAGTATTGCCTCCTCATATCCTGGTACATCTTATCGCCTCCCGGATGTACTGCAAATCGGGACCCATGAGAATGAGTCATCACTGCATGACGTAATTCTGCTCCTTTTGGAACCACCAATCTCCCATTAAACCGCAAACCTCCATCAGAACTAACAGAATAGGACTCAGCGCCGTCGGCTAGAAGTCGCACAATCTGCTCCTGGCAAAACGGGTCTGTGGTCTGTGCCTGTATCACCCTCGTAACAATCTCGGGTGTGACTGACATCACGGATATGAAAGAACGTGCCACTGCGTCCTAGTGACCAACTCCTTCCACTTTGCTTTCCAGACGTCCGCTACATCGTCTATCGGTCTACGGCTCAATGCATCAGCAACTACGTTGTCCTTCCCTGGATGATACTGTATATCGAACTGGTAGTCCTTCACAAACTCTAGCCATCTGCGCTGAGGCATATTCAGCTCTCGCTGAGTGAACAGGTACTGCAGTGACTTATGGTCTGTGAACAAACGGAATTTCTCCCCCAATAAATAGTGCCTCCATATTCTTAATGCAAAGACGACCGCTGCTAACTCCAGGTCGTGGGTGGGGTAATTCTTGTCATGCGGCTTAAGCTTGCGGGAAGCAAAAGCTATAGCCTTCTCCTCCTGCTGGAGTACACCTCTAAGTCCCCGTAAAGACGCATCGGTGTAAACCAGGTACTTCACACTCGGCTTCGGTAACGCAAGGACTGGCGCTGAAGTAAGCTTGTCTTTCAGCTCATCGAAAGCCAATTGACAAGTGTCATCCCAAACATATGGTACCCCTTTGCAAGTCAGATTCGTCAATGGACCCGCTATTTTGAAGAATCCCCGAATGAATCTCCTGTAGTAACCGGCTAACCCCAAGAAACTACGCACTTCCGTCGGTGTCGTGGGTTGTCCCCACTCCCTCACCGATGACACTTTTCTCGGGTCAACTGCAATTCCCTGCTCAGAAACAACATGTCCCAAGAACTGTACCTCTCGTAACCAGAATCCACACTTCTCGTACTTAGCATACAACTGATGCTCTCGTAGAGTCTGAAGAACCTGCCTCAAGTGCTCGGCATGCTCCTCCTCGGAGTGGGAATATATCAAGATGTCATCTATGAAGATGATGACAAATTGATCCAAGAACTCTCTGAATACTCGGTTCATCAAGTCCATGAAAATGGCTGGCGCATTTGTGAGTTCGAACGGCATCACCCTGAACTCATAGGACCCATATCTCGATAAGAAGGCAGTCTTTGAAACATCCTGCTCTCTAATACGTAACTGATGGTACCCCGACCTCAGATCTATCTTCGAAAAGAAGGTTTCTCCCCTCAACTGGTCGAACAGATCATCAATTCGAGGCAACGGATACTTATTTCGTATCGTTACCTTGTTCAGCTCCCGGTAGTCCACACACAATCTCAGTGAACCATCTCTCTTCTTCACAAACAATACTGGAGCGCCCCAAGGTGAGGTACTTCTACGAATGAAACCCTGACCTAACAGCTGCACTATCTGATCTCGTACTTCTCGCATCTCTGTCGGAGCCATACGGTATGGTACGCATGCTATAGGTCTCGTATCTGGCATTAAATCTATAACAAAGTCTATTTCACGACTGGGCGGTAGGCCTGGTATCTCCCGAAACACATCGGAATACTCCCTGACAACAGGGATCGAGTCTAAGGGAATCATAACTTCCTTAGAGGTATCCTCCTCTATGTAAAACAAATGAGCGATCGAACCTCCCTCTGGGAGAGGCATCGCCACTACAAACATCTCTTGACCCGGAATGGCAAAAACAATGCTCCCACCAAAGCAATCAATCATGGCTCTATAAGTTGCGAGCCAATCCATACCAATAATCACATCATGCTCGTGCATGTCTAAGACTAACATGTCTGCAGGTAATACCAAGCTACTAATCTCTACCCCCACTCCCCGGCATATAAAGAAAATAAGTGACCCACTCCCCAGTGGTGAGTCGACACACGTCACGGTGCTCTCTGCTGTGGCTAACAACCCTAAGGCCTTCACAAAATGCGTAGCTATAAAACAATGCGTTGCCCCCGTATCAAACAAAACCCGACCCATAGTACCATGGATAGGAAACATACCCTCAATCGCGGGTGGTGCCTGTGGAGCTGCTGCCTGGTGGACGTTATAGACACGTCCATACTGTAATTTCCCCTGCTGCACTGGAGCTGCTAGAATGGCTGGTAGGGCTGGCACCTAGCCTGGAGCTGGGAGGGCGGGTGGAAAAGTGGTCTCTACGGCTCATTACGGGCTCCCTGCTGCTGTGGGACCCTATCGCCCTCTGGACAATCCTGGCGCCTATGGCCATGTTTACCGCACCCAAAACATCGGCCTTTGAAGTTACCTCCCCTCTGACCCTGCTGTCCACGACCCTGTTGGCCGTTACCTCCACGCCACTGGCCCTGTTGGCCCTGATGTGCACGGTGTTGGCCTTGCTGGCCCTGCTGCTGTCCCTGTGGTCGGTGTTGGCCCTGCTGGCCCTGCTGATTAGGCTGGACCTGATGGCCCTGCCTGAAACCCCCGAATCCCTGCCTAGAATCAACTGAACAGAATCACTTAGCAGGGTCCCCCTGATGGGACCTCTGCTCGTGCTGACGAGTCTGTCCATGAGTTGGTGCCCCACTGGCACTATTACCCCCGATCCTGCCCTGCTGGATGGACTCCCCGGCTCTCTTGCTTCCCTGTAGGTGAAAGCGGTGATCCTGGCAATGTAGTAACGCTGCATTGAGTACATCAGTGAAAGTACTCTGGGATAGATTCCTAATAAGGTGCTGACGGATCCTCCAAGCTAACCCGTCGACAAACAAAAAAATCTTCTTGCTCTCAGTAGGTTCCTCATCTGGCATAATGGTGAGAAGTATCGTGAACTCCTCCTCATACTCAGCTACAGTAAGGTTCTCCTGCTTCAGATTTAGTAATTTCCGCCTCATCTCAGTCTGCACTGTGGGTGGAAAGTACTTGCGATCAAACCGCTCCCAGAACAACTGAATAGGGATCGTGTCCCTCTCCTCCAAAGTGGTAGTGGACTCCCACCACTGTAATGCGGCTCCCACCAGCTTAAAGGAAGCCAATAACTGCTTTTTCACGTCAGTGCACTCATACATACGGAGATGCCGCTGGATGTCTTTCTTCCATTGGCTAACTGTAACAATATCGGAGCTACCAGAAAACTCAGGGGGATGCGCTTTCTGAAAAGCATCCCGAACCCGCTCCCATGCCGATGGAAGTTGTGCTGGTACTGGCTCCACTGCCTGAACCTGGGGTGGAGCCTGCTGAATCACCGCTATTGCGGCATTCACCGCCTGAGTAACAATGGCGGCTACTTCGTTTGCATTTATTGTGCCTGGTGTCGGAGCTGCTGGCTGCTCGGCTTGGGCACGCCTATCTTTCGGAGCACGTCTCGGAGGCATCTAAAACGTGAACAAGTTTATTAGTCTACAGTTATCATCGAATCTCAAATAGCTGAAGACTTTAACATAAAAGCAGGAATACAACAATCCTAAAAATAGGGCTCTATAGCAATAACGTTAAGCAGAAAGAGAAATAAGCCGTACATATCCTATGGACACTAGAACCTGATGCTCTGATACCACCTGTGACACCCCGCCTAATTAAATACCGGGCGATCACTCCTTTATTAAATTAAATCAAGGTAAATAGTTTGTTCATTCTCAGCATCACTGTCGATAAAAAGACATTTTCCAATTTAACACCCTAAATAATTAAGCTAAGTGTCAAAACCATTTATACATACATTCCAAATTTTATTTAAAGAAAAACATTTGTTTATTTAAAAATAACATTTCTACAATTAAGAATCACACCACAATAAACCAGATAATATAATACATTCGTCAATCGAATGTCCACATATGAAAACTAAAGTCACCAATACAAACTGAATAAAACCCATCGTAACAATACTGGAAATAACTGAAATACAAATGTGCCAACAATAATGAAATAATGGGTAGGGTGACACATGCCCAATAAATGAGAATGCTAAAAGTGGAGTCAATAAGGGAAGCCGTCTACGCAAGTAACCTGCAACTCCCACCTAAGCTGCAGCACGTTCCTTTCAAGGGATCCTAAGCAAGACGCCCCTGTGGCTGGGCACCTGAAATATATACATATATATACAAGAGAGAGAGAGAGAAAGAAACGGGTCAGAGCCCAAAAGTGTGTTTGATTTTTAAAATACGTTTAGGAAGTATTTAAATTGATACAGGCCAATGCAACAACATATAAGTGCGTCACTCATTTGAGAAATACTCACCTCTCTTCTAATGTGCACACCTATCGCACTAACCTTCCCAACAGTTTCTTAACAATTTTATCATACTAACCTACCCAATAAATTAGCGTATCTTAAACTTACTCATAAGATTTCAAAACCGAACAATATTTTTGGTTTAAAAAGAATACTACCAATTAGTAGCACTACTCTTGTTTTAGCTTTTTCATTTAAAAAGTTTCCCAGTGACATATTATACTTCCACAAAACAAGTACTTACTATATGTGTCATCAACCATGTCCTACTTATTAAAACACAGTAGGCAGTTTCAAATTTCCAAATCTCATCTATATATATTAACCACTCGTATAGTATATATAAAATAACAGCACCCCACATAAAACTATGGTGCGTGCATACTCTACTATCCAAAGCCCCATGTCACTCATATTAAGGGGAATACATTCGGAATCACTCTCGAAATGTATTAACATAAATACACAAACAATATTGAGGCGAAGCATAGATTCCAAGTCTCTAAGAGGATGGCACATGCCTGCGTCTCTTAGGACCGTCTGAACTATCACGTCGATAGCCTGTACCAAGGATATCTATCTTCTAGGGTACAAGTCAATATCCCCCATAAAGGTCCCATCGAGATAAGACTTGTCCCAGCGCGGTAACCTCAGGGATAACAAGTAGCGTGGGCATGATTTTCACAAGTATATAATATATCCACACACAATCATATAAATATACCACTTTATCATCTTAATATAGGTCCATCTCGTCACCCATAATTATACCATTAATCGTTAATTTTACATTTATAGAATTACGTATAAGGTTTCGTTCCTAACCTTAACTCGAAGGGTTTTCTCACTCATTACCTGACACTCGTAGACTATATCCTCACAAATCTGAAATTCAGTAAGTGTCTTTATTAGGTTCCAACGTAACTCTCTTACGCACCTCACCCTTTAAATTTATAAATTCACCAACCCTAAAGTAAATGTCCCATAAATACCATTCTCGTTGAAGATTAAAGGTCCCAACATTTATTCATATGCCCTACTAGTCCTCAATGTCTCCCAAATCATTTTATCAAGAATGCCCAAGAATTACATCACGACAATTTGAATTTAACACATTTAAAGAGGGAATTAGTAGTCTTCCAAGAGGGGTCGATCGGTCGAAGCTTAGGGCTCGATCGATCGAACCTTCGATCGATCGAAGCTCTGGGCTCGATCGATCGATCAAGTAGGTCTGGGAAAAATTCTGCAGAATGCAGTTACGGGTTTCATCACCAAAATTACACCAAATCCATATTTTCAAGTTCCAATCATCCCAGAATTCTACTACTAACATTATAACAATATACCAGATGATTCTAACGTAAGGCATGTACATATTCATCATTTAAACATGGATTTTCAACCTAGAATTATCTCCAATTATCAGGAACCCTAGAATTTTCTTAAACAGTTTTTCTAACAAATCTTTCTCCAGAATTTCTTTCTTATGATCATCAAAATTTCGTGGGTTATTTCCTCTAGATGGTAAGGGTTCCAGAATTTCATATAAATCGTTCCTATATGCATTTTCCTAACACAAATTGGGTGTTCTTCCATATTTATCATCTCTAATCAATCCTAAACCAATATGAAGATTGTATTAACGAAAATACGCAAGTTAAACACTTGCCTGGGATTTTTGGTATTCTGATTCACGGCTGATTTTGGTATGGCTGCGTTCCTCGTCTCGCGATCTACGCGGTGGTGGTGGCGGGGGTGCAAACCGGTGGCTTCTTGGCCTTGAATTGCCTTGGAGCTCTCTCCTCTCTTCTCCAATGGCCGTCACTTGATTTCTGGATATTCTAACCCTAAAAGCTAACCTAAATGGCTGATATAGGTTGCTGAATTTCGTGGGTTTAATTACCCAATTATGTAAAATGACTAAAATGCCCTCCCGAGGTACTAATTAAGCCTAAAAATGCCCTGAGACCCAAACTACACCCCTGGGTACACTTTTCTGAATATCTCGACCCTACCGGACGCGTTGGCGCACTCAAAACGACCATACGGACAACTTATAAAATATTCACTTTTTATTTAACCAATTTAGTCCCGACGTGACACGAGCACGTTCCGACTTAAATTTCCGAAATCGTCATTTAATTCACTCATGACATTCAATATAACCAATATAATATATTACTTTGCTCATTAGTAATATTCAACCAAGTTTTCCATAATTACTAACTCTCGTCATGTTAATAATTATAACATAATTAATTTTCGGATTTTTATTAAATAAATCATTCACGTTAAATTTAATAAATCCCCAAATTAATATAGCATAAAAATACGGGGTATTACACCAATCTCTACAAGGTTTCGGGGTATTACATCAAAAGCCGGGATTGGAATATTTAGTCTTTACCGATGCATCTCTACAAGGTTTCGGAGGTGTACTTCAACAAGAACGACGGGCTATTTCTTATGATTCTCGCAAGTTAAAGCCCCATGAGAGGAATTATCCGGTGCATGATTTGGAACTTGTTGCGATTGTCTTTGCCTTGAAGATTTGAAGGCATTATCTCCTAGGGGAGAAATTTAGTCTTTTCACGGACCATAAATCATTGTAGTATTTATTTTCACAAAAGGAATTAAATATGCGACAACGCCGATGGCTAGAGTTCGTGAAATATCCCTTTTGAGGTGCCCTTTTGCATATTCCTTTTGAGGTCTCGAGTGGTGCCCTTGGTGAGAGTCCAATGGAGTTATCATAATGCCAGGAATCGACGTGGGAACGTGATGATGATAGGCAGGAAAAGTATTCGCATCTCTTCTTACAAGGTATGCTTGAATTTTGGGGGCAAAATTCCCTCATAAGGGGGGGAGTATGTAACAACCCTAGCTTTTGAGAGACTTATTTTATATTAATTCACTACATGAATTAATTATATAAAATACGTATAATGGAGTAAATATCAATTAAATATGTAAATGCAGCATATTTACTGAGATTGTTGCATATTTATGGTATGTATAAGTAAATATCATCATGTTGCATTTTACGGTGTAATAAGATTTAAATGACATTCATGGTTTAAGATGAAACCGGGGCTTCAAATGATTTATAAAATTTCCAAATGATAATTTGGAGGGGGAAGTTAGTGAAATGTGTGAGATAGTCAAAATGTGTGCCATATTGTATTTTTATGTTTTGGGCACTTTTGACTGGTTTTAACATAAATGTGTAGTTGCAGGTCATTTTGATGTGGTATTAACAACTTAAGTTGGGAATTTTAGACTAATGCCACGATTTAGTCTTGTTAAGCCTTTTATTTCTCTTAAGTGCATTTGTTAACCTAGAGAGAGATAGAGAGAAGAAGAGAACTTTGGAGAGAAAGAAAGAATTGGAGATTGAAGATTGGGATTGCTTCTACCAAGGGAAAATCTGAGATTTCAACATTAAGGCAAGTTTTCTACTTGGTAATATATGGTTTATGATGAGTAAATTGTGTGATAGTTGTGTATTAGCATTTATGGATCAAAAATGGAATTTATGGTATTTGAGCCTTGATTATGGTTTATGTTGATAAAATTGTGGATACTATTAGTTGATAACCATGTAGGATGATTTGGGGTAAATTAATGTTGTTGGTTGTGTGTTAAAAATGGAGAGATTTCAGTTTTGGGGAAAAACTAGAGGGTTTAAAACCCATAACCCATTCTTGGCAGATTCATAGGGGCGAATCGATCCGGCCCTTGAGCGAATAGATTCGCTTAGGGTCAGCTTACAGGTCTGCTTGGACCGAATCGATTCATCCAAGACGAATCGATTCGGCAGTTTACAGAGTGCCAGTTTTCCTAGTCCGAACCGATTCGCTAGGGCGAATCGATTCGGCCCTTGGGCGAATCGATTCGTTTTCCTACTGTTATTGAAAAAGTTTTATAACTCAATTCTAATCCATTTTCTTTAGGCTTAGGACTTATGAACCTTCTTGTATGAAGTAAACTTAGAGTCCTAGAGTTCTAGATGAGTTAGTTTACTACCCTACCTTAGTAATGGTTTATGTGGTGGTTATTCCGGGGGTGTACAAAGTGATGTTAGGGCATTTCTTTCCTTTAGTTATTTATTAGGAGTCTAGGAGTTGTAAGGTCATATTTGGAGGTTTTAGGGGCTCAATCGAGGTACGATAGTCTCGGTGGTTTGTTAGAAAACCCAAAAATGTTTGGAGAATACATTTAGAGCTTACTCATTCTTTGACGATGTTATGATGATATGAATTACGTCGGGCTCCGGATATAATATGATGTATTTACTAAAACGTAAAGGATTATCGTTTCGGATGATAATGAAACATGCACATGGTAAGTGTAAAGGAAAATGGATAATGGTAATATAAATTATAATTTACTTAAACACACCCTCTCAAAATGCCATCATAAGGGAAGTTCGCGCGTGAGGTGAGGCCCCTTGGCTAATGAATGCAGGGTGGATATAGTCCTAGGCCATATGAGAGCTTGTTGTATATTTTCTGTGATGGTGAGGTAATTTCGGGTGTGGTTATGACTCTCCCGCAGGCATATGTCCGCTTCCCGACGTCTTACGTTGTAGGTGCCCAGGTTGTCGTAATTGATAGGCCTTGGAAGATGATGGTCATTTAGGGGCGCGCACAGTGGGGAAACCCGGATGGACGGTCTTTGAATCGTTATATGTATATGATTATAACTATTCTTAATCAAGTGGGACTTGATGGATTATAAATGCCATAAAGAGCATAATGAAATGCCATAAAGAGCACATAACTGAGATAAATGCCACAACGAGCATATAATTGTGATTATGTTTCCTGATAAGGAACGGAATGACGGAATGAACAGTATAAAAAGGATGAAAGCTTTTAGTTGATGTTAATTATTCATGTCCTCTTACATAACTTAATTAAAGTTATGATCATCTAAATTGCCTTAGTTTATGCTTTAAAACTGTTTAGGTATATTCTTATCTTTATCTATCATGATTTTCTGTTCATAACCGTTATACTTTTTATTCATCTCGTGATCATATAAAATCGGGCTCTGACCCGTTCATATTTCTTGTTGTGCATGAATCTTGTATCCGCTCAGGTGCTCCGCCGCAAGGACGCCCGTACTGACTTTCCTATTTCGGTGAATTGGGGAGTTGTGATACTTTGTGAATATTACGGGATATTTTGTATAGACGTTTTCATTTTTGGACTCTAGATATGATCGGGTCATTTACTTGGGCGTGTGGCCCAATCTTTTGTATTTGCTTACTGTAGTGTATTATGTAACATTAACTAAATTGTTGTTATACGTTGTATGTACCTATTGACCGACAGCATATTCTGTCGTCTTATGGTATACTTGTTATTGTTGAAATACATGTTCTTGGGGTTTCCACTTTCTTTTCCAATTGGGTTGTTTAAAATGCTTTCTTTAAATTATAAATCAAAATTTTTGGCAATCTGTTTTTCTAAAATATAGAGTGGTTATCCCGTATACTTATTATATTTTTTCAATGCTGAGAATGATTCCATCTATGATCCCTATTATATTAGAGTATCGGGCTGGCCACCCCTTATTTTGGTGAGCGGGTTGTCACAATTCACCTTCTCGATAGCCCTCTGATCCTGGACGACATCCACTCTGACCTCAGTAGGCACGTCCTCAACCTAATCGGTAGGCCTGCCAACACTCTACTCAGCCTCTGTGAATGGGTTGAGACCAAAAGAATGGATACTAATGAATTTAGAATGAGCAGGAGTTCCCGTAGCTCCCAATGCCTGGTCCCAACCTTTCTTAAAGGCAACCTTCTTAGCAAAGTCTATTTAGAACTCGGAATCATCATATGTTGCATCGTAGCCCTCAATGTAGCTGTTATTATTCTAGTATGGGAGAACCTCCTCTAATTTTTAAACTTTACCAAAAAGACTCTGGTTCTCCATGGACAACTCCTCATTTTCAATGACCACCACTTTCTTGGACTCCTCAAGATCGGCATAGGTCTTTACCGACTTCTCCTTCTCTTGCTCCCAAGTTGCGCAAGCATAAAAAAATGCCTTCTCAGACTTTATAAGAGCCTCTTTCAGCGCTTAATTAAACATGGATTAATCGACATGACCATATAGAAGAGTTTCAAAATCGGCCAAAAATTGCACGAAAGAAAAAGAGCTAAGTATGTACAAAGAAAAAAGAATGCATAATAGAGACAGTCCATGAATTAGGAGAAAGAATTACCAAGTCAAGTCCTTCGGCATACTTTAAAGCAAGATGAGAAGCCCCTAACTGCGAGGAATGCTCATGATTTGTAGTGATTATATCCCCCTTCAAGATATTAGTGGCAAGGGCAGAAGTGTTTCACACACTAACCCCCTAAACACCAGAAGTGAGGAAGGAGCCTTCAGGACTAACTTTCTTTTAGCCTCCTCGTTCCTCTTCTCTTCCTCTATTTTCTTCTCTTCCTCTATATTTCTCTTTATTCCTCTCCCCTTCTCTTCTTTTTCTATCCTATTCCCTTCCGTTTCTCTTTCCCCCTGGCTACTAGGATGGAACCACCAACCATAGGGGATTCAACCTTAGACGTCTTTAGGGACTTGAGCTGATCAAATAGAGCTCTCTTATCATCTTCATCATTAATCCTCAATTTTCTCCTCCTAACTAGGGGAGCCATATCATTCTTCTTCTTCTTCTTCTTCTTCTTCTTCTTCTTCTTCTTCTTCTTCTTCTTCTTCTTCTTCTTCTTCTTCTTCTTCTTCTTCTTCTTCTTCTTCTTCTTCTTCCTCCTCTTTTTCCTCTTCTTCCTCCTTCTCTTCCTCTAATACCACTAGATCATAAGGAACTACTTCTTGAGACTTTAGGTTGGGGACTTTGTCAATTGGGCGAGTAATGAAACTTCTTGTTGAATTCTTATATTCGAGTAGGTAAGCTACAAACCTTGTATGGTCGCCATCCAATGCCTCTCCTTAACCTTCAAAGCCTTTAGGACTTCAGGAATGTTAATTTCACTTAAGTGAGGCTCATGATTTTTATCATTAGTTGCAAAACAAAGGAAGCAAGATAGTAATCAGAGGACAGGAATAAAAAATATATAGCAATTAAATGAAAGAAAAGAGGAAGTGACCTATATAATCCTCCTTAAAATCTTAAATCAAAGGCCCCCAGTATCTCTCACTCTCACGAAGAATAAGATGTTGCTAATTTTAGCAATAAAACCATGAACCCAATAATCTATGTGAGAATCCAGGAGGTTTACCACTAGGACCCTATCAGTCTTACTGGTCTTTAAGTACATAATACCATCATTAGTTCACGAAAAAATATGACAGTAATAGATCTCAGCAAGACCCAATTTGTTCATATATAGTGTTTTTATCCTATGCACCCTATTCATAATTTTCCAAACATTAGGGGTACATTGGCTAGGAGCAACATCAAGGAGTTTGAAGAATCTAAGAAAAATAGGATTTGGAAGAAATGTTAAACCCCCTTGGTGATCAACAGGGTGTAAATATAGTGGCCCCTTTAATATCATGAACGGTTCTAGGGAAAAGGGCACAATCGATTTCCATTGAGTTTGTAATATTATAATATTCATAAATTTGGCTATTGACTTGTTGTACAAAGTCTCCGTGAACACTTTGATAAAGAGAAACCCTAATTATAGTCAAATAAATAGCATAAGAGGAAATCTAAAGCAAGATCAGCTAAACTTATAAGAATTGATGGAGCTCTAAAAAGAAATAGAAAGAGAAAGAACATGAAGTCTAGAAACTTAGCGAACACGGAAAGAGTGAAGGGTCAGCTGACAGAATCAATGGATGATAAGGAATAAAATCTTCGTATTTATACCTATAATTTAGTTAATTTTTATATATCATGCAATGTTAATTCAATGATTTCATCTCATATTTATGCTACTAACCATTTTCGATGAGTATTTTGTGTTTTGTGTATTTCGCTCATGTTTTACAAGTAATTCATGGAAGCGGATGGAAGAGAAAAATTGAAACAATGAATAAAATGCAAGAAATAAAAGTTAAGGGAAATTTTATAAATTTATAGATGGAATCCTGATGAGGAGCCAACTAAAAATTTCAAGATCTTCAAGCCACAAGAATATTGAAAAAAGTGGCATCTCAATCCGAGTTACGGTGAAGAAGATATTCTCGTTTGAAGATGAAGAATCAAAAGGGAAAACTAAGGAATGCTGAGAGTAGACCCAGTTTGGTTCTAAGTAGAGACGGTTTGAGTTTTTAGGGATTTTAATGAAAGTTGAACCGATTCGGTTCCATAATGGAACCGGTTCACTTTTCTGTTCTGAGAAATTTCTAATTTTAATTCCACTTATTTTTTAGTGTTTATTTGGTTTAAACACCTATCAAAATGTGAGAAATATTTCATTCATTATTTCAAGACTAAAGGAGACAACTTTCAAGATTAGTTTGAGAGCTAGAAACTGGTAAGAAACCCTAGAGCAAGATTATTCAAGCAAGTTATACAATTATTCATATTTTTGTGGGTGTTCTTCAATACAAGTAATCTTTTTCTTTTCTTTCAACATTCATCTTAATTTTTGATAATTGTTCTCTACTCAATTTCTAGAATTAGATTTTGCATGCTTAAATACAATATTTACATAATCGTGACTTCATGCAGCGTATAATCCATGCTAGATCGTAATTGCACCATGTTCGGTTAAGCTATTAAAGGGTTGGGGTACATAAACCCTACCTAGGTGTTACAAATGGATTTAAAAGTGAATAGAATCTGATTACCATTCAAAGGCTTGAAGTCTTATCGATACAAATATTGTATTCTTTTATTTTCATTTGCCCTAGGTAACCAAAATGTTTAAGGATACAATATGGGTTTCGATAATTTATCATTCCCATTAAATACAATTTTTGATTTAATATTATGAGGAGTAAAATCTGCATATATAAAGTGCTTAAAAAGTATTTGATGCTTCAATGAATTGAGAATTAGGTTTTTGAAGATTTTATGTTCTAAGTAATTACTAACAGTTAGAGGGAGTATACTCCAACTCCATTTTCTCACGTTGAATTAAAGACGGTTAGTTATTCTTGCATGCGTAGTTAATTTACTAGTTTAATTAATTTGCATTAGTTAATAGAAAAATCCTAAAAATCATCTTTTCCTTCTTTTTCTGAGTCAACCAAAAGGTTATTCACCCTTCCTACTCATCCTTATGTGTTACGTCTTATTCCCCATGTTTGATACCCCACTTTCTCGGGTTATTACTTACGTGACCGACTTACACTTGAGCAGATATAAGCATGCACTAGGGACACTTTTTGAGTCGCATCAAGTTTTTGGAGCCTTTGTCCAAGAGTAGTTAGACATTTAGGTTAGGTCGAGTTAATTTAAAATTTGACTCTGATTCTTTCAAAATTAAAAAAAAAAATCAGAAAAATCCAAAAATCTAAAAAAATTCAGAAAAAAATAGAATCCCTCGAATCCTTACATGCAAAATCCTCATCAAACTCCTCAGTCTACTCCCACTAGAATTCAAGAAAATCCTATAGTAGAGTACAACCCTCGTAGCCTACACACTCCTTGCGTTCCACAATTTTGGGTTCAACTATTACACCGACCAACTCCATCATGAGTCACACTTTGAGTCACACGTTTAGGGCATCGAGTCAGGATATTAAGTTATTAAGAGAGAACGTGATATCTAACAGTGCTAGTTATGGTACGAGTCAAGGTGAGTTACCATACCACCCTATAAGCGACCTCTTATATCCCGAGCGGACCTACACTCCGGGATACATTATATTCTCGTATAATGCAGTGTAGTTTCATTTTAAAAATGGGATTATCCAATTCCTCCTAACATTTCACAATATGGAATCAGAAAGGCCCTACTTCCACAAATGAGAGTTCGAAGAGGCATGCGAGACTTTCACGAACCAAGCATTCACTCAGAACGTAGTGCGTCTCAAGATTTTCCCATTCTCCCTGGCGGATAAGGCAAAGACCTGTCTTTGGTCACTAGCACCGAACTCGATAGCCACTTGGAGGGATATGGAGGCTAGGTTTATCCAAAATTTCTTTCCCGCACATAGGACCAATGACATTAGGGGTCAAATTCAAAAATTTAGACAAAACGATAATGAGGCCTTTGATCGATGTTGGTATCGTTTTAATCAATTATTCAACATGTGCCAAGACCACAGTTTTAATAAGGGAGACTCATCTCCTTCTTCCACCATGGGCTAAATATAACTTCTAAACAACTCATTGTGACCATGTGCAAGGGAGAATTCTTAAGGTTATGTGTAAACGATGAAAAGGAGAACTTTAATTATGTCGTCGAGACAACTCAAGTGTGGGACGTATCGAAGCCAAGTACCCAAACCAAGCCTCGATAAATGTCCATGACTCCTTTTGTATCCGGACTATATCAAATGGATAAGGAAGCTGAATTAAAACTCCAATTAATCAACTAGCAAAGAGGTAAGAGGATGTAGTCAAGGCTAGGGGGATAGAAGTATCTAGATCCACTTGAGCATTGAGATAGAAGGTGTGTGCTATTTATGTGGTGGGACATTCAACAAAGGAATGCCCGATAATACCTGTCTACAAAGTCATGCTCCAAGAGAAAGTGGAAGCGGTAGGAGGTTTTATGAGTGACTTAAATGCCCAATATGGGAATTATTCTAACCATTCATGTTGGAACCATCTAGGGTTTAATTACGGGGAACTTAATGCTGCAATGAATCCGAATTTGAGTGTTGCTCAACACCCGCCACTGCTCCCCCTTTCCAACAAGCCCCACCCATGCAAGACCCACCTCTCGCTCCATATATTACCCCATCGTGTAGAAATATTGTAAACCAGTTCATGCAAACTCAGTCAGCAATTAAGGCTCAACACACCCAAAATTTTGTAGATTTAAAAGTGTCGTTGACTAAGTTGCAATCTTCCCTAAGTATCCAATGCAAGTTTCCTCCCCAAGGCCAACGACCTCACCAAGGTCAAAACTATGTTAGCTCTAACCCCGATAGTGAAGTAACCACTATAAGTAGTGGAAGAGTTATTGACTTGCCACCTCCTCCACCCGAAGGGGAAAAATGACAAGGAGATTTTTCCCGACACGAAATAGGATGAAGATGTACCCTTTAGAAAGAGTAGTTATGATGACACAGTCAGACCTGAGGTGGTTGTGAAACCTGCAATTGCTGCTCCATACCCTCAACGGTTAGCACCCCACTCCAAATAGACCACTTGTGATGACGTCTTAGACATTATTAAGAAAGTAAAGATTAATTTACTTTTCCTCGATACCATAAAGCAAATATCCTCGTATGCTAATTTTTTTAAGAACTTACTCACGGTTAAAGGTGGGTTAAAGGTAAAGAAAAATGGGTTCTAAGCACATAATGTCAGTTGAGTACTGTTGAGTGATCTCCCGCCAAAATGTAAAGATTTGGGTGAACCAACCATTTCGTGCATCATGGGGAATAATCGAATTGAGAGAGGGGGAATAGATCTAAGGGAGAATGTTAACATCCTCCCCTACACCATCTATAAGCTATTAGGTTTTTAGGACTTTAAGCCCACCCAATGACACTACAATTAGTAGATCATTCCGTAAAGATACTTAGAGGGGTTACTAATGACATGATCATCCAAGTTGACACCTTCGACTTCCCTGTAGATTTTGTCATTTGGGACAAGGAGCCCTCTACTTTCCCGAGAAATCATGTTTTAGTGATTCTTGGTTGACCATTCTTATGACCGACTAATGAATTAATTGATACACACAATGGGAAAATGCAACTCATGTTCGGGAACATGTCCCTCAAAATAAATATATTTAACATCATAAGAACGAGGGTGATGATGGCGAAATTGTGAGAGACAGATCTCATGGAAGAAACAGTGCATGGGCACGTTGAGAGGAACCACATGTGAGAGATGAGAGGGATATGTCTTGTTATGACAGATGAGAGTAAAAATTATGACGCCAAGAGAGAGATAGAGGAATCTTGTTTAGTGACTGTTGTTGAGGATGAGAGAGTGCACGTAGGCCTGAAAGAGAGAAAGAGTCATGATGATAGTGAGAGTATTCAGAGATTCATGGAGACAGATAGTTAGGAGATATGAGCCGAAAAGACTTTGAGAAAGAATTTAGGCTAGTTTATGAAAATCTCAATGTCGAAGTCCAATCGTTATTAGACTCATTTTGTCACCTAGAGGACAACAACATGAAAGATGAAATAAATTAATTCCTTCTTCATGGCTATCCACCCATGCCACTTAAGTTCTCGGATCCAGTCGAGGAGAGGACTAGTGTTTCATTGATTTAGAGCCCGATCCAAGCAATCTCAATTTAGTATGTCCTTAAAATCTTCAAAGAGATATTCTCTCCAGATCGGCACAAGTATGGTACGACTTGATTGGGAACTGCGATATTATCGTTCACATAATTCATCATAAGCCTCCAAATGTCCCCATACCTATAGGGATGATTCCCACTTGTTCCAACTATTGGTTTAAGTTGTGAGGAAGAAGGAGAAAAAGAGAGCATGGTAGCCCATTCATGGGGTCGGGTGTGGTTTAGGAGAGAGAGAGAGGTCGTCGCACCCTCGACGCATATAGGGTGCATATTTGTTGTATATTACCGAGTCATCTCAGGTTAGGATAATAGAGGTCTGTGAGTTGCGAGTTAGAAAGGATTAGGCACACTGTTGTGTAACACCCACGAAAGTTTCATTTAATTACGATGGGATTTTGAGGGTCCCGAGGTAGAAACATAGGTAGAAGTGTTATAGAGATGTCGAGAATTTAATCAGATATGTTACCCATGCATGAAGTCATAGAAAAATGAAAAAAAAATCAGGCAGCACTAGATATCCGAATTGTTTCTCCCTAGGCTTTTACCAGGGCAGGACCAGTTCGCCTTTCAAGGGATTTTAAGGGTACCCGAACTGATTCGCACTATTTCTCTTGTAGGGACGAACCAATTCACTTTTCTAGGATTCTAATTCTTCCCCTATTTTTCCCACCATTTCTTCACCCTATTACTCCCATTCCATTCGTGATCCCCAATGCCCTCAGACCATCTCATTAGTGTTTCAGAGTTTCTTTTCAGACTTCTTTTATTTTCATTGTTTATCTTTTTAAGAACTTTACATGCATATACTTTTTAATTTTGCATTGTGATGATGTTAATGGTAGTAATATAAAGAATTTTGTCTTACTTTTCTCTCTTTTTATGCACCATTCTTTCTTTTAGATTTTGTTCCTTACATGAGGACATTGTAATGTCTAAGTTGAGGGGGGGGGGGGGGGTATGTGGGCTTCTAAAGTTCGCAAATTACAAAATGCCAAAATTAAAAAAATATAGAAAAATTTAAAAAAATTCCCAAAACAAATTGTTAATTTTTAAAAAAAATTAACAAAATAAATAAAAATTGGAATTTAAATTTTTAAAAAATGTCACTAAAATTTGTTTAGAGTCTCAAATTATAAAAATTAAGAGCACTAAGCCGAAAATGACCAAAGACATAAATCGAACAAAAATTGATGACTTAACAAATAAATGTGAAGAGTTATTAACCCGGTGAGATTTTGAGCCCATCATCTATTCTGAGTATTTAAATCAATCCGATTTAAAATTAACTCAAAGTTCTATTCAGCATTTAAAAACATTCGTTGATGATCCCTAATATAATACCCTGTATTCATGCGCATTTGAAATTTAATTAATTCTTAAAATTATTCGTTTTATTTTAAATTACGCGAGTGAAGTAATTTAATGGAATTTAGTAAAAAATGTAATTATTAAATATTAATCAAGAGAAAGATATAATGATTAATATTACGTGTTAAAATTTACTAAGTGAATAGTAAATGAGTTATAAAAAATATTATATGTCATTATGGGTGAAATTAACATAACTTAATTCATCTCAACCAGGAGTCGTGTGTATACTAAATTGAGGTCGAGATAGGATTATTATTTAATGTGAATCGGATAGTGATTTTGAGACCATGGATGAATTCGAAAAGGATGAAATAGTCAGAATAGTATACCCAGGGGTGCCGATCGGGTCCCGGGGCAATTTTAGACTAAACCGGCACCATATAGGGACATTTTGGTCATTTGGTAAATAAGTGTTGAGAGACTTATTAATTTCCATCTTATTTATAAGCATATAGATGATAGAGGCTAGGGCTTTCTAGGGTAGAAGACTTAGAGAGACCATTAGAGAAGAAGATAAGCTATTGGTGAAGCCTTGGAAAGAGTTCATGAGAAATTGGAGTGTTTTCTAGCACCACAATTAATCTTGGAGTGAAGATTGGAAGATAAGGCACACAATCCATCATCTAAAGGACGAAATCAGATCATCTAACATAAGGCATGTGTTTATTTATTATTTCCATTGAAGTAATAATACCCATGTTGTTAGGGTTTTAGAGACATGGATTTAATTTATGATTTTTGAAAGAAAATAATGAATAAAACTCATGTTTGGGTAGAATTGCATGTAGTTGATTCAACATCTGTAGAGAATAAGAAAATAGAGATTTCAGGATAATCATCACGATTTAAATCTGGGTTTTATGTCAAATATGAACGAAGAACATTGAAATTTAAGGTTTTTGATGAAGAGGTAATTTTATCCGTTCTTGAACAGAAATTATAAAGTTTTGATGTTAAACTTTTTTTAGAAATCATCCTAATGCATGTATATGAGGTCTGGGATAATTGGTTTTAAGTTTGGTGAAGAAGCATTTGAGTTATGATAATTAAAACGGTGAAAAATGTAACTTCGTAGAGGAAGAAGATGAACTGCCACTTTTCGAATCATTTTGGCCTGACGGCAAATCCATTTGGCCCTAAGGCGAATCCATTCGGTTTGTCCAGATTTTCCTATTTTCCCCTTTGGTAAAATATGATGAGAGATTTGTTATACTATAATAGGCTTGTGATGGGATTATGATGTAGTCTTAATGAGAGGATTAAGGAGAGATTTAATATACTTAAATAAAGGCATAATTTATTATAGGGAAATAGATTGAATTACGGGGAATTTAAGTGAATTTATGTAAAGAACAGTAGTGTATGATAGAGCTAGCTCCAAAATTTCACTGAGGGATAACTAGGACCCTTAGAGTGGAGAGTAATACTCGGATTAACACGATATTAAGGCAAGTCATAAATTGATAGTACGGTGAGTATTCGAGGGATAAATACTACGTACAAAATATGATAATTAGGTTGTGTGTATACTTACTGATTTGATATATATATATATATATATATATATATATATATATATATATATATATATATGGGTTATGTGTAAACCTATTATATGATTAATGATTGTATGTGAACATACCTACGTTGTCAGCTATCAAGGAGGTTTTTGCGTAGTGGGCGATCCACCTTGCTGACACCAGGATCGTCTGGATTTGTGACCCAGGACATAGAACTTTGGAAGGATCACTATGTGGCGTCTATTAGTTAGACTGACAGGTCGTTTGGGTACGTTAGGTATGTGCGTATCCCAGAGGCTTAGAACTATGGCTGCCTATATTGCTTCTCATTTGATTTTGGGTTTGAGGAGACATGCCGAGCCAATAGTCCTTATTCTAGTACGAGAGGTACATGGATTGATAGCAGAGTATGCCTATTTATACCGAGGTCCTTGTGGGAGACACCGTAAGGATATATATTGGTGAGACGAATATATATTATCGCTTGCATAATTTAACTTACGTATTATAGTAAAAAAATTGATAGTGTGGATATAAACCAAGAATTAAGTAGTGAACCTCAATTTAATGGTCAAATGATATGACATGGGGAACGTTACTTATTATATCAATAACATACGAGATATGTTAATTCTAATAGCGTACTGTAAGGGCAGTATGGGGACTTATTTATGTCGGGAGTCCGCATAGATACTTATGCCTAGTTAGCTTGGGTAGTATGGCTAGGTGGTCTAAGTAGAAAGCGTTAGACGTGCACAATAGTTGAGAGGTGAGGAAACTCAAGAGAGTGTACGTGATCCTCACATGGGTAATCAATGACTGATTTTTAAATTTTGATAAACACTTATAAAATATTTTTAAAATGTTTTAGGTTCTAACCCTTGCTATATATACTTTTCCAAAACTTTTTAGGCGCCCATCCACAGGGACGCTAGACTTGACGATCAATTCTAGGGACAAGTAGCTACAGCGCTATGGAGGCTCGCAGGATTTGAGTAGACGCTTTTACCTTTCATTCCTAGAGAAGGATTTCATTTCAGTATTTTAGTTGCACATGTTACCCCATTCAGACTTCATTTATTTCAGTTATTCATTTTAGACTTGTAGTGGGATTTATTTACTATTTGTTTGACATAGTATTTGGATTTGGATTTTATAGGTGATGATTTATTCGTAAGACAATATTTGTTTATTCCTTATGATGGTTAGACTATATTCATTGTGTCGATGTTTTAATTTAGTTTTAATTTAGTTTTCAGCATATTATTATCGATTGTGTGTTGAAAGATAAAATTTTTACATCGGCTTAATTAACTAATAGGTTGTTAGTAATTACTATGGATTTTCGATCATGATGATGAAAATGAACCAAATTAGAAACCTCTTTTAATTTAATAAAGGACTGATCTCTCTGTATTTAATTAGGCGGGGTGTCATAGATGGTATCAGAGCATTAGGTTGATCTAGATCCCTATTATTAGGATTGTTTCTTTTATCTTTCCGTATCTGAGATATCGTGCTTCTACTATTAAATTTTGTATAGACTGTGTACTTATACAATTCGATATATTTTCAGATGACAACCTGGAGGGAAAGAGAGAGAGAGAGAGAGCTGAGGGCCGCAACCAAAGATGAGGTTTGATAGAAAGACTTTTGGGTGTAGTCGTTGCTTGAAAAGCTCTTTGTAATCAAAACCTTGAATTACCTACAAAATATAACAATCTAAAGTGTAGCGGTAAGTAAGGGTATCAATCCACTTCCTAGGGAGTAATCTAGAGACAAATTCAATTGTAATTCACTTTTTATTTTCTTTTTTGTGCTTTTTCACTTTTCTAATTTTTTTAGCTTTTTCAATATTAAAACAATAGGGTGAGGTGAGGTTTTAAACTAAACTAAATTAAGATGAAAATAACTAACTAGAAAGTGACTAAAATGAAAACAAAGTCTAACACTAAAATAAAAGATAAAGTGAGGTAAATAATTGTGAGAACAATCAAGGAGTGGGATTACACCACAAATATTAGTTATTCTAATTAATTAATTTAATTATTTGAATTCTCCCAAATTAATATCAAAATTACAAATCAACTCTCGTTGCAAATGTAATTTTAGTAGTAACCCTTTATAAAATTAAGTTTAACACCCCCCAACTCTAGAAAAATAGATCTACACTCCTTTTAATTAATCACCCGCTAGGATCGATTGATTAAAATTTATGTAAATCTTAAAAAATAAATTTAGAGTTGAAATTCAAGTTATAATACCCCACTTAAGAAACCCCTATCTCTAGCTCGAATCTAAAATGGGTATTATAACTAGAATTTTAATTTTCTCTCGAAAATCATTTACCCTCTCTCGAGGCGTAAATTTAAGGGTGAGGGATTAAAATTAACATTCAAAGGGACTTTTCAAGTAATTAAACTAATTAAAATAAAATAACATCAAATAAGGGTTTTACACCACCCCTTGAAAGGGGATTTAGCCTAACATGGTATCAAACATAATAAACAAATATTCAATAGGCATTAATATAATAAAAGAGTAGAGAAAGAGAACAAATCTTCACAAGTCTCCGTGAAATTGACAATTTGAACTCTATCCTTGAAATTGAAGCATACAACCCTCCAAGTGAGTGCTCAACAAAGATATAAATGACAAATTTACTCGACTTGAATCTCACACAATTATCACTCACAAATATCTAAAAAAATGAAAATAAACTATTTACAAATATTTCTATCTAATTTATTCTAAATGGTGTCTTGACAAATTTTCTTTCTCTATTTGATGATGAGTTCCCTAAATGGTGTCTTGAGTCTTCTTTTATAGTAGATGCTTGGCACACATGGGGCTAAGGGGTATTTTGGGTAAATGGCTAAGGGGTGCATGTGGATATGGTGTGAGGTCATGAGAATGAGGGGTGAGGGAATAAAAAATCTGATATGGTTAATGGGGGTGTTTTGGGTAAAAGGTGTGAAAGGTGTTAGTTGGGGATAATTTGGGTAAATGGGTTAAAAGGGTTTTAAGTGGCACATGTGGGTTTTGTGATTTGGTCTTGTTGTTTGACAGGTAGAAGAAATCGTGGAAAGGCTTGGGGGTTAAAATGGGTTTTAGACTTAGGTGAAAATGAGTATGGAGGTGGTATGGGTTTTGGAAGGTGTCGCTGGAAATAGGGAGTCGGGTGGAGGTCGCCGGCACCGAAAGTGGGCTGGACTGAGACTAGAGGTCGGAGGAGTGAGGTGCGGATCGGAGCAGGTCGTCGGAGATTTGGGTGTGAATTTCATCGCCGGAGAGGGGCTGTTGGGGTCGCGGCGAATTAAGGGGTGAGGGAAGGGTGCGCCGGCGATGATGGGTTGGTCGGGTTGGATCGGAATTCGGGTTTGAGGTCGCCGGCAGTGGTTTGTGGGTTTTGTTGGGGGATGGTTTGATAGTGGTGATGTGAGATGAAGGTGATGGTGGTTGAAGAAAAATGGTTTTACTATTTGAGGAGAGAGTGTGAGGTGTTAATGGTGGTTGGAGAGATGAGAGAGGAGAGAGAGGGTTGGGAGGTAGAAGAAGGTAGGGGTGATAAGGTGTGTGTGAGTGTAGGGGAAGATGGGTGTGGCTTAGGGTGTAGGATAGATTAGTTGGGTTTAGGATAAGTGTATGTGAGTGTGTGTATTTAATTTGAACACCTAAAAATAACACTAATTAAATAACTAAAAATAATAAAGCTAAAAATCTAAAAATTAAATTCCTATTCTAAAAATAAAATAAAGACTCAATTAAAATAATGAAACTACAAAGGAAATAAAAATAAAATCTAATAAAACTAAAACTAAAATCCTACATAAATGTAAAATTAGATAAAACTAATAAATGAAATCTTAAAAAAATCTAATCCTAATAAAAATAAAACTGATCAAAATCAGAGTAAAATAAAATTATACTAATACAAATAAAATAGAAAAATAGAAAATAAAACCTAGAAAATACTAAATAAATCTAAAATAAATCTTCAAAAAAAAATGACTCAAACTAAAAATCTAAACAATAATAAAAGGGCACAAACTAACATACACGGGGTTTCAGGGTAGGTTTAGACTAGCCTTAGGCTCGGGTACGGTCAGGGAATTGGGTATTTAGCCATTTTAATGCAAATTGCCTTGAAATATAGCTTTTGACACCGCAACTGTAATTAAGCCTGCATATTGAACAATTAAGCGCATAAGACCCATATTGTCGAGAATTAGCAACTAAGGTATATCTATTTGGGGTATAAATTGTACAATTTTGGGTGCTTATCAAGGTTAGATATGCTCAGCAGGAGAAGGAGGTGCCTCAGCCACAACCACCACCATGTATGATTTCAACAACACAAGCAGTAGAGATAGTGGCTCAGGGGGTCAACGCAGCTATGACAGCCATGGTCGTTCAATTTCTATAGCCGCAGCCGCCGATGTCACCAATGATCCAATCCCAGCTAGGGCCCTCTACATGGCAGAGAGTCGGAGAGACATTCTAGAAGAGCCACCCGCCTGAGTTCCAGGGTAGCTTTGATGTAGTTGAGGCATGTTAGTGGATAAAGAATATACAGCATCACCTCCGCATGGTAGAGTGTACTGAGATGCAAAAGAAGATGTTGACTACTTTCAGACTTGCGGGAGCATCCCTAGTGTGGTGGGAGTCACTTACCAACTTCAAAGAGAGATATATGATGATGATTGCTGAAATTTAGGTGCGGTTTGACCGCAAGTACTTTCCGCCAACAGTAGAGATCGAGATGCGAAAGAAATTTAATGAAGTAACTCAAGGTGATCGCTCCGTGGTAGAATATGAAGAGGATTTCACCCATCTGGCTAATTTTGTGCCATACGAGGTGAGAAATTAGGAATGAAAGAAAGAAAAATTTATGTATGGATTAGCCTGGAAAATCAGGTCGCACTTAATCAGCAACCCCACATTGGTTATGTATACGAATGTCGTCAATGTTGCTTTATTACATTGCCAGGACCATCGCTTCCACATGAAGGGAAGCAAGAGAGGAGGTGTACTGAGCCAGCTGGGCAAGGCAAATAGGGTTGGTACTAGTGGGTCACTATAGTAGGCAGGTAGACAACAGGTGCAGGATTCCCGACAGGGGGATCATGCCAAGAGGTTCAGGTCAGGAGGGTACCAACTAGAGGGCTAAGGATACAGACAGGGTCAGCAGGCCCCTAACTAGTAGTAACAGGTTCCTCTATGCCGTCATAGCCAAGGGAATAATGGAGCTGGCTAGCAGCGCCAAGGTCATCAGGAATAGCTGACACGACTCAGAATGTGTCACTAAAGTGTCTACTCTCTAGGCTCAAGTGCAAGCCTATCGCTCAAGTAATAATTCGACAAGTCGGGTATCGATCCTTAGGGAGAAAGGACAACGGAGTTGTGACAATGGGCTAAGATGGAGGAATCCTAACGACGACTCTAAAAAAGGAAAAGATTTGGTTTTGGGAAAGATTAGACTAAATGAAATTATGAAATTATGATGGCAAATGCAACTAACTAAAGTACCTAAATGAGGAATCAAGACTTGAGTCGAAACTTTTTAAACTAAATGATGAGAAATCATGATGGGAATACAATCCCCCAACCCTAGTGTAATGCAGTGATAACATCAATCGTAAATTTATCCAATAAATCAGACCCGGAATTTAGGACTCCCAAGCATTATGTATACGAGGTTCAAGCCCGCGTCATACCTAATCTGAGGATGAGTAAATCGGTATCGCGGTAATTGCACTAAAATTGTACTCTAAATCATCACGAGTACCCAAAGGTAAATGAGATATAAAGATCCACAATTATTATGTAACTACGCGATAAAATCAAAACTTATCATTAAATTCATCGGATTAACGTTATACAGATACATTAACACATCAGGTTGGGTTCATGCATCCCAACCTTTTAAACCTAGCCGGACATGTTAAATGGACTAATTCATGAAATAATAACGTTGCATGTGTAAGAATTCATGATGAAACTAGATTAAAACGTGTAAATGTGTATTAGGAACGCAACAATCAGTTGAATCGAATACGAAAACTAAGCATGCAAGAACAATGACAAGAATCTTGAATCTTGAATTAAAACTTGAAAAACAAACCCGTAACAATTGAATCTTGAAGAAATTTATTCCCTTGAAGTTCCTACATGTTCCTCTCTATTTTTCTCTACCAAAAACTGACTAAAACTATCCCTAATGGTTGTTCCTAAGTTGCTGCCCACGTTCCCTACAATTTTTGAGAGTTTTAACCTAATAAGACTCTTGGGAACCAATAAAAAAAAAGGAGCAAATTCGCGCATCAGGGACCCCGAACCGGTTAGGCCTGTACCCCGAACCGGTTCGCCCCCCCAAACCTTTTCGGCCTGGGGTTCGCGAAAGCTTGCTGGTTTGAGGTGCTTATTCAACACTTCGAATTTTTTAGCTTTGTTTCCTTTCTTCCTTGGATTTTTCTTCAACTTCAACTGGGCATATATCATCAACCGTAGCTCGGATTTGGGTGCCGTTTCTTCCAGTGTTCTCGTTGTTCCGAGATCTTCAACTTTCCAGTTGACTTCTCCTTCCGGATCTGGCTGCAAAATTACCAATTTGCCCTTGAACTTGCCTTCTTAGCTTTTCTAGCATTGTCTTGCTTCCTCTTTTGCACTGCTTGCATAATTAACCTGTAAAACCAATAAGAGAAGCACGAAACACGAAATACTTGCCAACGAAGGTTAGTAGCATAAATGCACATCAAATCCATATATGTTACATAATTCGAGTTCACAAATGTACTGAAATTAGGGGGATAAATATACAATATTTATGCCCAATCAAACCCCCCCTAACTTAGAACTTTGCGCGTCCCGAGCAATGTAAAAGAATGAGAGTATGAGTTAAGGATCCATCAAGGACTTTATTGGGATAGAGCACCTCTTTCGCGGGCAAGCGATTGCATTTAGCGCATGCAACAAGCCTTTAAACCTCTAGGTCACCCTAGTAGGACGAGTTGTGTCTCGTGAGGGTTTGCAGTGAATATACCCACAAAATTAGAATAAAAAAAATTCAAAATACGAGCAATTCAAACTTTTCCAGAAAATTGTCATCATCAAGTCATATTTACGAGTCTCAAACTGTAGTGTGTGTGTGTGCGAATCCGGAAATATAACCGCCAATTTTCACTGATTGATCATTACGTTACTTATTAAAAAATTCGTTTTGATTTCAATTTCTCATGGAACGCTCTCACAAACGAATCTCTCGGATTATGGCATTTTTCTCGGCATGCATGATATAAAGAGTAAATGTAATGGAAGCAAGTTCACGCATACAAGTAGAAAGACGAAAACTTTATGGCGAAAGGATCTCATCAACGAATTACGATTTTAAAAACGGGAACATTGCCTTTATTTCGCGCACTTAGCCTCTTATATTATCTTTTGGTGTCTTAGCTCTCCACGCGGTAATCAATTTTTGCAATTTGGACTCGGTTAGGACTTTTTTGGGTTGAAGGTTGCATTGGCTAAAATGAAGGAGGTATGGAAGGTTGGAATTGGAAACGTCATTAATGATGTTCAATTGTGCTTTTTCCGGGCTATTGCTCATTTTTTTTTTCTTTTTCTATTTTTTTTTTCTTGTTGTTTTTGTTGAGCATGTTATTTTGTTTCTTGCCCCTTTATATGCACTTTTTGGACTTGAAATCTGAATTTTTCATTTTTTCACAATTCCGGCTATTTTGGGTTTTTCGGGTTGTCAAACGAAAGGGAAAATTATTCGGCTCAATTTGGGTTGCAAAGGGTGATTTTTCGCTACTTTTTCTGGCCAAAATTTTGGGTGACAAACGAGGGCCTACTTCATTGTCCAAAATGCCAATTGCGTTACCATATGCATTTCGAGGTGAATTTAGGTTTAGAGACTAATTTGGCACGTTTTTCAAGGCAATATTGCACACATTTTTCAAAATCGATCAAAATGAAAGGATTGAGATCCTTGAAAACTTATTAAGTGCTAAAAAGAACCTTGAGTTAACAATTAACTTGGAATGATTTAAAAACCCGCAAAACGTGATAGGCTCGAATCTCACCGGGTTTGTTAATCTCCACATTTATTCGTTAAGTCGTCAATTTTCCCTCAATTTCCATCTTTGGTCAATTTCGGCTTTGTGTATGTTGGATGTTTACAATTTGAGACTCCAATTCGACTTTTAATGATATTTTTGAAAAATTTAAATTCCAATTTTTATTTATTTTGAACAAAAATATTTTTGGGTTTTTCAAAATTTTATGATTTTTTTGGAAATTTTTGGGCATTTTTGAAAATTTGTGAAGTTTTAGAAATACGCACTTGTGACCCCCCCTAACTTAGACTTTTTCATTGTCCTCGAGCAAAAAGGATTGAAATCTAACTCAAAGAGAATAATAAGTGCGGAAAAATAAAACAAACAAATATGAAAAAAATGCAAGCTTGTATAATAACAATGAGAAGCTTGTGTTACATAAGAAATGAGAAATCAACTGTGAGCAAGGTGAAATGCCTACAACAACTGTCATCCACACCAAAAGATAAAAACAATCTAAGGTCATGGTGGAGGTGGGTGGGAGGTGCCGGGTGCATTTGGATCATACGGGTCATAATAGAAGGGGGGAGGAGGACCGCCGAAGTTGAGTTGGTGAAGGTGGACTTGGAGTTGGTACATCATCCAGGTGTCCCTTCGGTAAGTTGCTTGGTCTTGATTGTATTGGTTGATGAACCCTTCGAGGTGGGACTCAACCGCCGAAAGGCGACTATCGATGTTTGCCCCCGGGGGCTCAAAATCGGAATCCTCCTCATCATCCTCAAATTCGTCCTCGTCGACGTCCATCATTGGGTCATCATGAGATTCCTCGGCCACATCCTCTTCGATAATGGGACGGTCGGGGTGAGCTACGCGCATTTGGCATTCGCTGCGAGTGGTGGACGTGCCACCTATGGGGCGAGGAAGTCAAATTTGTTGCCCTGGGTCATCCACTCCAGCTTCCATCAATAGCTCCGTAATGAAACGGGCGTAGGGGAGGGCAGTTTTGCCATATTCGTCATAGGCGGCATTGAGGATATCCGCGTAGAAGAGTTGGGCAAGGTTGATGGTGCTCCCAGGGTCCAAAAAGTTATAAAGTAAATTGGCGTGCCGTGACCAAACCACCGAGTCATTAGTGGTTTGGTGGATGGCCCCACAAGCAATGAGGTGCGTGAAGCGCACCGTGGCGGCCAAACCACCAATAGGAAAGGATTTGTGCACCCATTCCACCCAGGGTGCCATGCGTGCAATGCATTCTTCTTTGGTATGGGGGGTACCATTGTTTGGGTATTGGAAGGGCACGGGGAGGATCACTCCTTTGGCATGTATTTTTCGTGTGATGATGGCCGCCGAAAAGGGAATAGTGATACCGTCAAGGTATGCCTCGTGAAGCATGGAGGATTTGCGAACCAAGGTCGCATAAAATTGGCAAATGGCGGCATCAAACACGTTAGTTCTCGTTGGGGCGAGGAAGGAGCACCCACCGTGGTGGTCGAATAGGGCGGTGACATCGCCCGGAAGTTGGCCCCAATCGACGAAGAGTTCTATATGGATGGGGCGCGTGGCCGAGAAGTAGAGCTCGGCCCAATGACGTTGTTGCATGCATCGAAAGACCCCCCTACCCGCGTCATCAAGGACAGTGGTAGCATCATATTTCTTGGAGCGGGGATCAGTGCGGGGAGGGCGTGGCATTTTGAAGGAAAGAGAGAGGGAGAGGGAAAAAATATGGGAGAGAAGAGAGTGAGAGAGATTGTTTTGGTGTGAGAAATGGAGGAGGGGTGGTGGGGTATTTATAGGTGTGAAGGGGTGAGGTTTTGGTGGGAAATGTGAAAGGGTGGGAAGGAGAGGAGGGAGGGAGTGAATTGGGATGAATTTGGGAAGGAGGGAAGGATTTGGAGGGAGTAAAAACGAATGGGGAGAATGGGGGGAAGAATGGAGGGAAGGGGAATGAATTTGGAATTGGGGGGGGGTGAATCTGCCAGGTACCCCGAACCGGTTCGGGGTGTACTGTGAACCGGTTCACCCCCTGAACCGGTTCTGGATGGGGTTCGGGGTGACATGCTGGTCCAAACGCTAGAATTCACTCTTTTCTCTGTTTTAAAGTGCTCTCTCATCCTCTAACTTGTGCATAAGGCCCCTAAAAACTTCCTAGGCCCTCGGGGTTCCTAAAAATTCCTCGAATTCAACCTTGTAATGTGTACTAACTCCCTCGAAGTGCGTGCTAACCGATATCTTTCGTGACTCAGGCTCCAGACTCTTAACTAACCTATTCACACACGACTACTATACATACAAATTCACGCCATACGCGTCGGGGGTGCGACGACCGCACTTTCTCAGCTCAATTGACCCCGTAAACGGGATCCGACAACCACATTGTGTCGACCTCTTCTGCACATTCCTCTAGATATGGCTTTAGGTGTTGTCCATTTACTTTGATAGAGTTTTCCCCTTTTAAATCGTCTAGTTCAACAGCTCCATGGGGAAAAACGTTCTTCACGACGAACGGGCCAGACCATCGTGACCGTAACTTGCCTGGAAAGAGGTGAAGCCTAGAGTTGTAGAGAAGAACTTTTTGCCCGGGATGAAACTCTTTTCGTCGAATGATGCTATCATGAGAAAGTTTCATCCTTTCTTTTGAAATTTTGGCGTTCTCATACGCGTCATTGCGTAGTTCTTCTAGCTCATTCAATTAAAGCTTACGGGCTTCATCGGATTTGTCCAAGGCATAGTTCAATTGCTTAATTTCCCAATACGCTTTGTGTTCGAGCTCAACAGAAAGATGGCAAGGTTTTCCATACACAAAACGGAAAGGTGACATGCCAAGTTGATTCTTAAATGCGATACGATAGGCCCATAGTGCATCGGTCAATCTAAGGGACCAATCTTTCCGGGTAGGATTGACGGTCTTTTCAAGAATGTTCTTGATCTCCCGATTCGCTAGCTCGGCCTACCCATTCGTCTATGGGTGATATGTCGTCCCAACCTTGTGGACGACGCCATACTTTCTCATGAGCTTCTCGAATGGCCTATTGCAAAAGTGTGTGCCATTATCGTTAATTATCACTTTCGGTGCACCGAAGCGAGAAAGTATGTGTTCCTGTAGGAACTTTATCACCACTTTGTTGTCATTAGTCTTAGTAGCTATAACTTCCACCCATTTAGAAACGTAGTCTACCGCGACTAGGATGTATAGGAAACCAAAGGACGGTGGGAAGGGACCCATGAAGTCAATACCCCAACAATCAAATATCTCAATGATGAGTATGGGGGTAAGGGGCATCATGTCGCGTCGAGAAATGGCCCCCATTCGTTGGCACCTATTGCATGACTTGCAAGCGTCATTCGCATCCCGGAAGATTATGGGCCAATAGAGGCCGCATTGCAAAATTTTAGCGGCCGTCTTTTTCGTCGAGAAATGGCCTCCACATGCTTCCGAATGACAAAACTGGATGACTTTCGGGATCTCGTCATCCGGTACACATCGTCGGATGATTTGGTCGACGCAATATTTAAAGAGGAAAAGATCATCGTAAAAGAACATGCGCAACCAATTAAGAAACCTCTTCTTATCTTGTGGTGTCCAATCGGGAGGGACGGCTCCCGTGACAAGATAGTTCACTATGTCCGCAAACCAGGGATACGAAGAAGTAGCAAATAGTTTCTCATCCAGAAAATGCTCGTCTATGGGTATGGGATCACTAGGTACGTCGGACGAAAGCCGAGATAAATGATCGGCAATGACGTTCTCAACTCCTTTCTTATCCTTGATGGAGAGATTGAACTCTTGTAGGAGTAGGATCCACCTTATGAGGCGCGGCTTGGCGTCTTTCTTCGCAAGTAGATACTTTAAAGTCGCGTGGTCGGTGAAAACTCCAATGGGAGAACCAATGAGATAGGAACGGAACTTATCGAGGGCAAAGACTACTGCTAGCAACTCCTTCTCCGTGGTAGAGTAGTTGAGTTGAGGTCCGGTAAGAGTCCGACTAGCGTAGTAGATGACATTAGCTTGCTTATCTTTATGTTGGCCCAAAATAGCCCCGATCGCGTAATCGCTTGCGTCACACATAAGTTCGAATGGTAAGGACCAATTCGGAACTTGCATGATGGGAGAGGACACTAGCATGTTTTTCAACTTATCAAAGGAGCCTTGGCATGCCTCTGTCCACTCAAATGGGTTGTCCTTCATAAGTAGGTTGTTTAAAAGCCTAGCGATGGCGCTAAAGTCCTTAATGAACCTTCGATAAAATCCCGCGTGGC
Organism: Sambucus nigra; assembly: GCA_949130495.1. Taxonomy (NCBI): domain Eukaryota; kingdom Viridiplantae; phylum Streptophyta; class Magnoliopsida; order Dipsacales; family Adoxaceae; genus Sambucus; species Sambucus nigra. The sequence goes on from OX422217.1 coordinate 560,252,529, forward strand.
CCAAGAAAGAGCGCACGTCTTTCAGCGATTTCGGTGGGGGAAGATCAGTTATGACATCTATCTTAGCCCTATCAACCTCTATTCCGTTGGATGAAACAATGTGGCCAAGAACTATTCCCTCGGTGACCATGAAATGGCACTTCTCCCAATTCAGCACTAAGTTTTTGTCCACACATCGGGTAAGTACTTTCTCCAACTTGTCCAAACAATGATCGAAAGAGGTGCCAAAAATGCTTAAATCGTCCATGAACACTTCGAGTCCTCTCTCGACCATGTCGCTAAATAAGCTCAACATGCACCTTTGAAAAGTCGCGGGTGCATTACACAAGCCAAATGGCATACGTTTGTAGGCAAACGTACGAAAAAGGCAAGTAAAGGTCGTCTTCTCTTGGTCAAGTACATCCACCTCAATTTGGTTATATCCGGAATAACCATCAAGGAAGCAATAATAAGGGTGGCCCACAACTCTATCAAGCATTTGATCAATGAATGGCAAGGGGAAATGGTTTTTCCTAGTTCCCGCATTGAGTTTCTGGTAGTCAATGCAAATGCACCAACCGGTGGTGGTACGTTGGGGAACAAGCTCTCCCTTAGCATTCTCAATCACAGTCATACCCAACTTCTTCGGGATGACTTGAATAGGTCTCACCCATTTGCTATCCGAAATTGGGTAGATAATCCCGGCATCCAACAATTTGATGATCTCGGTTCTCACAACTTCTTTCATGTTGGGGTTCAGTCTTCTTTGCATTTCTCTAGAGGGCTTGACATCCTCTTAGAGATGAATCTTGTGAGTGCAATTCAAAGGACTTATCCCCTTCAAATCAGCGATGCACCAACCAAAAGCACTTTGGTGCTTCCTCAGAATTCTCAACAGTTTACCTTCCTGCCCTTCATCTAGGCTAGAGGAGATAACAACAGGAAATGTCTCATCCTCTCCTAGGTATGCATATTTAATATGGGAGGGGAGTTTCTTTAGTTCGAGGGTTGGAAATTTTTCACTGGAGGGAGCCATATGTGTATCCCTCGAAGGTAATTCCTCTAATCTAGAAACCCAATTAACCTCTCTCACGTCCTCGTCCGATGTACTCTCATCGAGTAATTCTCTCAACCTTCCAACCTCCCTCTCGAAGTGGGTATACGTCCCCTCACACTCATAGCTCGTCACTAAACAGGACTCTAAAGCATCGCCACATAAATTTTCCTCAAAGTACTCTTCTACTACCTCGTCGATGAGGCTCACCGCGTGAAGATCATCTTCTTCCCCTTCATTTTGGGCTATGTGGAAGAAGTTAGTATCCAAGGTCATGTTCCTAAAGGTGAGTTGCATTCTCCAATTCCTTGTGTTAATGATTGCATTAGCTGCAGCTAAGAAAGGGCGCCCAGGATGATGGGAACATGATTGCTCGAGTTGAAGGAGGGCTCCGTGTCCCAAATGACAAAATCTACCGGGAAGTAGAAAGTGTCAACTTGGACGATCACGTCCTCGACTATGCCTCGTGGGATCTTCACTGATCGATCCTCTAATTGGAGAGTGACCTTTGTGGGCTTGAGGTCGGCCAAATCAAGTTGCCTATAGATGGAGTAAGGGAGTATGTTTACACTTGCTCCTAAGTCAAGTAAGGCTTTCTCAATTCGATTTTCTCCAATGATGCAGGATATAGTGGGTGCACCAGGATCTTTGAATATAGGCGGGAGATCATTTTGTAGAATGGAGGTCACGTTCTGGGCTATAAATACATTCTTTTTTACCTTCATCTTCCTTTTTACCGTCAACAAATCTTTGATAACTTTGCCATAAGCTGGAATTTGTTTGATGGCATCAAGAAAGGGTAAATTTAGCTTTACTTGCTTAAGTACTTCTAGCACTTCATCACGTGGATTCCCTTTTTGAGCGGGAATCAACCTTCGAGGAAATGGTGCTGCGGAGGGTGGTTTCACTACCACCTCAGGCTCACTAGTGTCTTCCTTGTCACTCTCGTTCAAGGGGACATCTTCGGCCTCTTTCGTGCCGGGCAAAATCTCCATGTCCTTTGTTGTGTCGTGTGGAGGAGGTGATAAATCAACTACTCTTCCACTACGAAGAGTGGTCACTGCTTGACATTACTCCTGATGTTCAGTGGATGTGGAGCTAACACTAGTTTGACCTTGGGCAGGTCGTTGGCCTTGGGCAGGGAACTTGCCCTTCTCTTGAACACTCAACGAGGATTGTATCTTTGACAGATTTGCATTTATGTCGCCGATCAGACGATCATATTTGGCATTGGTTGCAGTCTGGCATGCAATGAATTGATTCATGGTATCCTCGAGAGTTCTCCGCTATGTCGGGATATAATTTCCATGAGGTGGTGGTGCTTGCACATGTCCTTGCATGTGTGGAGCTTGTTGAAATTATTGTGGTGGAGGAGGGGCAACATGCGAAGGAGGGTTCATTGCGGCATGTTGTTGCCCGTAGCTAAAACCGGGATGATTTTTCCATGAAGGGTTGTATGAATTCCCGTGTGGGGCACCGAAATTACCCTTAAAGCCTCCTATACCACTAACTTTCTCCTGCAACATTACTTTGTAGGCGGGTATCGTCGGGCATTCCTCAGTTGAATGTCCCGCCTCATAAATCGCACACACCTTCACGACAGGGTTCGGAATGGGTCCAGCTGGTCCTTTTCCATATAACTCGCATAGGTCTCGCAATCCTTTCTCAATGGTGTCCAATCGACAATCCATCATAGAATTCGTATCTACGTGGAATAGGCCGAACGCCTATGGAGCAGTGGTGGGTTGTCGATTTCGATTTTGATCGTTCGGGTCAGAGGTATCCCAGGATTGGGTAGTCTCGGCGACATACCTCATGTGAAGATCATCATCGTGGGCATCGAGATCGACAAACGAACCGCTTCCCATAGTTTCAACAAGTTGTTTGGAGTTAAGGTTTAACCCATTATAGATAAAGGAGATGATTTGCGATGGATCAAATCCATGATGGGGGCATAAAGCCACTAACTCGTTGAAACGTTCATAACATCGATGGAATGGCTCATTTTCATTTTGCCTAAATGCTTGAATTTGAGCCTTGATAGAGATTGTTCGATGTGGTGGGAAGAATTTCTTGAGAAATTTAGACTGTAGTTCATTCCAGGATGGAATCGAGCTTGGAGGTAAAGACCATAGCCAAGCTTTAGCTTTATCTTTAAGCAAAAAGGGGAAGAGTTTGAGGCGGATTACCTCTTGTGTGCATGTTTGATCATTGAGAGTATCACACACGTCCTCAAATTCCCTTATATGGAGGTATGGCTTTTCAGAATCCATATCGTGGTAATGTGGTAGCATATTGATCATTCCATTTTTGAAACGGAAATGCCCGGCATTATACGGGAGTATAATGCATCCCGGAGTGGCAGTGCGCTCAGGATATAAGAATTCTCTCAACGGGCGGTATGGAAGCTCGTCCTCACCGGTAGGTGCATTACTATGTAGCAACATCTCTCTCTCACTTGTCGACTCGGCGCTCTCACTAGGTGTGCTCGAAGTGTGTCCTACGAATAAGAATGGAGTGTTACTAGAGACTGAGTGCGACGGTGTGGGCGGTGGGATCCAAAACAGTGGGGTGTTTGGAGTGTGGGGACTATCAGGATTATACTCAACAAGTGGAATTTCGTGAATGCTGGTTAGAGTATTATGGGGTGTGGGAGTGGTATCAGAATTTTGCATTAAAGTTTAGGAGAGGTGATGATTGTGAATCTTTTTGTGCTTTATTTTTTATTTTATTTTATTTTATTTTATTTTTGAATTTTTGAATTTTTGGTCAAAGCTATGGATTGACTCAATCTAATCCTAAGTCTACCTAATTCCCCGGTAACGGCGCCAAAAACTTGACACGACTCAGAATGTGTCTCTAAAGTGTGTACTCTCTAGGCTCAAGTGTGACGCGACTAAGAATTTGTCTCAGAAATGCGTTCACTCTAGGCTCAAGTGCAAGCCTGTCGCTCAAGTAATAAACCCGGTAAGTCGGGATCGTATCCACAGGGATCGAGATTGCCAAATAGTAATAAGAAAAATTATTAAATCTTGAAATGATTTATTAAAAGAAACGAAAAGATGATTAATAATTGGGAAAATTTAACAAACTGAAAAGTGCAAAAAAAATTAGATCTGACAAATGGGAGAAAATAGGGTAGGGTACAATCCCTCAATCCTTAACAAATTACCGTATAGAATACTAGAATTATAAATTAAAATTATTGACTAGATCCGGTCTTTATACATTATAAGCATTACATATATGAGGTTCAAGCCCGCATCATATGAAATCAAAGATAGATATAAAGCGGTGAATGAATCCAGTCTTTATATATTCTAAGCATTACGTATATGAGGTCCAAGCCCGCACCATACGAAATCAAAGGGAAATATAAAGAGGAGCTTTCACGGTTCAATCAATATTTTAATTTAACCTCTACTTTCTACATAAATAATTTGCCTTGGATTGAGTTCATGTACCCCAACCCTTGGGAATTTAGCTACTCATGATTTGGTAAAAAAAACAAATTCATACACAAAATTATGGATCTACAAGACATGGGAAATAATTTGCAAATAATAAAAATAGAGAATGGAAAGATATTACTTGAATTCAGCAACAAGAACGGAATTGGGATTCAGAAATTCTTACAAACTAGGATTCATGAAAACTCTTGAAGGAATAGAAAATTTGCTCTCAAAATCTAACCCTAAAATTCAATCTAGCACTTCTAACCTACTCCTAACCTAGCCTCTCTCTAGCAACTCCCCCTCTCTAGAATTCAACTCCCCTTGAAAATGAGGTAGAGCTTGGTCTTTTATAGCACCAAGTTGCATGAATTTGGCATCAAATTTCCCTTGTGGCACAAGTTTTCCAAGAGTTGCACTGCATTAAATGCATAATTAATTACAGAAATCCGCACATCCAGACTCTTCATTATCACGCAACTTCAAAACATCGTAACTTCTTCACCGTAGCTCGGATTGAGGTGCCGTTTTTTCCAGTATTCTTGTAATTTAGAGATATTCAACTTTCTAGTTGGCCCCACCTTCGTACTAAGGCTGAAAAATTACGAAAATGCCCTTGAACTCCCCATTTCTTGGTTTCTTTCACTGTTTTGAGTTCTCCTTCGCACTAACTTGCATGAAATACCTGTAAAACACATGAGAAATACACAAAACAAGAAATACTTGCCAAAAAAGGTTAGTAGCATAAATACGAGATAAATCCAAGATATTTACACTGCACGGGATCATAAAAATACCGAAATTAAGGGGATAAATGTGAAGAATATGTGCCTAATCAAAGTGCAAGCCTGTCGCTCAAGTAATAATCCGACAAGTCGGGTATCGATCCTCAGGGAAAAAGAACAACGGAGTTGTGACGATGGGATAAGACGGAGGAATCCTAACAATGACTCTAAAAAGAAAGGAAAAGATTTGGTTTTGGGAATGATTAGACTAAATGCAATTATGAAATAATGATGACAAATGCAACTAACTAAAGTACCTAAATGAGGAATGAAGACTTGAGTCGAAACTTTTTAAACTAAATGATGAGAAATCAGGATGGAAATACAGTCCCCCAACCCTAGTGTAATGCAGTGATAACATCAATCATAAATTTATTCGATAAATCAGACCCGAATTTTAGGACTCCCAAGCATTATGTATACGAGGTTCAAGCCCGCGTCATACCTAATCTGAGGATGAGTAAATCGGTATCGCGGTAATTGCACTCAAATTGTACTCTAAATCATCACGAGTACCCAAAGGTAAATGAGATATAAAGATCCAAAATTATTATGTAACTATGCGATACGATCAAAACTTATCGTTAAATTCATCGGATTAACGTTATACACATACATTAGCACATCAGGTTGGGTTCATGCATCCCAACCTTTTAAACCTAGCCGGACATGTTAAATGGACTAATGCATGAAATAATAACGTTGCATGTGTAAGAATTCATGATGAAACTAGATTAAAACGTGTAAATGTGTATTATGAACGCAACAATCAGTTGAATCGAATACGAAAACTAAGCATGCAAGAACAATGACAATAATCTTGAATCTTGAATTAAAACTTGAAAAACAAACCCGTAACAATTGAATCTTGAAGCAATTTATTCCCTTGAAGTTCCTAGATGTTCCTCTCTATTTTTCTCTACCAAAAACTGACTAAAACTATCCCTAATGGTTGTTCCTAAGTTGCTGCGCACGTTCCCTACAATTTTTGAGAGTTTTAACCTAATAGGACTCTTGGGAACCAATCAGAAAAAAGGAGCAAATTCGCGCATAAGGGAACCCGAACCGGTTCGGCATGTACCCCGAACCTGTTCGCCCCCCCAAATCGGTTCGGCCTGGGGTTCGCGAAAGCTTGCTGGTTTGGGGTGCTTATTCAACACTTAGAATTTTTTAGCTTTCTTTCCTTTCTTCCTTGGATTTTTCTTCAACTTCAACTGGGCATAAATCATCAACCGTAGCTCGGATTTGGATTCCGTTTCTTCCAGTGTTCTCGTTGTTCCGAGCTCTTCAACTTTCCAGTTGGCTTCTCCTTCCAGATCTGGCTGCAAAATTACCAATTTGCCCTTGAACTTGCCTTCTTAGCTTTTCTAGCATTGTCTTGCTTCCTCTTTTGCACTGCTTGCATAATTAACCTGTAAAACCAATAAGAGAAGAACGAAACACGAAATACTCGCCAATGAAGGTTAGTAGCATAAATGCACATCAAATCCATATATGTTACATCACTCAGGTTCACAAATGTACTGAAATTAGGGGGATAAATATACAATATTTATGCCTAATAAATAGCGTCAAGGCCAGCCTCGACAAGGCCATCAGGGCAAGAGATAGACACCGTTTTGGGGATAGTGTTTTATATATGGCCAACAGGGTTATAAGAGGAAAGATCTCCCATAGCTGGGCATGGCACAACAACAGGGTGCCCAATAGGGGTATCAGGCTCCATTACCTCCAGCACCAGCACTCCCAACCCCAGAGTAACAGTAACGACATATGCATTGCAAGCATGTGTATAACGTTTGGGATCTACCCATGTCTCCAGTACCTCAGGCACTACCAACAGTCGAGGGTACGTTTCCTATTTATCGGCATGAAGGTATGATTATTTTTATACTAAAGCATCACATTCATATATTTCCACCATATTTACCCGAGAAGCCAGTATTTTAGAGACAGTCGACACTCGCCTTATGTGTGTAGAGTCACCGTTGGGAAGTGGGTCACTTATACACTCGATATGTTAAGGTGTGTACATTATTATTGGGAGTCTAAGCTTAGCAAAGGACATTACTATGCTAGACATGGAGGGATACGATGTTATCCTAGGTATGGATTAGTTGGTGAGTTATGGGGCGATGGTAGACTCTTACGAGAGGACTATAGTGTTCTCCATTCTGAATCAGGAGATGTTCTTGATAGAGATGCATCTTCCAAAGTGAGGGTCGTATTCCCACCTGTACTACATTAAGGAGGAGACCTCACAGGAGGTAGTTATTTCTATAGACTCTACTCTAGTTGTGAGATATTTTGAGGATGTATTTCAAGTGTACCAGGGTTACCACCCAGCCCAGAGATCGTTTTGTTATCGACCCAACACCAGGTACGAAAATGATTTACCGAGCACCATATCGCATGGAACCTTTAGAGATGCAGGAGTTAAGGGAGCATATTCAACAATTATTGGGGCAGAGTTTCATTCGGTGGAGTACATTTCCGTGGGGTGCACCGGTGTTATTTATAAAGAAGATGGATGGTTCGCTTCGCTTGTGGGTAGAATACAAGGAGTGGAAACAAGATCACGATACAGAATAAGTATTGATTACCAAGGATTGATGACCTGTTTGATTAATTGAGAGGGGAGGCGTACTTCTTTAAGATTGACTTGAGATCGAGGTATAACCAGTTACGTATTCAGGAGGAGAGTGTTCCCAAGACCACTTTTCTATTGCATTATGGGTTATACGAGTTCAGGGTGATGTCGTTTGCTCTCACCAATATGCCAGCAGTGTTCATGGATTGCATGAACAGAGTACTTAGGGTGTTTTTGGACTTGTTCATGATCGTGTTTATAAACAACATTTCGGTTTACTCTCGTACTGAGGAGGAGGGCGTGGAGCATTTTCATAGGGTCCTATAGACACTTTGAGACTACTCATTGTATGACAAATTAGGGAAGTGTGGATTTTGGCTACGAAAGGTATAGTTTCTTAGCCACATCATGTTGGACATGGGTATTATAGTGGATGCGAGTAAGGTATCGGCAGTGAGGGAGTGGGGATAGCCCACGACAACGATAGCGATTCTCATACATATAGGGTTGGTCGGGTATTATCACCTCTTAATTAAGGGATATTCGAAGATTATAAGCCCGTTGAAGAATCTAACTCGCAAGGGAGTATCATTTAGGTGGAGTGATCACTATTAACTAGCCTTTGATGAGCTGAAGAACAAATTGACGTCAGCACATGTACTTGCATTACCTAGGAGTGGGGTGGATTATCTGGTCTACAGTTATGTATCCTTGCAAGGACTTAGAGGTGTATTACAGCAAGAGGATAGTTCTATAGCTTATACAAAACAAAAGCTTAAGCCCCATGAGAAGAATTATCCCACACACGACCTTGAGTTAGCAGTAGTTGTGTGTTCTTTGAGGATATGGAGGCATTATCTATCGAGGGAGCAGTTTACGTTGTTCACAGATCATAAGTCACTTCAGTATCTCTTCACACATAAGGATCTTAATATGAGGCAGATACGGTGGCTAGAATTTGTGAAGGACTACCAGTTTGATATACAATATCATCCTGGTAAGGCAAATGTGGTGGCAGATGCATTGAACCGGAGACCCGCTAGAGAGTTGACAGAGCTCTGGAAGGCGAAGTGGGGTGAGATTAGACACAATCATGAGGTTTCCCGGGCATGCATGGTGATTTTAGGTATCACTCCCGAGATTATTATGTGAGTAGTGAAAGCACAGGGGAGGATCAATATTATCAGGATAGGGTCCGACAGTAATCAATGGAGGGTGCGAAGTCTTACTAGATCAACTCAGAGGGAGGACTATGTCTTAATGGGAGGCTAGTAATTCCATAAGATGAGGATTTGAGGCATACAGTTATGACTGAGTCTCACGGATTAAGGTTTATGGTACATCCCAATGGGGATAAGACGTACTAGGACATGAGAAGACTGTATTGGTAGGCACGAATGAAGTGAGACATAATAGAGTTTGTCTCGAAGGGTGTTACGTATTAGTTAGTTAAGGTAGACCACCAAAGACCTTTAGGGATGGTACAACCTTTGGATATTTCTATGTGGAAGTGGGAAAGAATTTTGATGGACTTTATTACCGGATTGCCAACATCGTAGAGGGGTCACAATTCCATTTGGGTGATAGTGGATTGGCTGAACAAGGTGGACCATTTCTTTCCACTTCGCACTGACTTTGATATGATACAGTATGTGCAACTATTCATAATGGAGATAATTAATCTACACGGGGTGCCGATCAACAGTATATTCGATAGAGGCATGATTTTTGTATATCATTTTTGGCAGAGTTTTCAGGAGGCCATGTGCACTAACTTGCGATTGAGTATCGCATACGACCCATTGATAGGTGGAAAGGCTGAAAGAGTAAATCAGATGCTAGAGGATATGTTGAGGACGTGCATCCTGTATTTTAGTGGAGGATGGGAGAGATATCTTCCATTAGTAGAGTTTACATATAATAACTCTTACCAATTTACTATCGGTATGGCACCGTTTGAGGACCTTTATGGGAGAACATGTCATTCGCCCGCTTGCTGGTTAGAGGCAGGGGACAATAATTTGTTGGGACCAAAGATGATGCAAGAGATGACTGCCAAAATCGAGTTAATTTGTGGACGTATTCGAATAGCTCAGGACCAACAAAAGAGTTATGTCGATTCAGATCGGAGGTATGTAGAGCTAGAGGTTGGTGACCAGGTGTTCGTATGTGTGTCTCCCATGAAGGGCGTTACGAGATTTGGTAAGAAAGAAAAGTTAGCGCCGAGATATGTGGGACATTTCTCGATTATTGAGAGAGTGGGACCAATGGCATATAGACTGGGATTACCAGGGCATCTTCAGCGTATACATGAAATGTTCCATGTGGTATCACTAAAGAAATACAAGAGGAAGGAGAGAGATTTCTGTCACGTTCCACTCGAGGAGATTAATTTTCATCCATATATCTCATATGAGGAGAGACTTATGGCTATTCTGGAACGTAGTGAGCGAAAGATGCAGTTTAAGATAGTACCATTAGTGAGAGTTTAGTGGGGACATCACAGTGTTGACGAGTCTACATGGGAGTAGGATGATGACATGCGAGAGCAGTATCTAGAGTTATTCGTCATAGGTATGACAAATTTCAGGACGAAATTCCCTATAAGGGGGGAAGTATGTAATACCCCGTATTTCTGCGTATTTGAAATTTCATTAATTTGGTGAATTATTCATTTTATTTTAAATTACGAGAGTGAAGTAATTTAATAAAAAATGTGGCTATTAAATATTAATCAAAAGAAAGAGATAATTATTTATATTATGAGTGAAAATTTACTAAGTGAATAGTAAGTGAGTTATAGAAATTATTATACATAATAACTGAGTTTATCTCAACCAGGAATCGCATGTAGACTGAATTGAGGTCAAGATATGATAATTATTTAAAGTTACTCAGATGATGATTTTGAGGTTGCGAATGACTCCGTAGTGGTCAAAATAGTCAGAATAGTATACTTGGGGGTGTCGATTGGGTCCCGAGGAAATTTTAGACTAAAGCAACACCGTATAGGGGCATTTTGGTCATTTGGTATAAAAGGGTTGAAGGACCTATGAATTTCTAACTTCTTTATCGACATATAGATAAGGGAGGCTAGGGTTTCAAGGTTAGAAAACTGAGAGAGGCCATTAGAGAAGAAGATAAGCCATTGGTGAAGCCTAGGAGACATTTTTTGAAAAATTGGAGTGTATTATAGCACCACAATCAATCTTGGAGTGAAGATTGGAAGAGAAGGCACACAATACACCATCCAAATAAGGAAATTAGATCATCTAACATAAGGCAAGTGTTTATTTATGATTTCCATTGAAGTTATAACACCCTTGTCGTTAGGGTTTCAGAGATATGGATTTAATATATGATTATTGAAAGAAAATAATGAATAAAACTCATGTTTGTGTAGGAATTGCATGTAGCTGATTCAACATCTGCAGACAATAAGAAAATAGATATTTTGGGATATCACCATGAATTAAATCTAGGTTTTATGTCAAATATGAACGAAAAACATTAAAATCTAGGGTTTTTTTTATGAAGAGGTGATTGTATCATTCTTGAATAGAAATCGTAATGTTTTGATGTTAAACTTTCGTTAGAAATCATCCTAATGCATGTATTTGAGGTATTGTATAATTGGTTTTAATTTTGGTGAAGAAGCATTTGATTTATGATAATTAAAATGGTGAAATGCAATTTCATAAAGGAAGAAGATGAACTGTCACTTTTCGAATCAATTCGGCCCAAGGGTGAATCGATTCGGTTTGCCCACATTTTCCTATTTTCTCTCTTTAGCCTAGAAAACCCTATAGTTCTCTCAGGGAAACTTTTGGGACTTTGTTAAAATATGAAATGAGATTTGTTATATTACAGTAGGCTTGTGATGCGATTATGGGCGAGATTTAATATATTTAAATAAAGGGGTAATTAATTCGAGGAAAAAATAATGAATTACGGGGAATTTAAGTGATGTTATGTAAAGACCAGTAGTTTATGATAGAGATAGCTACTGAATTTCATTGAGGGGTAACTAGGACCCTTAGAGTAGAGAGTAATACTCAGGTTATCATGATAGTGAGACAAATCGTAAAGGCGTAGGTTGACTCATTATGTGTCGTATATTAGTGAGATTAATGGGTCATTTGGGTATGTTAGGTATGTGCGTAGCCCATATGCTTAGAACTATGTCAACCTCCATTGCTTGTTATTTGATTTTGAGTTCAACAAGACATGACGAACCAATAGTCCTTATTATAGTACAAGAGTTATGTGGACCGACAGCACAATATGCCTATTTGTACGTAGGTCCTTTTGAGAGACACTTTATATGTATATATTGGTGAGATAAATACATATAACCGTTTGCATAATTATACCTACGTGTTATAGTAGACAGATTGATAGTGTGGATCTAAACCATGAATTAAGTAGTGAAACTTAATTTAAAGATTAAATGATAAGATATGGGTCATGTTACTTATGATATCAATAACATAAGAGATATGTTAATCCAGATAGCGTACTGTATGGGTGGTATGGGGACTTATAGGTGTCGAAAGTCCAGATAGATACTTATGTCTAGTTAGCTTGGGTAGTATGGCTAGGTGGGCTATGTAGAAATCATTAGGAGTACACACTAGTATAGAGGTTAGGAAACTCAAGAGAGTGTATGCGAACCTAACATGTGTAATAAATAACTGATTTTTAAATTGTGATAAATACTTGTAAAATATTTTTAAAATTTTTGGGTTCTAAACCTTGCTATAAATATTTTTCAAAACCTTTTAGGTGTCCTGCCACAGGGATGCCAGACTTGACGATCTATTCGAGGGATGATTTGCTTCGGTGCGATGGTGACTTGCAGGATTTAAGTAAACTCTTCTACCTTTCATTCCTAGAGTAGCATTTCATTTCAATATTTCAGTTGAGCATGTTTCCCCATTCAGACTTCATTTATTCCAGTTATTCATATCAGATTTGTAGTGGGATTTATTTACTATTTATTTGACATAGCATTTGGATTTGGATTTTATTGCCGATGGTTTATTCTACAAGATATTATTTATTTATTCCTTGTGATGGTTAGACTATATACATTATATGGAGGTTTTAATTTAGTCTTCAGCATATTATTATCGATTGTGTGTTGAAAGATAAAATTTTGACACCAGCTTAATTAACTAATAGGTGGTTAGTAATTAACATGGATTTTCGATAGTGATGCTGAGAATGAACCAAATCAGAAACTTCATTTAATTTAATAAAGGACTGATCACCTGGTATTTAATTAGGCGGGATGTCACACCTAATTTCTTTTTTTGATCGGTTACGGAAAAAGAGCGAGATGTTATTTTTAAAAACACCCTAAAATATCTTTAAATGAAATATATTCTCAAGATGCATATAGTAAAATAATGGGTAAAATGACGTTAGGCCATCGTATGCTACCCAAACAATATTGGCCATAAAAAGCCGTGAAAATGATCCCTTTTACAAAACCAATTGAGCCGAATAAAATTCTCAATTCATTTGATAAGTCGAAAAACACAATTAGCCCGAAGTTGTGAAAATCAAAAAATTCATCAATTAAGTCCATATGACAGAATAACAAGGGACAAGAAAAAAATAGAAGAATAATGCTTAACAAAAATAGTAAGAAAAAAATGAATGTAAAGAAAAAAAAATGAGAAAATTACAAAAAAAAAGTAGAAAAAGAGCAAATGCCTGGAAAAGTGCCAAATGACATAGTAAGCAAAAAAATTTAACTCTTAATTTGCCAACCATTCCCATTTTTTTACCCAATACACCTTAAACCTGAAAAAGTCGTAACCGAGTCCGAATAAAAAAATTAATTACCATGTGGAGAACCTATGATACAAAAAGATAATAAGATAGATTAATTGGTGTGAATAAGAGGGAACGCTTCCCATTTTCCAATAATCGTATTTTGATGATGAGATCTTTGCACCATAAAATTTTCGTCTTTCAAATTTGTGTGCGTGAATTTGTGTTCCATTATATTTACTCTTATAAATCACGAACACCAAGACAATTATCCACATTCCAAGAGATTTGTTTATGAGAGTATCCCATTTGAATTTGAATCAAAATGAATTTTTGAAAACTAAGGTAATGATTAATCGATGGAAGTTAGCGATTTAATTTTTGACTTCGTACAAACCCACTACAAATGGAGACTCTTGAATAAAAATTTACAGTGACTATTTTTAATGAGTTAATATTGTATAATTTTTTTAGTATTTTGACTTTTCTTGAATCAAAAACCGATTTTTTTTGGTATATTCACGGCAAATCCGCACAAGACACCACTCGTCCTAGTAGGATAACCTAGGGGTTTAACGACATATTGCTAATGCTAAATGCAATTGGGATTCATCGAAAAAGATATTCTATCCTACTAAAACATTTTTAAAGTATTTGGACCATGCTCTTATTCTTTTACATTGCTTGGGACGATCAAAGTTATAAGTTAGGGGGCTTGATTAGGCATAAATTCTCCATATTTAATCTCGTAATTTAGATACTTTGTTATCCCATGCATTGTTAATTCGATTATTTTATTTCATATTTATGCTACTAACCCTTTTCGGCGAGCATTTCATGTTTTATGTATTTCTCTCATGTTTGATAGGCAATTTGTGCGAACGGATGGAAGAGAAAAAATTAAATAATAAAAGAAATGTAGGAAAGGAAAGTCAAGGGCTTGTTCATATATATATATATATATATATATATATATATATATATATATATATATATATATATATATATATATATATATATATATATATATAATACTAAGGATAAGACAACTTAAAAGTTGAAGATCTTGAAGTCACAAGAACACTAAAAAAATTTCACCTCAATCCAAGTTACGGTGAAGAAGATATGCTCGTTTGAAGATGAAGAATCAAGAGGCAAAACTAAGGAATGCTGAGAGTGAAACCGGTTTGGTTCTGAGTAGGAATGATTTAGGTTATTACGGATTCAATTAAAGTAGAATCGGTTCAGTTATAAAGTGGAATCGATTCATTTTTCTGTTCTGCAGAACCGATTTAGTTCCAAAGTGGAACCGGTTCATTTTTTTGTTTTGCAAAATTTCCAACATTAATTCCACTTGTTGTAGAGAGTTTGTTTGGTTTAAAACAGCTGTAAAAACATGATATATATTTCATTCATTATTCAAAGACTAAAGCAGACAAGTTTTAACATTAGTTTGAGAGATGTAAAGAGGCAAGAAACCGTAGAGCAAGATTATTCAAGCAAGTTATTGAATTCTTCATACTTTCATTTGGTGTTCTTCAATAAAAGTAATATCTTTATTTGCTTCCAATATTCATATCAATTTAAGATCATTCTTCTCCACTCAAATGTTGGAATTAGATTGTCCATGCTTAAATACCATATTTACATAATCATGACTTTATGCAATGTAGAACCCATGCTAGATTGTAATTGCACCATGATCGGCTAAGCAATTAGAGAAATGGGTACATGAAACCAACCTAGGTGTTACGAATGGATTTAAAAGGGAATAAAATCTAATTAACAATTCAAAGTCTTGAAATCTTATCGATATAACTATTTTAGGTCTTATAATCTTGTTTGTGCTAAGTAACCGAAATGTTTAAGGATACGATATGAGTTCTGGTAGTTTATCATTCCAGTTAAATACAATTTCTAAGTTGATATGGTGAGGAGTCAAATTCACATATATCAAATTTTTAGAAAGTATTTCATTCTTCTTTGAATTGAGAATTTGGTTTTTGAAGGTCTTATGTTGTAAGTAATTATCGATAGTTCGGGGGAGTGTTCTCCAACTCCATTTTCTCACATTGAATTAAAGACACTTAGTTATTCTCGCATGCATAGTTAGTTCACTAGTTTAATTAATTTGCATTAGTTGATAAAAATATTCCCTAAATCATCTTTTTCATCTTTTTCCGAGTCAACCAAAAGGTTATTCATCCTTCCTACTCGTCATCACATCTTATGTCATGTGCCCTTTGTTCGATACTCGACTTTCTCAGATTGTTACTTACGCGATCGGATTACACTTGAGCCGCTATAAGCACGCAGTAAAGACACTTTTTGAGTTTTTTAGTTCACGTCCGGTTTCAACTTATAAGCTAATGACAAACGTGACATCCCGGATTAATTTTGGCACTTCATATAGCTGTTTGGACAAAAGAACCTTCACCTCTTAAATAAAATACAAAATTGCCATGGTGTTTGTATCAAGGAGGATATACCCCCTTGAATTCATCAAAACTACAAGACTTACATTCCATCTGAAAGAATAAAAAAGTTTCAAGTAATGGGGCTTGAATCTATTTAAATTTTGTTGGCCCAAACACTCAGCCCAATTTTTTGGGTGGCAATTGTGGGATCCCATTTATTTTGGCCCTAAAGAGTAGCTGACCAGCCCAAGCTAGATAGAGGACTGCCTAACCCCAATACGATATTCATTAATGGTTTGTAAATTTTACAAACACTAAAAGACTTATGGATAAATCCAAATCCATTACCAATAATCTCGGAGGAGATATTCAGGGACACCACTAATTATCCCCGATTACATTGAATTACTTGTATAACTCAATCTCCTATGTTATCATCTATAATATTTAAACCCTGATTCGGAGAAAAGGAATGTAATCTCGATCATTGAGAGACACTAATGAAATTACAGTAGCCTCCCCCTTGTCATAGGAAAGTTTTCCAACCACGTATATCGTTATTGTGTGTGTGATTTTACTTCCTACATTTATGATTGTTTTCGTGAATCTTAATTGAGACAATTCTTGTACTCACACTTGATATTATGACTATGTAGAATTGTTTATTTTTTTCCCTTCTCATAGTACTTGGGTATATCATACATCTTATAAAATAATATGCTTAATGCTATGAATATATTTGATACTATTTGGGCATATCCTTTTCTATTGATTCATCTTGGGAACGTCCACAATTGTGTCCAAACCCAATAAAGATCTTTATATTTTAATTGGCATGCTTAAACCCAATAAATATCTCTATATTTTTATTTGGCGTGCTTTGCATGAATTCATTTGGCATGCTCAAACCCAAGTTATCCTCTGTATGAATTCATTTGGCATGCTCAACCCTATTAATTAATGACCTACCTATTTTTATGGGAAATGTTAAACTTTGTTCTTCCCATTGACAAACTCTTTATGTTTCTGGCATTTCTTATCTCTGGGAATGTTAATCTTGTAGTTCACAACCTTTAGGAGGAAATATACGCCACCTAGTTTTATTAGTGAGTCTGCTGCAACTATGCAAAGCTACTATATTTTATTTTTGGAATCTAGGTTTTCATTCTTTCTTTGCATGGAATGTTTCTATCAAACGTTTATCTTCCACTACATCAAACTTCTACTAATCGCAAGTATGATTTCTCTCGCATCATTGGTTATTCTTGATGTTTAGTTTTTACAAATTTCAATGCGTGAATCATTTTGTTTTGGCATGGGAAACTATGCATATATGATTATACTTCTCTATTCACCTTTCCCAGGATAAGTTGATGTACAATACAACTCACATGCAAGTTTGAAGTAATAACAAGTATTTACTTTGATGTAGTTCTCTATGAATATCTTGTATGCTTATCAATTTAATAACTATTCCGATAATCTACCTAATATATACCACATGCTTACTCCTCTCTCTCTCTCTATATATATATATATATATATATATGTGTGTGTGTGTGTGTGTGTGTACGTGTGTGTGTGTGTGTGTGTGTGTGTGTGTGCGTGTGTGCGTTTTATTTATTTTTGGTAACAAAATAACATGTTTTTCCTTTAAACTTGTATGCCCATACTATTTGGAGTGTACGTAATGCTCTATTTTAGATTAACATGCGATGATGATGAAGAAAGTGCAAGTCACAGAGTGTATAGAGGTTGTTTCTGCTATCCGACTTGCAGGGGTTGTACGCCTTGCATGTTTTGGATGCAAAATATGTCATTCCTCAGGATTCACCTGTCAGACTTGCATTGACTTTACAAGGAACTTAAAATCTTAATGAATCTCCAAAACAAGTCCTGAAAATTTCCATCTAATTTTGGTTGGGTTTATTTTTCCCAAAGCGCTACTACTTCTCTACACCCTAGTCCACATTTACCAATAGCTTTCGGAGTCTTTTTATTCATTACAACATTTTTAATTTTAGTACCCTAAATCATAGTTCATGTGCCTTTTCTTACTGTCTAAGAACTTGAGAACTAAGTAATATATTGTCTCTTTAAGACATGCAGATAATATGAATGGATGTTATTCATTTTTTGTTCTTTTTAAAAGATAAACCTACTTAATTTTGATACAATGTAAGGTAAACATATGAAACTTATAAGCTCATTTTTTTATAAGTAAATGATTCAATAAAACAACCCCGCCTAAGGGTGCCAAATCCCGTATACAGGAAGTATACAAAGCATAAAGCAAGGACTATAGTCCATAACCGACTAGCCTAGCACCTGTAGCTCCTCCAAAAACTCAAGAAAGAGAGACATCGATGAATCCTATCTCATCCTCTACTAAGTAACAAAGACACTCAGAAAATGATACCGAATACGAGAGGGAGCAAGCTTGACCCCCTCAAAGCATATCCTATTCCCCTCCTTCCAAAACCTGACGCGATTCCCATTCCTGAGTCGGTAGGAAGTGATCCTAGAAAAATTCCCCCACCCAAGAGAAATATTCCTCCACTACCCCACCCAATGGACAGAGTGCCCCGCCGAAGGATCCCGCCCATACGAACCGACCCCATTCCTAGCTACCACCACTTTCCTCCACGGCCTATCGCTTTCCCTATTGAAGCGCCACAACCACTTGTCCAGGAGAGCTTTATTAAAATTGGAAAGGCTCCACACCCCAGTCCCACCCTCTTGCAACGGCCTACACACCTCATCCCAACTCACCAAACAATATTTAAACTGATCATCATTCCCTCTCCAAAGAAAATACTTCTTCATCTTATCGAGTCGCTTCCCAATGGAAGCAGGTAAAGGGAGAATAGATAGAAAATATGTAGGAAGACTCGATAAAACCCTTTTGATCAACGTCAATCAACCCCCTTTAGAAAGATAACTATGCTTCCAACCTTCTAACCTCCTTTGGGCCCTTTCAAGAACTGACTCACACATCGAAATAGACTTAAACTTAGCCCCTAACACAAGGCCAAGATAAGTAGAAAGGAGAGAATTGACCCGACAACCAAGAACACTGGACAACATACCTATATTCCCCACCTGTCCAACAATAATCATCTCACTCTTCATGACGTTGATGCGAAGACCCTACACGGCCTCAAAACACACCAGAAGCAACCTCAACGTCCTCACCTCATCCACAAATGCTCCACATAAAATAATAGTATCATCTGCGAACAAAATGTGAGAGACCTCAACTTGATGGGGCTTCAAGCTCCCGATCAAAAAACCTGAGACCAAACCACCCTCCATAGTATGACTCATAATTCGAAAGAACACCTCCATAACAAAGATAAATAGGATAGGGGACAAAGAATCCTTCTCCTGAAGACCACGAGAGATTGAGAAAAAAACCTTCAGGAACAAACAATTTGATAAAGGAGATACACCTCTTCATCCACCTACACCAATGCTCGCCAAACCCCGTCCTCCTCAGTAGATATAAAAGGAAATCCCAATTCACATGATCCTTCTCCTTCTCAATATCGAGATTACAGATAATACCAGGATTCCCACCTCTCAACCCGGAGTCGATGCACTCATTGGCCACCAACGTTCCATCAAGGAGCTGATAGCCACCCATAAACGCGCTCTGGGCATCCAAAATAAGAGGATCAATCACTTTTCTAAGTCTAACTGATAAGGCTTTGAAAATTAGCTTATACACTCTGCCGACGAAACTAATAGGCTTGAAATCTCTCACATCAATCGCCCCCCTTTCTTAGGAACCAAAGTAATGATCACGGCGTTCAAACTCCTCAGAAAACACCCCCTATCATAGAACTCGTTGAAAATATCCATCACACCCACCCTGATAAGGGACCAATAATGTTGAAAAAAGGCCATGGTGAACCCGTCGGGCCCAGGCGCCTTATAACCACACATCGACCTCAACACCTAGACTACCTGCTCCTCCGTGAATACTCTTTCCAACTGATCCACCTCATCCCCCGAAATGCTCGCCACTAGAAGATGATCCATCTTGGTGTGCCACGATTCCTCCTCTGAATATAGACGCTCATAAAACTGACTGATGTCCCTACGAATCTTAGCCTCCTCGATGAACTGTAATTCCTCTGCAAACACCTTCCCTATATGGTTAAAACGGCGATGAAAGTTCGTTGCTTTATGAAAAAAAATCGTATTTCTATCCCTTTCCTTAAGTCAAAGATCCCTATACTTTTGCATCCAACTAATCTCCTCCTGAATCAATCTCTTCCCCACCTCCATTTGTTGCTCTACCCTAGCCACTCTCTTCGCCCCTGACAGACCTCCCAACCCTTCTTTCTCATCGAGGTCCTGGATATCCTCCAAACCTTCTCAATCACCCCCCATATTGCCAAACACATCTCTGTTCCACCGAATAAGATCCACCTTGAGATGAAACAACTTCATCGCCAACCGAAAACTCGTATTCCCCTCCACCTCATACCCTTGCCACCAGTCTTGAACCATCCCAATAAAGTCCTCCTCCTTTAACCACATATTCTTAAACATAAACGGGGTCCTCTTCCCACTCCCTCCACACTCCAGCAAAAATATGTGAGTGGCCAGACGTGACACGAGGCAAGGAAGATTGAGTACCCTTGAAAAATTCTCCTCCCACCCATTAGAAAGTAAAGTTGATCCAGCCGAGAAACCGAGGGCTCATCCCTAAGACTTGACCAGGTGAAGATCCCTCCCTCCAAAGGGAGGTTAATCTGCTCCAACTCATCAATGAATTTTGAGAAATCCCTAATAAAATAACTCGAACTCCCCCCACCGCTTCTCTCCGAGGGAAATCTAACGATGTTGAAATCACAATTTGACGATAAAATATTATACCCATATTTTTTACCACAAGTCACATTCAAGACATCCTCACCACATCTGCTGACACTAAATGAGGTAGCTTACATCAAGAGTGACGGCTCAAGATGTACCACCTGATTATCACACGCAACACTCTCACAGAAGAAAGCAAAAGACCACACTCATCAGCTTTAGATCTCGACCCAAGAGATCCAACAAGCTTAGTCTTATCATCCACCCTACCTGCCCTATTCCCTATACCTTGTACACTAGGTAAACCTCGTCCCAAGCAACCTCCCACCTGCTCCTCTATGCCAGAAACTAGAAGATCGAAAACAGAATCCAAAACACTAGTAACGACCACTCCAAAGTGTGATGCCACACACTTAGAGCCCCTTGCTACTGAGACGACGGTCCCAATCACTCCAAGCCCATCAGAACCGGAAGCTTCACGGCATTGCTCAATCTTGACTTTGGATCGGTCTATAATCCGCCGTAAATGGCCTTACTACCCATACTCTTCACACCCCCATTGGCAGGCCGTTGCACATCCTGGAAACCACTCCTATTAACCCATAGAACCGCTTTGAACCAGCAGAGTGGGCTCTGATAATAAGGCACCTACCGGATGGGAATCAAGCCTAGACACACTGATCACCTCCACTACCTAGTTAGTGCCAATGATATCGTGCACAGAGATAGAATGGTCAAGACCATCTTTAGCCAGCAAGGCATCCTTACTATTGAGCCCCACACATGCTGGACGAACAGGAGAACGTCATGTTGAAACCCATCCATCCATCTGCAAAGGCTTTTTCTTTGGACAATGAAAAAACTTCTTTGGTAATCCTTTACCACCAAAATATCACGTAGGAGACATCTTAGCATAGATAGGAAGAGAAAATACCCAACCACCCTCTTTTATAGAGACACGCTCCGGTAGACTCTCCCACCATCTAACCAAAATCCTATCCTACCTTAAATCTACCCCGCCTGTGTGTCCTCGTCAATAGCCAAAAGTACCCCACACTGGTCACCTACTTCCTGGAACACTTCCATACCCCACAAATGAAGTGTCAACCCCACAACCTTAATCCAACAACTAGGCGAACGTCTATCGTTCTTAAAGAGACACACCAATGGGTGCCATTTGTCCAAAAAAAGGTGATCTCCATGAACATTCCATTCCTTCTTTACCAAGATCTTACCAACTTCTTGTTCAGATGGAAAAATGAAACAAAAGAGAGAAGTGTTCAGATGTCTAAACAACACTCCACCATTTGATCTCCAATGAAGGTTAACCCACACCTTTAACTTCTCAAGCGACGGAGGAATGCACTAAGCACTGCCGACTCTCCCCACCAAATCTCTCTAGAAAAACTTAACTCTGGACAAACAAGAATCATCAACGATGGATATCTCGAGAAACAACTGAGGATCTGCATGGACTCTAAGTAGAGAGAAAGGCCAAGGCTCAACGGAGGCCGCTTGAATATACGATCTAGTGCCCATTCTCTCTCATATATTCACACACATGCACACACACAACATAGCTCATTAGTTGCAATTCAATATTTTAGGAACTAAAAGATATCTTATAAGCTCATTTTATGATAATAATTATTGGGTTTCACAAAATAATGAGTGATTTTTGGTGAAGCACATAAGCATGTGGGCTTCACTCAGGCCCTGGCCTATTTGGTTCTTGTTATAATCTATATTATGATTAGCAAGTTTATGATCGTAGGAAACTTTACTAAAAATTTAAATCCTCTTGAATATACTTTAAAAATATTTTTTTTCACATTTTGTTTGTGATCTTAATCAGTGTTATTAGAATTATGTGTTGCAAAAATAAATAGGACTTAGTATTTTGATGATGGTGGTGATACGATGTTACATGGTGTATTGAACATTGATTTGATTTAGCTGGTACTCAGAATGATGGGTTGACTTAGTTGCTTTATTACTTCATAAATTGGTTATGAGGAATTTCATTACTCCTATTGTGGTTATTTTAGTATATAGAGTATGTTGTTTTAGTCCTCAAGTTAGTTAGCTGATTAGTTCAGTTACTTATTAGTCAGTTAAGTATTAGTTAAATAGTGAAATCAATTAGGTTTTTCATTTGATGATTTTCAATGATGTAATGCCATGTGTTTAAAGATATTATGAGATATGTGTATAAACAGACCCTTTAATTTTCATTTAGACTTTCTAGAGTATAATTGTCTGTTCTTATTTTAGGTTTATAAAATTATGTCACCTTCAAAGAATTATGTTATATAATCCCTTAATTCATCTTCAAAGAATTATGTTATATGAGTCCTTAATTTATTTGTTTATTTTAGGTTTATAAAATCATGTCATCTTCAGAGAACACACACAACCATCTATGTAATAAGGAGTGGAAGTCTTTTAGTGTTCAATAAGTTGATAAGATAATTATGGGTGAGGATGAAGCCAATAATGTAGGAAATGAGGGTAAAGGTGAGATGGGGAGATATGGGTTTATCCTAATTTTGTTTTCCTTTTTCGTTCCACTATTATTCTCCCCCCCCCCCCCCCCCCCCCCCCACACACACACCTTGCCTCATTGTTAATTGGTTTCTCTCACTTCCACTTTAATTCAAAAACTAGAGTAAAATGGTAATTATTTTACTACACACTAAATAACACACCTACTACCATCAATTGGGATGCACTCATCCCTAAATCCTCTCAGCTCTCTCCCATTTTACTCTCCCTCCTAATATTGTCGCCTCATCCCGTTTGTCGCTCCAATGAAAGATTTGAGATTAAGATTTCATTTTTTTGTATTTTCATAATGTAGGCATTTGGGACTATTCGTTGTGTAATATTTTTGCATATCCAATCGTAATATAGGTTTTAGGAGTAATTATGGGCCAATTGTAGCCAATATGGTTTGATTGTTTTTTTATACAATACTTTATTTTTTTGATCTTATATTGTTTGAGTCTTTTTTTGAGATGGATGGGGTTTGTGAGTATGTGTATTTTGTTTTTTCGAAAATTGGTTTTTAATTCTTTGAAATTAATGGTACTGAAGACAATCACTACACCAAAATGGGTAAATTGACACCCTTCCAGTGGCTAGCCTTGACCGTGATAACGACTTGTCACGATCAATGACCGTGACAAGTCCATGACAAATGTACTTGTCACGGACTTGTCACGGTCATTGACCGTGACAATCCTTATAATATTGTCACGGTCAAGGACCGTGACACGTCTGTGACAAATGTCCCAGTAAAAAAATCATTTCCCCTTCTTTTTTTCCCCAGCCGATTCTTCCCTCTATTTTTCTCTCTCTCTACACTGCTTTCCTTCTCTCTCTCCCAACTTTCAGGTTAGTTTCTCTCTCTCTCTCTCTTCCATTTATATATATATATATATATATATATATATATGTGTGTGTGTGTGTGTATGTGTATGTATACGTGTGTGTGCATGTGTGTGTTGGGTGGGGGTGGGGTTGTGTGTGTGTGTATGGTGGGGCAGGGTGGGGGAAGGGGGAGGGGGAGGGGGAAGGGATGGGGGGGTTGTTTGTGTGTGTGTGTGTGTGTGTGTGGTGGTGGGGTAGGGTGCGTGTGTGTAGTGGGGGTGGGGAGGGGGAGGGGGCTGTTTGTGTGTGTGTGTGTGGTGGGGGAATGGGGTGGATACAGTGGGGGAAGGGGGTGGGCAGGGTGGGAGGGAGGGGGCAGGGATGGGTGGGTGGTGGGGTAGGAGGTGGGGGGTTGCATGTGTGTGTGTATGTGCGCGTGTGTGTATATGTGTGTGTATGTGCATGTTTGTGCGTAGTGTCCCTTGTAAATGAATTGATTGATTATTAATTTTTTTTGTAAATTAATATATGATTGCCCCTCATTGTAAATTAGTAAATTAATAATTGTATACTTTAATTGTTTGTTTAATTGATGAAAATAATTAATTGAGTAGATGAATTAGAAGGAGTACGGGATACACAATTGTTGTTGACATTGTTGTTAGATTATAGTGGATCGATGTTGGGTTGGTTAATTTTAAAAGTGGCATGACCACTGGATTATTGTCTATATGGGGGTGGGTTTTTTCCACTTTTTTTGAAAATTACTTTACATATCGAACAATATATATATATAGTATGATAATTAAATGAAACATACTTGAAATTACTTATAGTGCGCTAGACCCAACCAATAAACATTCATATTTATCATCTTTATTTCCATTTATAGGTTGTTTATTACCATTTTAGTAGAAAAGATACGACATTCAACTTTTTCTAATTTTCGTTCTTTTTCAAAAGAACGACAATCTAGGAAGGGTAGGTATTAACAAAGAGAAAAGGAGGGTAAATCGGACAGTGTTCATGCTTATGTTGTGTTGTTTAGTGATGTTCTATACTAAATATTTTGTTTGTAGTTTTGAAGATATTGATAATCTAGCCTTCTCATTTTTTTATTAATTTTAGGATCAGACTCCAAACACCAACTAATGTGAAGATTACATTTCATTGTGTCACAAAAAATTTATGATTGTGTGTATGGATTGTTGTGTTTTTAAGTTTTTCAATGTTGTGCTTAATATTTGAGCATGCTATTTTGTTTTGATTAGTTGCATAAAAATTATTCCTGATTTGAGGTGTATATGATAATGTCTCTAGGAACTTTATTAAATGTGGTTGTAGGATTGTTTCTCCTATGCTACTCATGGAACTGCTTTTTATGTTGTTGTTCTATATTTGGGCTCGGACTTGTTATCAAGTTATTTTAATATATAGAATGTGTTACCTATGTGGGGGGTGGGGCTGTGGGGGGAGGGGGGTGGGGGGGGGGGGGGAGGGCGAAGGGGATCAGGGTGTGTGCGTGTGTGTGTGTGTGGTGGGTGGTGGGGCTGTTTGTGTGTGTGTGTGGTGGGGCTTCCTGCATTTTTCCTCGTCACACTCCCCCCCACAATCTTCCAAATACTTGAACAAGTAGCTCGTTATCTATCACATGCGAATTTAGGCTGCGATTGACACAAGAGGTAATTATAATGAAAATGATCGTATTATAACGTTCCATTTTTAATGCTTTTAATTGATTTGCACTTTATCATTTTCACTCTTGTGTAGTGTGCGTGTGTGTGGGCAGTAGGGGTGGGGATGTTTCAAATTTTTAGTAATTGCACATATTATGAGCTAGATGCTGTTATTTTGGAATTCAGAATTGAGGTGTTTAACAATAACAATTCATTTTTATTTGTATTAATTGTACATTTTGCATGTCTTTTTCTAATTCATTTTGATTTATACAAATAACATTTGTGTACAGTAAATGTCTCCTTCAGGTATTAAGGTGATGATGATGATGTTGGTTATGATGATGTCGTCTGGGCTCAATAGTAGCGGAGGCGACGAGGGCTCCTCGGCCCCTAGGCTCCCAAAATATAGCAAATTGGGGATGGCCATCGAGAACAAGTCGGGGCTATTAGTGAGATCCCTCGAGCTGGTAAAGATGATCATCGGCCCGGGGTACATTAGTTGGAAGGAGGTGCCATATGAGCTCAAGTTAGCTGTTTTGGTGGCACTACATGTAATGTATTTATACTTATATTTATATGAAAATTTTGATTTTGATTTCGATTTCAATTTCAATTTCATTTTATATTTATGTTTATAATTATTCGCAACTAACATTGTATTTGTTGAACAGGAATAATTCAACCTAGATCCCAAGCTACGCGATTCCGTCTTAGTGCAGTTGAGGGAGAAACACAAGACGTGGAATAAAAATATGTGGACCCGATACTTTGGGAAGACACGAGAGTCCATTATCAGAATGCGTGAATCTGTCCTGCCGAAGGAGCCGATCTCGAATGGTGGACTCGCATGATGCGAAGCTGTCTCGTTTGGAGGCGACGATCCAAGATATGTTCTCATTCATGAAGCGTTCATTGGGCAGAAAATGCAAGGGGAAAGGGAAGGAGAAGGTGGTGGAGGAGGAGGTGCGGGAGGACGAGGTGCAGGATGACGAGGATGTGAACCTCACTGCTTCATCGTTGACACGTGCGAACTTTAATGATCCACTTCCCTATTTGGTTCCCTTCGACCGGCCGATATCAACACTTGGTTGGTCAAACGTGTTTATACTGGATGTATTTGATGGCCAGCGGATAGGGCAGGGGTTGAGGGACCCGAATATCATCCAGGGTGGACTAGTTTATGGACGTGAGCTTCAAAACATCGAGTCCAAGGTGCTGATCACGCATGTGATACCCAGGAAGGAGAACTCCCCATTGTGGTTGCACGAACAATGCGGCATGATGTATATCAGTAGTTGTGTCAATTCGTATATCGTGTGTCCTACTCACCTGCTCAGAGTTAACCTTACCCAAGACATGTAGTGACATTATTTGAATTGAATTGTATTTTTTTTTAAGTTGATGCATTTGAATTGTTTTTAAGTTGGTACATTTAATCATATTTGGATTATATCGTGATGCATATTGTCTCTATTTTGAATGTATATTTGCACTATCTCTATTTTATTTAGATATATAATGTTAGAACAGGTACAACGTTGTTATAACATGTACAAATATACTGTTGGGCAGTGGTAGTGGCCATACTGCCCAGCAAATTGTTTTTCAATTCTCCCCAGAATTGTCACGATCATTGATTGTGGCAATTTTATATTAAATGTCACGAGTTTGCCACGGTCCTTAATCGTGACAAAGCTTTTCACGGTCAAGAACCGTGACATGACCGCGACAAGTCTAATGAACTTGTCACGGTCAATGACCGTGATAAAAAAAGTCGTCACCCCCAGAATTCTCACGATCATTGACCTTGACAAGTCCAACTTGTCAAGGTCAATGACCGTGACAATTCGACAGATTTGGTGTAGTGAATAGGTTTCTAGTATAATTTTTTTCCCGTTGTGATTTATACGGAATATGTGTTGTATGTTTGGAACTTTATTTTTTAACAACCATAGGATTTTTATTTTTTGTTTTTTGAGTTTGGTCTTGTTTTGCAGATTTGATGATTTTGTGTTTGAATTAGCAAGTACTATATGTTCTCTCCCACTACCATTCAAAACATCAAAACAATTTGACCTTTATTGTTTTCTCTGTGTGAACATTTTAAAACATTTTTCAGTTGAGTTTTTTTATGCGAACCATCTCCACGATTTTTGTTCTATTTACTCTATTTTGCACGTATAATAAATTTTTATTCCATTTTATATGTAATTTTTATTAGGTTTTTTATTGGTCAATATGTGTCCACGTTATTAGCTTATGGAACATAAGATTATTAGTGCACTTATTATCGCATTGTAATTGGACCAAAATGGTCCAATTTGGGACAATTATGTGTCAAAAATATGGCATGAACACAACATGATCAGGTATCGGGCCAAAACATCTTGATCCGAACAGGACACACCCTCTTAATTTTGTGTTGGGTCATGCCGTGTCCTTTAGGAAATTGTCATTTGTAATTATTGTATTTTTAGGAGTATGTCCTATTATTATTATTAGAATTTACATAGAAAAAGTCATACTATGCAGGTATATATCATCCTTTATTATCTAATGAAAGTATCCATGTGTTTTCTTCCGATGTGATAAACCAAAAAATGTATAGGATGTAGCTTAAGTATTTACGACCTTTTTATTTTCATATTATTAATCAATTAGCTTAGTAATGAAAATTGCATTTTAGGCACCCATTATCGTCAATGCGGGAACCTTCAAGATTCTCAAGGTATGTTTTTTGGGTTTAGAGTTTCATGACTTGGATTTTATCACTTCGGGTCTTAAGTATGTTGTTTATGTTATGTCCTTTAAACGAGCGAGTGTATATTTGTATCTTCAAGATGCCAGCACCAAAATTTTTGGAATAGTTCAGGAAGAATGGTGAGTTTTACTCTTCAGTCACACTAAGAAAATATATCCTCATGTGAAGAATAAGAACTGTGAGTTATGTTGTTTTACTACTATGGATCCTTTAATATGAAAGGTAACAACTCCACCATAACTTTTAAGTTAGCTACAAAAGGGCCATTTGTTTTATATTCAGACATTTTTCCACATTGCACACAACCATACTCCATCTTCTAATTGTTCAATATGCTCGGGAACAAGTTACTTAGATACGTATAGGAGATCATAGAATAAAACTCTGAAGTTTCTTTATGAATTGGTCTAATTTTTTAGTTACTCAAATTTCATTTTTACTAATTTCTTTTAATTCATCGTGTCATTTCCTTATGGATAGTAAAGGGAAGGATTGTAATCATATATCTACTCTCTCTCTCTCTCACACACACACACACACACACACACACACACACACACTTCTATATATCTCTTTGAAAACATGGTTGTTAAACTTTAGGGTTTCTCAAAATATATTGGGTTATGATCTTAGAGTTCAAACTTTTGATTTGGGGATCTACTTGAAATTTAAGCTTCCAATCATAGTTATCACAATATGCTTTCTTTTTACATGAGGTTGGTTCATACTAAATCTATTTGTGTTTGTGAAACTATTTCGAACCCTTTGTTTCTAGACTGAATCAATTAATGTGGACCCATTGTTTTTTTCCTACTAAATTTTTATTCAGTTCAATAGTTATGGTTGTGTGTTTTTCATAGATCTCATTTAAAGGAGAAACAAAATTAGATACGTGATAAGCCTTAGTTTTATTTGATGGAGTGGGGATGATGACACAACGGAATGGATTGGGTTTGGACCACTAAATATTTTGTCAATTCTAGGTAAGCGTTTTTGTTCAAACATATGTGTTCGCAATAAAAATTTTCCGTTTTAGGTATATGTACGTATTGAAAAAAATGCCTCCAACCTTTTATTTAAGGTAATACCCACAACATTTAAATATCATACATCACACATCATTTAATTTGGGACTCCTTTTCCGGGTTTATATATTTACTCCTAGAGTTGTTTTCAAACCCATAGTTATTTTGCGGTGTCATTAT
Organism: Sambucus nigra; assembly: GCA_949130495.1. Classification (NCBI taxonomy): domain Eukaryota; kingdom Viridiplantae; phylum Streptophyta; class Magnoliopsida; order Dipsacales; family Adoxaceae; genus Sambucus; species Sambucus nigra. The sequence continues at coordinate 560,282,431 of OX422217.1, forward strand.
AGATTTAAACTTTTGGGATTTAATTTTAGATTTTTAATTTTTTCATGGAAGTGATTACAAATGTGTGCTTTTTATTTTTATTTCTGAGAACATGGGACTATTTAGAATTCAGTTTCCAATATGTGTGATCAACAAAAAGTACACAACGAAAAGTATTGTCAGATGTTAAAAATGATCATCTATGTTTATTTTGTTCGAGTGGAATAACAGTGTTTGATGGATTCATTCAATGTACATATTTTTTTGCTGAAAACGTAAATATAATTATAAAGAATAATAAATTTTGATCTAACTATATATTATCTACAACAAATAAAAAGTAACATGTCCTCACTGTGTGTGAAAGCAATCGTCATGAGGTATACTACAAAAACAAATCATCTTAATCTTCTCAGAGCCAAGAGTCATTCTCATCATGTGAGGCAGTGGAGCAACTCAGGTAGACTCACACACGTCCAGGACTCCAACTTCACCACTGATTTTTCTTAAACTATTGTACCAATTGCATATACCATTGAACCACTCATTTTGCAAATAAGATTCTTAAACTAGGTTCCCCATTTTACAAAATGGTACATCTGATTTAATATTTTGTCTCAGTTTTTTTAGTGAAGTAATATGGTTATATTGTTTATATAGTAATGGTACTGGACAAAATTCAAATTTCATAATAACTAAGACCGCAATTGAATTGATTTCTAAGACATGTAATCTAATAAGAAAGGAACTTGGCATGTGAATGGTTTAAGAGCTACAATAATCTGAATCATTAAAACAACTTACATTCCTGAATGATTGGTAAATAATTTGTGGAAAATTAAAACCCCAAATCTCACACCCCCACCCCCCTCTCACCACAAAAGGACCCTTAACATTTAGAATAATACTATTTTAATAAGTAGAATATCATAAATCGCCTGAACTATTGTACCAGTTGCGAATACCACTTGAACCTCTGATTTTGCAAATAAAATCCATGAACTAGGCTCCCCATTTTACAAAATGGTACATCTAGTTTAATATTTTATCTCAATTTTTTAGTGAACTAATGTAGTTGTACTGTTCATATAATAACGGTACTAGACCTAATTCAAATTTCATTACAAATAAGAGTCCATTGAATTGATACCTAAGACTTAGAATCCAATACAAAAGGAACTTGGCACCTACAGGGTCTAAGACATGTAATAATGTGAATCACTGAAACAATTTACATTAATGAATAATTGGTAAACAAATTTTGGAAAATTAAGACCCCAAGTGTTACCTCCCCTCCTTCCACCATAAAAAAGAACCCTCAACATTTAAAATAGTAATATTTATAATAAGGAAAATATCATAAAATCACTTGAACTATTGTACAAGTTGCAAATACCACTTCAACCATTGATTTTGCAAATAAGATAACTAAACTAGGATCCCCGCTTTAGAAAATGATACATCTGATTTAATATTCTCTCTCATTTTGTTAGTGAACTAGTGTAGTTGTATTGTTTATATAGTAATTATATTGGACGAAATTCAAATTTCATAACAATGAATAGCCAAATTGAACTAGGGTAGGTTTGAAGTATCTTATTTTCCTTTCGAGTAAACCATTGTCAGAATGGTGTATCATGATTTGGTTGAAGAATTGTTCACTTTGTATTTGAACTTAATTCTTATATTTCAATCTTACTTCTAATTTATTTATATTCATTGGATTTTGATAGGGTGTTTATCAAGTATAAATTAATCAAAAGTTAGTAGCTTTCATGTTGGTTGATTATGTGCAGGATATTCAATGAGAATGTGAAAGAAAACAAAGTCCGTTCAATTATTTATTGCTTGAAATGAGTTTAAAAATGATTTTGATCTATTGCACTTTAGGTGTTTGACATAATGTGAATGTGAATTAAGTTTTTTATATTTATTTAAATGAATGATGATTGAAAAATCATGTTGTCTGCAGTTTTTATCGAAAAATTTTGTTCTCTGCATGACTTGTTGAATATTTATTTATCGAAAAACCATGTGGATGATTATCAGAGATTATTTTTCGAATTAAATATGATTGAAAAATGACATCTTAGATGTTCATCCAAGAATGAGAATCGTAATGTTTAATCCACTTGAGTGTGTTCCACTCATCATCTTCTTCTTTTTTCTCTATATAATTATCATTTTTTGCTTCCCTTAGAATCTTTCATAGTTAATTTTCTATTGATTTCTATTTTTGTGTCTTTCGTGTTTAAATCCAATGTTTTGGTTCATGAGTGACAATACATTTTAATGTTCAGATAGGCTAGTGTATGTTGGTTCAAATCTATTTATGATGTTTGTTGGTTCAAATCTGTTTTAGATGTTATTTGTGTTTGTTGGTTCGAATCTTGCAAGTGATAAACCAGTGTTTGTTTGTTTGAACCTATTTCAGATGTTATTGGTGTGTATATATTAAGTCTACTTGCCTTTTTGTCCTTATTAATTTTTTTTCTATTTTTAATGGTGGTTTAGGAGGCATACCATTGGCCATGGATTTTGCCCTTACTAATTTGGTGTTTGTTAAGTTTTTAAGAAATAGTTTTATTGTGGCACTTAGCTATGCGTGTTGTGTTAGTATTTGTAGATTATACGTGACATCTCTTTTACACACCTTTGTCTCAGTGCTACCAAATACCACAATTATTAAAACTTATTTCTCTTTTCCCCATTCATTGGAATATAAATTAAATATTAGGGAAAACTAAAAGATTGTAAAGATTTATTGAAACAACATACACACACATAACTATTTAATTATCTGCAACTACAGACGCACGCTTTTATTCTTTCTTCTTCTCCTTTCTTTTTTCCCATTATTTTTTATATATTATAATTTTTTTTTCTAGCGAACATGTACTGTATTCTTTTTTTGATGAATAAGTCTAGGTTTGCTCACTTTTCACAGGGATGATAGTTGGCTGAGTTGAAATGGGGAAGGCTACCCCTATATAAAATCTTCTTGGTAGTGATATAATTATTAATAAAGCACATGCAATTCAATTGTACGTCTTTGGTTCTTAATATAGAAAAAAAACGACCATCTCTTTTTCTACAGATTTACATGATACTTTATTCCATTTTGCAACTATGATTACTCGGGATATGGAGCATCCATTGGTAAGGTAAGTATGTTTTCTTAAAAATTTTGTGTATCACAGTTTCCATTTGTCTCGAAGGTATGTTAATAATACTCATGAGATTCCAATAATAAATGGGATATTGAGTTTTTATGAATATTTCAATATCTAAGAGGAAAGTGCAAACTTCCTCACCCTCTGAATTTTTTAAAGCAAACCTATACCACTTTAGCTTTGCATTTTTTCAATGGTCCCTTTCTAGGGCCTTTTTAGATACAAAAATGATGTTTTCAAGGATTATTTGTGATTCACCCCTGCCCAGTTGAAATTCACTATTTATATCAACGATGAAGGACTATTGCATCGATTGTGATAACCGTCGATTTTTGAAACATAATATGACACTGAGGCAGTCTACAATATTTAAGGCGTGAATATGTAATAAGTAGAGATGGTATGATTTTGTATGGCCAATCGGTCGAAAGTGGGCCGACGCTACACTTAGCTTCTCAGTTGCAGACATTGAGAGGTCTTCTGCTTCATAGTACCATCCCCTCGGGAATATGAGTTTTGTATCCAGTCAAGATGACATTATGGTTCGACATCTTTAAAGTATGTGTTTCGTATTTCTCCTTCTAATCACACTTCAATTCGACGTTGTATTTTGACTATTTGCAAGAACCCTCTGAATTATCTAGTTAATTGAAACTTTTTCTCCCAATTATCATTATTAATTTCATGTAACTAATGATGAGTTTGGTTGATGAGGAAAAGGAAAAAGATGTATTCCAATATAAAGTTCGTTTTATCTTCCATGTCTTATTAAAATTATTACATGAACCTCTCTCATTAATCTAAAATTGAGACTGACTTATCTTAGGTGAAATTTATATAAAAACCCTCTATGTAGTTTCATAGTGACGTTGTGACAGTATGTTGTAAATTTTTTAAGTCTCTTATTATTTTACAATTCTTATTTCTACTTAGGTAGCAAGTTTTGGAAGTTGTTGTTCACGGAAGGCTACAACATGTATTAATGGGATCGCAACATATTTGAATGAGGCAAGTATTGTAATATTTCGACTTAATATAAAACTAATGGCATTTATATTAATCTATTTTAATTTTAACATAAATATATTATTTGCTAAGTTTTTTTAGCATTCCATTTCACTATTAAATTTATTTTGTTATTGAAGTTTCAGGGCTACACGCTTGATGAATTTTGAGTATTCTAGGGATTATTACGAGGCCACCTTAATTGGGCTTTCTATACAATTTCCTATATTTCATAACTAAAAGTAGTATTTCGCTGTGTACAATTTCTTCTTATAATTTATCTTATTGTCTATTTGGTCCGGAGTAAATTCTGCACAACAAAATTATTGATGATACAGACACAATCACATAGTTGGATTGCTTAAATTTATTTTATTTTATTTCAATTGTAATCTATAGTTATGAGTTTAAAAGGTAAATGTTGAACATAGTGCCCCCTTTTATGTGTATGTTCTTGGGTTTAAATATTATTGTTGTTGGCGTATTTTTTATTTCTTAAACAGGGTGGATAGTCCTATAAACAAAGGAAACTCTGTCCAAAATTTCTAAATTATTTACATATTTCTCTTATAAAAAAAAATTATGACGTAAATTTGTATTTAATGGATATTATGTTGTTTATATGAGGTCCAACATATTATTGTTGTAATATTTTCTAAATTATTTACCCATTTGTGTTGTAAAAAACTTTATGAAATAAATTGTTTACACATTCAATAATTTGGAAAATTTTCTCTGTGCCGTTAGGTATGGGCATTCCACTAGTCTCTCTCTCTCGAGAGAGAGAGAGAGAGAGAGAGAGAGAGAGAGAGAGTATTCCACTTTTTTACTCTCCCAAAACACTTTTGATTTACAAATGGTTTGTTCACATATTTTTTCCGTTGCCCACCATAAGATTGGTTAAGTACCATATAGAAATTGACTTATTTTATGAGACATTTTTCGCAGTTTTTGTGTTCCTCACATATGAATATTTGTTGTTAAATATTTTTTATTCGGTTTTAAACATGTATTTTCCAAGTTTCTTGATGAAGTTAATGTTTCTTGCCTTTTTTATTCCCATAACTAACTGTGTTTTGTATGCCATTTGTTGCAGGAAGTGTATTATCCCACGACGACTTGTTATAGGTATACTTAAGCATTTTCCCATTGGAGCTTTTCCATCCATTCTCTTGAATAAATACCATGTTGCTCATGTCCTCTTTAGTTTTGCACTTAGCCACAAGCAGGGTGAAACGTATTGAAGTTAAATTTTGTTCATCATATTGTCCAACTGTAAAAGGAATTGAAATGTCTATATTTATTTACAATTTCATACAATTAAAAACATTATCTTGGAATGGGTTTTAAGTTTCACCTAGGTGAAAAATATTTTACTCTCAACAAAATGAGCCTAAAGCTCCTAATTCATGTACTGATTTAGGTTTTTTTATTTGCAAAATTAATCGTACTATAGCTATTATGAGTGACATGTATTATTTGTCCTATTGATTTTATAATGGAGGTGATTTAGGCGGATAGATAGGATATTGAAAAACTTCCACGGGATTCATTTGATGATAAACAGGCCAAAAACAACCTAGATGATGAAAAATTGGCAATAAGGAAGAAAAAGCACCCATTATGTCGGTGTAGACGCTATGATGATGAATGCATCAGATATAGACCTAAATAACCCTTTTATGTTAGTTTTATATAGGTTTCTATGTATTTTTTCTAATGAGATGAGCAAAATTTTATAGAGAGATTTAAATTAATTGACATGATGTTCGAATTATTGATTGCATAGAGAGATTTTACTTGTATGTTCTCTAATGCTAGTTGAATAGGAAATTGTATGTCATATGTATTGAATGGGGTGCCAAAGATATTATATATTATTTTTAAGAGGTTTTGTTTATGATTATATAAAATATATTTGGGAATGGATGAAGTTATTATATTGGCCCCAAAATTATTAAAGGCAGTTTCCTTGTCTTCTCAAAAGGATCCCATAAACGATGATATTTTAAGATGTCTTAGTGTTCATTTCAGAAAACCCTTTTGGGACTAATATGGCCATCTCAAAAAAGAGTTTTAAAAGATGACTTCCTTGCCATCTCAAAAGAGTCTCATAAATGATGACCTTTTGAGATGACTTATTTTTCGTCTTTTAGGACGGCTATTGCCAATCATAAAGTATATAAAATGGGGTTCTTCTAAGAATCCATTGAACCGTCTCAAATTCCATCGAAAAAATTATTTAGTACGGATACAGTACCTTTTGAGATGGTAGGAGCCCTAGCTCAAAAAATAAATTTTTTTATAACGACTCCTTATTGACTAGACCTTGATACATTGATCTAGGATTTTTAAGCCCAGAGGGAATAACATTGTATTACAATTTGACTCAGCTTGTGATGAATTATTTCTTCTCATGATCTTTTTGTTTCATCTTTACTTAGTTATACACTGAGTAAACGTCCATGAAGCTAAGTGTCTCGTGCCTACCCACATCATTGACTAGTTGGTCGATTCGAGGAAACATATTGTAATCTTTTAGGTAAGCCATCTTGATATCAATAAAATTGACACATATTTTCCATTTGTCATTCTTCTTTGGGATCATTACAACATTTGAGATCTAGTCAAGATATTTCACATCTTTAATAAATTTTTCTCTCTCCAATTTGACCACTTTTTCTTGAACAACCATTATTTTATTCTTGAAGAATTTCATGCCCTTCAGTTTAATAGAGTTTGCATCCTTGATAATGATGATTTCAATGCATAGAATATCTTGATTTATTCTAGGCATGCCCTAATGGATCCATGCGAACACATAATTCCTCTTCCTAAGAAATGTTCTACTTTTTCTTCAATGTTCGATATAGAGATGTGACGATCTGGGTTATCCTTTCGGGATGCTTGTGGACTAGGATAACTAGCTCAATATTCTCGGTAGCTTCTCCTGTGACTAACTTATCTTCATATCGAGGATTTAATGTCTCCATCTGATAAGTTTGACTCAACGTCTTATGTTCTTCTTGGTCATCTGATGTGTATTATCATTCTCCTTATTTGACATTGTTTCCTTTCATTACCCCCAATCCATAATGGGTCAGGAACTGCATACACTGGTGAATGGTAGAGGAGAGCGTTTCAAGCGTCTTCAAAATGACACTGAAAAAGATAATTTTGTAATATGAGTATATGTTCTTGTCTAAGCAGAGAAAATGCATCATCTACATTCGATAGGTCTTCCATGTCCCGATAATAACTTCTATCTCAAAGGTTCCAAGGGGGTGAACCTTCTCCTTAGGAATAAAGCGTGCTGGGAGTGGCCACAAAATCTTTTTAACAACCCTAGTCTCAGGAATTTTCTCACCAAAATTAAAACTAGCGTTTATGATGTTCGATAACCTTGCATAAAATTCATCAAAACTCTTGGATTCTAACATGGTGATCATCTCAAATCGCGGGGTCAAATTTTGAAGTTTAGATGCCTTGATAGCATTGTTACCCTCATACGTCAACTAGAGGATATCCCATGCTTCTTTAAACGTAGTGAACGTCATGATGCATTCAAACTAGTCAGGGTGACAGCTCTAGAAATAGCACTATGCTCGCAGGAGTTTTAAGTGCTCCATTTGAACTCATCATTAGCCCAGTAAGACACGGGTTTAGGATTTGTGACATTATCAACAATGATTGGGAGAGGGGTCCACCCTCTTTGATATACTAACCAAACATTTTCATCCATGGGTTTTAAAGTGGATCTCATTAAATCTTTCCAACAAGGATTGTTCGATCCATCAAAAATTGTAATCTTATTATATATGTTCTCCATTAGACAATTTGCGATATTTCAAAGATCAACAATTTAATAAAATTGATATCACAGGATTTTTTGCGAAAAAGGATCACACAGCGCTTTTGTGCAATCTTCTCTGATACCAATTTGAGAGTGCTCAATTATCTAATGGCCCTAACTTATTAAATTCAAATGACAACCTCACTAAATTTTAATCCCTTTTCCCTAAAACATGCAACTTTGTGATTTAAAATGTAAATCAAGAAAGCATGTAATCAGAACAGAGTTTAATAAAAAACGGGGGTAAAACCTTTTATTAACTTTATAAAATTTACAAATCGCAATTTACAAATTTTATAAATGAATATACTATGATCCTCTTAAGAACCACTCGACCACAGTCTTCCTTCAGTAATGATCCTCATAAGAATTACAAGAACAACAGTCCTTCTGCCTTTGTCTTTAGTAGTGAATCCCTCGGGTGTCACAAGTCACCCATGGAGATGCCTTCTCCATAAAGGTTGTGTATGAAAGGATACAAACTATAGGGTTCATCCTTGATTCACTCAAATATATTCTAGGAATGTGATTTGTAAATTAAAAAGATTTTTCAAACACAAAATGTTGAAAACTTCTGTTGAAGGTATGCAGAAATTGTTCTAGTAAATTTCTCCAAAAAAGCAAACACAAAAAGGTATTTAGAATATGATTAAAAATTTGAGGTGGTCGCTCATTCGAACGAATTTCGAAGCTATTTTGAACGAGAATGGAAATTCATTTAAGCGAAAGAAGTCGTCTTCGAACTAATTAGACATCTTGTTTGAACGAAGTTCAAACAACCGTAAAATGACCTAAAACAATATTCCCTCTTTCGATGTTCGATCGAAGCAAACTTCAAACAAGACTTTGGACGAAAATGGAAACTTGTTAGAATGAGAATTCCATCTCGTTTGAGCTAGATACACGAACTTTGAAAAATTTTAAATAAAGAAAGACTGCCTCTATTTTTATATAAAAAAATCGTGTTTCCAGTTTTAATAAAATTCAAACAACCCAAAATAATTAAGGAATAAATTTAAACTATTAATAGCATTATACCTTCAAAGTGTGGAGATGCTTGAAACTTTAAGATGTTGGATCTTTGGACTTCATGTCGACTCGAATCAACCGGTAACGGGATACTACTAAAAACTAAATTATCCTAAGCTACGAACAAATTATGCTCTTACAGGATGAGATGACAAGTAACACCATCGATTAAGACGACAACTCTATTGACTTATGTCCTGAAAAAGTTAAAATGCATACCATTAATTACAAGTCTATGAAGAAAAAAAGTATAACTGAAATTGGGATAAATTGTAACTATGCATATTCCTATCGAATTTTAATATTTTTACATTTTATCCCCCTCAAACAACTTAAGATGACATGCAGTTCTTAATCCCAAAGCCATATGTAGCCCATATTATTAATGCCTTACGTCTTCATTTTGTAATTTTTATTCTCTCATATTTAATTTTATCTCTATCATTATAAAACATAAGTTATGTGGTAGTCTCTAAAATATAGTCTATTTCGCCAAATAAGCAATATGCCAATAATCAGATTATATCTCAAGCCTATACACATTTGACTATCTCATGACAATAATACAACATACGCGTATCTAATATATGTAATCCCCAAATTCGAAACATAAGTATGTACGTAGACATCCCTATAATAGGTCATATATATCTTTAGTTTAGTACAAAAATTGGTAAAAATATCTCTAGTATCACAAACTAATAATCACACATGGTTGAATAAAGATTATAGTGATGTCTAACATCCATAAAAGGTACAACCCCCGACATGTACAAATAAATGTCCTACTTTCATGCCTGCACATAACGAAGGTCTATACCTATCACATTCAAGGATCACTCGCATGTACTGGGTATAGTCTTAAACCATCCCAAACCTAAGATCTCACTACGATGAATGGATAAACCATATGCCTGCCCATCACTCGTATAATCTTCCATACCCAATATTACATGATGAAATGTCTCCATAAACCCTCTCGGTACACAAATACCTAGACGTATGACCCTGGGTTATAATATAACCAAAGAAAAGACCTTCTACTCATCGGGACCCCTGTGGTCCGTGTCTCACGTGTCCCGTCATGTAATTCCTTGTATGGCAATATGCATTGAGCATTCACACATGGTATACATTGGACATAAAATAAATAAGAAACTTCCACCATCACTAACGGGATAAAAAAAACACTTATATAAAGCTCACAAATGGGTTAAGGAAAATCATGTACACATACCAACCCTAACTTCACAAGGGCATACTAGCAGCACTATCATAAAAAGGTACAACACATTTTTAACCTTACATTCATCCTAAAGACACAATAAACCTAAAAGTTAGGGTTCTGAAATCTAGGCATAGTCACTTAAACCCACATCAACAATATTAAATCTTAATTAGCCCTAATATATTCTTTGCATTCATCGCATCTAGGTACACCTAATTTAAATTAAATAATTGACATAATAACTACCTCACTTTAGGAAATTATAACTGATTTCACCGAGTGGATATTCACCCCACTCATACATTGAAATGATTCAAATCAATCCCGACTAACAAGCAGAATTCTCTAACGTACAATTTTCTAATCAGTAAACCCAATCTTCACTCGAGTTTAACATCGAATGTCAAATCCTCAATCTAACCCTTTTAAATCAACGATTTCCCTAATATCCAAACATCACAAATATTAATCTCCAATAATTAAAATCATAATAATATATCTCTATTCTATGAGTACATGAAAAATACAGGCTAACAAATTCCAACCCTCTGCTCCAAAATCAAAATTTCCAAAAGAAAAATCAAGCCAAAATCATCAATCCAAAATTTTGGTCTTGTGCATTGTTAATAGAAAATTCATAGCAAATTGAAAAAAAAATTTAAAAATTATGAAAACAGTGCCCACGCCTTTATGATTCGATTTTGCATAACCCCATCCATTTTCCAGTTCTATCTATCGAACTTGTACGAGTAATTTTCTCCAAAATCCTTTTTTCTCCACCCAAAACCTCCATGAATAAACTCCAAAGCTTATATAATCCCCCCAACCAGCGTCTAAAGAATGAAATAACATTGTATAATATACTAGGATCTCTTTCTAACATCAAAACCCTAGTTTTAGCTCAAGATTTATACAAAACCCAATTTCAGAATCAAGAACCCTATATTTTTAATTTCAATCAATTAGTTCATGTTTTCCAAAAAATTGTACATGAAATGAAGTGATTTTTACATGTTTTCGTATACAAGCTAATTATCAATCATTGCTTAATCAATCCAAGTCAGATTCATAATAAAACTCATCAAATTAAAGGTATAATAATTCTAATTACTACTAATTTAGATTAATTACTAAATCATTCAAATGTAATCATAAAACTCAGATTTATAACATAATAGGTTTAGATTCATATGAATAGGCACCTTAAACCAATAAGAAGTATACAATCATTTAAAATAAACTTGGCTTATGGATTGATTGGAAAATCAATCACCTAAATCCTCTTTTCCTTTTGTTTATTTCGCTCTCAAGCCTTAGGATTCCCTTTAAATGACAAAATGAGTGTTTTAGGTTTAGAATCCCAACTTTATAAAATGGTTCCTAAAGATATTGGCCTTGGGTCCAAAAAAGACCTATCGAAAATGTTCAAATAACATTCAAAATAGCCCAAAACACTATCCAAGCTATATATTAGATAAAAAGGCTCAAACCCCAGTACTTTAAACTAAAAACAGTCATTATATGCATTCCACTAGAGTAATACAAAATATACCAAATCAAATAGCAAACAACTTATTTATTTACTAATTTTCCAATATGAGTCCAAATATTATTTAATTAAACTTATCCGTTTTTAAATTTGAAAGAATTAACATACGCAATGTAAATGGTGACATTTCACATCATAATCGATCATACATAATTAATTTCCACCAATTTCATAATTAAATAATACGTATAAAAATAAGGGGCATTACATGATTGATCCGGAGTTGATGGATGTATTTATCATCGACTTCACGTCGACTCCATTATGAACCTCCACTCAAGCTAACCTTTAGCCCACAAATAGGTTATCTACCTCTCAAGATAATCCCAACACTTAAACACGCATCACGTTGTAACATAGGATAAACTGAACTATGTAGGTTTTGATCATGTGGATACAATAATATATAAGTGCAATACTGAGTCCTTCTTGTAGCCTCGAGCCTTGATGATATATCTCATCACATATTATCCCCAAGGGAGATGCAATCATTTCTTACCTCTCTTTAATAATCTCTCACGCATTACGTATGAGATATCAAACTATCTAAAATTTGTGCCCTCTCGCACACCCCACGTACACAAATAAAAGGCTCAAACCCATATACAACATCTAAACTATGTAGTCTTTAATCTAGTGGACACACAGGTACATAGGCACAAAACCACCTTGTGAGCTCAAGCCTTGATAATATATCTCTTTATATATTATCCCCCCACATATATGCACTCATCTCTTAACTACCATCATTCACCCCTTTAAAAATCAAAAGTATATCTCATAATACGCCAAAGTAAACTCTCAAAGGCATATAAGAAACTGAATTACGTAGGCTTTTATCCTAAATATTCTTAGGTGCTTAGGTGCAATAGCAAGCCCTTCTTGTGAGCACGAGCCTCAACAACATATCTCTCGATATGATATCATAACAGAGATACACCTATGTATCATATTACCTTTACATTTATCCTTCGATCATGAAAGAGACGTCAAACTTTCTCAAAATCATTGATCTCTCATACATTTACATGACACAAAGGCAACACATTATGAACAAACATGGAGTCATACACAAGGGCCCTTGTGCACCTACACCAATTGAAGTGACATTCTTACACTTATCGCTTATACAATTTCATACTTGAGCAACTATATATATGTTTAAGGTACTCTCAACTTAAGGTTTCTAAGAAAATTCTAAAAAAAATATGAAGTATTTAACTAGTGTAAAGAGACATAATAATCATATAATTAAGGAAGAGTAAAGAACAGGGTTCCCAATACCTTCCCCACTCATAATCAAGTTATCGAACCCACATAAAAAGAATCTCCGATCCAACTACATGATTAAACCTTCCTTAGTATTATCCCAAAATGGCTAACCTTAATCTTTTGTTAGCTTATATATAACAAAAAAGTAGTGACTCTAAATAAACAAATCAATCCCCTCATTGCAAGGAACTCCTTTAGGTGTATGCCTAAAAATAGTGGTGTGCGACTCAAACTGGAAATGGCTTCAAACATATTCCAGGGGAAAGTACATAACCCATGTTGAACCAATAACCTCACTACGGGAGCAAGAGGCAAACCGAGATATAGGCAATATGTGAATCCATTAGTGAACACCCACATCGAGCAGTTCAGTCCCCACAGGAATAGCATCTCACTCGCTCGAGGCTCTCAATACCACATATACTCTAATTAAAATGTCAAAAAGTATCTCTTTAATTAGTTTTATTTATCAAGAGTAATTTTTTTATAATAACAATTATATATTCTTGAGGAACTATAAAACATATTACACAAGATAAAATCATATATCAATAACACATAGATTACTGAATTATGAGTATAATTTTTTGAAAGATAATATAAACTAATTTTTCTTAACCAGTATTGTAAGTTTTTTAAATGTAGAAGAATAGATGATGAAAATAAAAAATAGCAAAACTTATTTTGCAGTTTTTTACAGATTATTGTTCAAATGATATAATTAGAACATAGATTTCTGCTATTGTTATGTAGTTTGTAAATGTTGAAGTAAAAAATATTTTTCACGTACATAGCTATATGTGGGAGAATCATTCGACCACATATGAGAAGGTGGAACTTACCCACCAGTCCTATCAGAGACGACGGTTCAAGAGGTAAGCAAGATTGAGGTCGGTCAGGGGAGATCTAAGAATTAGATAAATTTGATTAAGCTATGATATCTATCTAAGGTGTTGGAGTCCGACACGACTCAATATATTTATTTTCTCTATAAATGTAACCTTAACGCTTGGTAAAAGTGGTATGTAATCTTGGTCATCAAGAGACGATCAATAAGGAAGTAAGCAACACCCGTGGGCATAGGAAAATTATCGAACCACGTAATGAGGCTCTCAGGTGTCACATGTTCCTTTTCTATTTTAGAGATGTTTCATAAAAGTGGTTTGAAAAGTTACCATAGAGGTTAGTCACTATTTTCAAGGAGCTTATAGATCCCTTTATCACCGGATTCATCATCGATAGCTCACACCTGAAGAGTATGGACTCACTCCTCATGATGAAGAAGAAGCCTTAGGAAACCATGTGTGAGTATGCTAAATAATTTTGGTAAACCTAAAACAAAGTGAACGACTACTTTGAGAAAGTTGTTGTAGACATATTTAAGGTTGACCACCTATCACTTTCATGTTGCACAAGCCCCTTACTAAGAAGGAGGCCAAAATCATCTATGGCCTCAAGTTAATGATTAGGAAATATGCAGATATGGAAGATACGGTGACCAGAACCTAACACGATAGTTGTCGGCCAAAGATGAGCAATAGTAGGAACAAAAAAGTGCTCCAAAAAAGGGGAAGGTAGAATTGAGGGTCTAAGGGAAATGAAAAAAATTCACCCCTTTAAGGAGGATCATGCTATCAACATTGTGTTCAAGGATGAATCTATAAAATATTCAATAAGAATAAAGATCAAAACTATTTCAATTGGACAAAGAAGATGGCAGGAGACCCATCAAAGAGGAATACCGCCCTATGATGTTTTTGTTATAAAGTGTATTGGCACACATGGAAAATTGCAAGGCACTGAAATCACACCTTGAAGACCTTGCCTAAGTAGGTCATCTGGATGACTACATTGAGAATTAAAATGGAAATTCCACTATAGAGAACGATCATAAGCCTAATAATGTCTTATATGATGATGAGATAGGACATATGTTCATGGTCATCCATAATGCATATGTTCAGAATAGTATCAGGAAATTATATTTGTTAATTGTTAGTTTTCTATTTTGGATATATTTGTTAATTGACTTTTGGGATGCGTAGAATTTCCATTTATAGCTTAAAATAATAGTTTAAAGGACTATTGGGTTAGTGCATTGCTTGTTCTTGGTTTTGAGTGATTTAAAGTTATTTTTGGGCTCTTTAAAGTGAGGAACATTTGGGGTCGAAACCAAATTTTTTGATTATAGGGTTGTAAGAGGTCATTAGGGATGTCATTTTATCATAAACACAATGGGGAAGCACTAGAGGGACTAGAGAGAGAAAACACCAAGAGGAAAGAAAGATTTGGGGGAAATATAGATTGATTTCTCAATAAATTCATACATAAAGAAAGATTTGGGGGAAATATGAACCTATTTTATATTGAGAATCGTATAAAAGCCCTATATTGGAGCTGGGGTTGCTAATTTTTTAATTGCATTTTTTATTGAATCTCGGGTTAGATTTTGGTATTTTATGATAGAATTAGGTTCCAACTATTGTTATATGTGTTTTTATCAATTGAATGTTGATTAGATTCTTAGATGATGTTTTTGCGTTCATTAATGGAGGTTTGGCAGAAGAAAGTGTGGGTTGAATATGATGAATCTCGTAATAAGGGAATTTTAAGAGTTACTTTGTTGATCGATCAATCGGTCCTATGGCCCCGATTGATTGGTGGTCTCAGATATTGTTGAGGTTAGGGTGTTTGTTGTATTGGTTAGAACTTTTGGTTTTAAGCCTAGGGCTAGGGTTTGTTAGATTATAGTTTTCATGTACTCATAGAATATAGATATAATCTTATGATTAGCATCGTTGGAAATCAATTTTCGGTTAATTGAAAAGTTAGGAAAATTACTTATTTAAAGTGATTAAATGAAGCATTTGGCATTCGGGGGTGGACCCGAAGGTAGATTGGGTTTATTGATTGAGAATTGGTAAGCTAGAGGATTGGTCTTGTTGGCCGAGATTTATTTGGATCATTGTGATGTAAGAGTGGCGTGATTATCCTTTCAGTGAGATAGGGACTCAGATATAATTTCCTTAAGCGAGATAGTTATTATGTTTCGTGGATTGATTTAAATTAGATGTGCAATTATACCTAGACACAGTGCCTTGGAAGAATTGACAAGGGCTAATCGATATTGAATATATTTGATGTATGTTTTTTAATGTATGATAGGGTAAGTCCACACAAAATTAGGAGCCTGAGAGGTTAGGGTTATGAGATATGAGATGTATAAAAATTTATGGATGCGATATAACATTCTCTAATACCAATGCTAGTATGACTCGATAGTGTAGGTTCAGTATGCATACATCAATTACCTTAACCCATTTGTGAGGGTTATGTAGATGTATGCTTTAGCATGGTAGTAAGGGTGGAAAGTACTTGTGTATTTTATGTGCAATGAAAACCGTGTGTGAGTTCTCATTGGCAGTCATACTAGGGGGATTCTATGATAAGGAACTTGCGACGCATACCTCTTTGGTACCACGTTAAGTCGAGCGACTTTTCCTTGGTCATATTTTACCCCTGGGTCAGATGTCTTGGTACTAGTGACTAAGATGGTATTCGTGGATATTTCTTTTATAAGTCTTTGGTAGGGTAGGCTTTATGTCTGATGGGTAGACGTGGGATTTATCCCTTGTAGTTATGATGTCTTAGGTTTGGGAGGACCTAAGACTATCCTAGTACGTACGAGAGATCCCCAAAGGCAATAAGAGTTGGCCTTCGTTATGTGTTGGCATAATAGATGATAAATTATTTGTATATGTTATGGTATGTACCTTTTTATAGATAGTAAATATGAGTATAGTCTTGCTCCTTATATTTTTGATTTTGTGTGGTAGTACGAGGGATCCTGGAACCGATTTATAGGTTATAGTAATGATGTATATGAATTATAATAGGGATTACCACTTGCGTTCTTATGACTCAAACTTGTGTATTTCCTATCTTAGAGATGTATATGTCCTATAGTAAGGATTTCTACGTACATATTTAGTATCCAGATTAGTGTATTACATATACTAGAGATGTGTATATTGTATTATTGGTAAGAGATAGTCAAATGTATATAGCCTTATGATATAACACTATTATTTGTATATTAGCTAATTGGTGAGGCGTACCGTGGGTTTGAGATTTCCACACAACTTAAGTTTTATAATGAAAGAGATAAACATAAAGATAAGAAATGAAGATTAAAATCTTTTTTCACATGGGAGACATATGGGTTAGAGATTTAGAACCAAAGGATATATTAGGTTGTTGGGTCGGGTAATTTGTGACACCCCGCCTAATTAATCCCGGGTGATCAGTCCTAAATCAAGTTAGAACAGGATTCTCATTTTGGTCCATTCTTAGCATCACTGTCGTCATATTAAATTACTAACCACCTAAGTGAGAAAAATAGACTGGTGCCATTTTTATCTTTCATTATTTAAACAAACACCCATGCGGAATATAAAACTATATAACAATCACAGGTAACTGAATTAATCATCCACAAGTAAAAATATAATTGACCGAATAAACCAACGGTCCAAATAATAAATCCCATAAAGACAAGAATAAACTCCCAACAAGTCTAATACAAATAAATGAAAAGTGAGCAACATGCTCGAATACTAATCATGAACTTCTACATTAAGAATGAAGAATGAGGCGTCTATCAAAACCCCGCAACATCCACATATGCTGCAGCAACGGATCCCTGGAATATAGTCAAGGATGGCGTCCCTGTGGTTGGACACCTAAAAGGTTTTTAAAAGTTTTTATAGCAAGGGTTAGTACCCAAAACATTTGAAAAACATTTAACAAATGATTAACTTGCAGTAATAAATAAATATGCATGCTCTTCATATTTTTAGTTAGTATCGCACTCTCTTGAGGACTTCCTTACCCTTCCTCTATTATATCCTACGAACGCTTTAATTATATTACCTAGTTATTCATCTCATGACTAGATACTTAACAAAATTCCTTTATACCCACCCTACTCTAACTGAGTATGTAGTGATTATGATTTTTAAGTTATTAGTAACATCAACTTAACTAAATCATTTCCCTTTTTAACTTCATATAACTTCTACACTTGTTATACATGTGAAATAACTCATATTTTTCATTAAGAGCCCGTATATAATTAATTATCCAACTATATACTTATAATCATATTTCAGCATTCACAATCATACTGCAATATATATAACAACTTGCATCCTCCCGAGAAAAATACTCCCGGAACATAAATTCAATAAAGTGCTATCCCACTAGGTACAATCACATAGCCTAGTTATCCCAAGTGAGGATTTTCACACCAACTTGATAAAATAAATAATTGGAGGCGGTCATATTCCTTCCCTGAAAGTGAGATGTCCCTCACCCATATAACGGACGCTATGACCTCGGGAATATACTCACCCTACTCCTCAAGCTAGGGGATTCATCCACTACGCGCAACCTCCCCCTATATCACTATAGTATCAAATATCTAATCACTGATATCAATTGTGCACACCATATATATATACTATCGCCTCCGTATATTAATAAATATAAAAGTCCCGGCTATACCGTTCGCTAAAATCCGGAACATAAGCCTATTAAAAATTTTAAGAGTTTATGGTCCAACTCTAAATATTAATTAAATTGCACTTTAATTAATTTAGTTATTTTTGGTGTCGCCCCCACCACAAATTTGGACTTACTCCCGTAGCCCAAAATAAATTTACCCGAGTCACAATTCCCGACCCTAATTTATTAGCCTCAAACCCTAATTAATTTATCTACAAATAATTAGATTTAAACTCATGTATTTAATTTCTCAATAATTAATTACATAAGATTTTTATATAAATTTTCCCTCTTATATAACCAACTAGCGAAACTGCCAGATTCTGGCGACCGTCGATCGATCGACCCCAGATTTTCGATCGAACAGGTCTTCGTCTTCCTCGCGAAGACAAGGCAGCCATGCACGAAATTTCTTAAACCCTAATCTCTTCTATCATGAATTTTAAGCCTTTATAACACCAGTACATATTAGGAACCTTATTAGGATTCCCCAGAAAGTCCACAACAATCATCAATTCATCCATAAACTACTAGTTCATAATTTTGGGGAAAAATCTGCCTTTATCTTTAAACCCATTTTCATTCCAACTTTCTTCATCAAACTCGTTCTAATTTATTCGGATATCCTTCTAACAGATACACATCAATATTCCATTATCAGATTTTTACATAAATCCTTATAAATTCCGGCAATCAGATTCATGTTTTCTTTTGTATTATCAAAACCCCATGTTTATGGCATGAAACCCCAAAACGAATTTTAATTCATTACATCACACAAATACGAATTGAAAGACAGATTTAATGCTATTGCAAGTTATTCACTTGCCTTAGGTTTCGTAGTGTCTGAATATGCGATGGATTCCAAGGTTTAAGATGAACTTGTTGGCTCTTTTGAGATCCCCAAATGGCTTTGGCTGCTGCTAGGGTTTCCTAACCCTTTAATTCATTTCTCTCATTAAGCTCAGCCAGCCCTTATTTCTTTTTATTAAGTTAATTAATCCATTCCCATTTTTTGACTAATGGGCCAAGCCCAAGTGACTTAAATGCCCCCGAGTGGGCCCGACTATGTCTAAAAACGCCCCGTGACCCGTTTACTACCCCCGGGTACACTTTTCCGACTATCTCGGCCCATCCGGACTCAACTGTACACTCAGAATTTGCATCCGAATTAATTTATAAAAATACTTATTCCTCCACCCAATATAGTCTATACTGACTTGCGGATGTGATAAGTACATACCTCGTCATTAATACTCGAGACGATGTAATTACATTATTACTATTCACTTAGTAAATAAGTTTTCCCTAAATATTAACCATTCAATCCCAGATTAATATTTATATATTATTCTACCATAATTAATTCATTAAATTACAACACACTAGTAATTTAGAATTTCCGAATTAATTAAATTTTAAATGTACTAAAAATACGGGGTGTTACATACTCCCCCCCCCCATATAAAGGAATTTCATCCCCGAAATTAGATCGTACCTGCGTTGAAAATCTCTGGATATTGTTCCCGCATATCCTCCTCCCGCTCCCAGGTAGACTCGTCAACATTGTGATGACCCCACTGTACTCTAACCAATGGAATAACCTTGGATCGTAATTTCCGCTCACTATGATCCAGAATAGCTACCGGCCTCTGCTCATACGAGATGTCTGGCTGTAAGTCGATCTCCTCGAGTGGAATGTGCCAAAAGGCTCTCTCGCTCCTTCGATATATCTTCAGCGATGCCACATGGAATACATCGTGTATCCTCTGAAGATGTTCTGGTAACCCAAGCTTATACGCCACCGGTCCCACCCTCTCAATAATAGGGAAAGGTCCTACGTATCGCGGTGCTAACTTACCCTTCTTACCGAACCTCGTCACCCCTTTCATTGGGGATACCCGGACTAAAACCTGGTCCCCAACTTCTAGCTCCACATGTCTTCGAGAAGCATCAGCATAACTCTTTTGCCTGTCCTGAGCTAGCCGAATTCTTCCTCGAATCAACTCTATCTTGGCAGATGTCTCCTGAACAATCTCCGGCCCCAAGATTTTGTTGTCCCCCACCTCTAACCAACAAACAGGTGAACGACAAGGTCTCCCGTACAGTGTTTCAAACGGTGCCATGCCAATCGTGAATTGGTAAGAGTTGTTATACGCAAACTCTACCAAAGGGAGATATTTCTCCCATCCTCCCCCGAAGTCCAAAATGCACATTCTGAGCATGTCTTTCAGCATCTGGTTAACCCTCTCAGTCTGTCCGTCAGTCTGTGGGTGATACGCTGTACTCAAGCGCAACTCCGTGCCCATTGCCTCCTGAAAGCTCTGCCAAAAGTGGGCGACAAAGATTTTGTCTCGGTCGGATACAATATTTATTGGTACTCCATGCAGCTTAATAATCTCTGCTATGAATAGCTGTGCATAACGCATCGTCTCGAAGTCTGTGCGAACCGGCAAAAAGTGGGCCAACTTTGTCAATCGATCCACAATAACCCATATGGAGTCGTGACCCCTCTGCGATACAGGTAACCCTATGATGAAGTCCATGGAGATGCTCTCCCACTTCCACACGGGAATTTCTAACGGCTATAGCATCCCTGATGGTCTCTGGTGGTCAACTTTCACAAGCTGACACGTGGCACATTTCGAAACAAACTCCGCTATTTCCCGTTTCATCCCTGCCCACCAATACTGCCTCCTCATATCTTGGTACATTTTATCCCCACCGGGATGTACCGCAAATTTTGAACCATGGGATTCTGTCATAACAGCGTGCCTCAAATCCTTATCCTCTGGCACCATTAACCTCCCATTAAAGCGTAGGCCTCCTTCTGAGCTAATAGAGTAACCCTCCGCTCCCTCAGCTAACAGCTGGCCCACCCTATCCATGCAAATTTGATCCTCTGCTTGATCCTTCACAACTCGCATAATGATCTCGGGTGTGATGGATAAAGCTGACATGCCAGCCTTGGCTACGTCGTCCTCAAATTGAAGCTCTCACCACTCCGCTTTCCATACCTCTGATATCTCCCCAGTCGGCCTTCGGCTCAATGCGTCTGCTACCACATTGGCCTTACTAGGATGATATTGAATATCAAACTGGTAGTCCTTCACGAATTCTAGCCACCGCCTCTGCCTCATATCCAGATCCTTCTGTGTGAAGAGATACTGAAGTGACTTGTGATCCGTGAATAGAGTAAACTGCTCTCCTAGAAGATAATGCCTCCATATCCTCAAAGCAAAAATGACCGCTGCCAACTCTAGGTCGTGAGTGGGGTAATTCCTCTCGTGGGGCTTTAGCTTCCTGGAAGCATAAGCTATAGCCCTCTCCTCCTGCTGGAGCACACCCCCAAGACCCCGTAAGGATGCGTCTGTGTAAACCCGATACTCTGGCCCTCCCTTTGGCAATGCAAGCACGGGTGCAGATGTCAACTTGTCCTTTATCTCATCGAATTCTAATTGACAACTATCATCCCACTTGAAAGGTACCCCTTTTCGAGTCAGAGTCGTCAAAGGTCCTGCAATTTTAGAGAATCCCTTAATGAATCGCCTGTAGTAACCGGCCAAACCCAGAAAACTGCGCACCTCGGTCGGTGTCGTGGGTTGTCCCCACTCCCTCACCGCCGACACTTTATTCGGATCCACTGCAATACCCTGATCTGACACAACGTGACCAAGGAACTGTACCTCCCGTAGCCAGAATCCACACTTCCCTAATTTGGCATAGAGCTGATGATCCCTCAGTGTCTGTAAAACCAAGCGCAAATGCTCTGCGTGCTCCTCCTCGGTGCGCGAGTAGATTAAGATGTCATCAATGAACACGATGACAAACTGATCTAGGTACTCCCTAAAAAACCCTATTCATTAGATCCATGAACACTGCTGGTGCATTGGTGAGCCCGAAGGGCATCACCCTGAACTCATATGATCCATACTGTGATAAGAAAGCGGTCTTAGGAACATCCCCCTCTCGGATACGCAGTTGATGATACCCTGACCTCAAGTCGACCTTGGAGAAATAAGACGCCACTCTCAATTGGTCAAATAAATCATCGATCCGAGGTAACGGATATTTATTCCGTATCGTCACCTTGTTCAGCTCCCTATAATCCACGCACAAGAGAAGTGAACCATCTCGCTTCTTCACAAACAACACCGGCGCACCCCACGGCGATGTACTCTGCCGAATAAAACCCTGACCCAGTAGTTGCTGAATCTGTTCCCTCAATTACCGCATCTCTTAAGGGGCCATTCGGTAAGGTGCCCGAGCAATCGGCCTCGTCCCCGGTGCCAAATCGATAACAAATTCGATTTCTCTGCTGGGTGGTAATCCTGGTATCTCCTGGAATACATCCTCAAAGTCCCTCACTACAGGAATAGAGTCTTAAGGAACTACCACCTCCTGTGAGGTTTCCTCCTCAATGTAGTATAAGTGAGTGCGCGACCCTCCCTCAGGAAGTGACATTGCTATCAGGAACATGTCCTATCCCGAAATGGAGAACACGATTGTCCTCTCATAAAAATCCACCATAGCCCGATAACCTGCCAACCAATCCATGCCCAAGATGACATCATACCCATCCATATCTAACACTAAGAGGTCTGCTGCTAAACTAAGCCTCCCAATCACAATGTCTACTCCTTGACAAATCGAGCGAATCAAAGCCCCGCTGCCTACTGGCGACTCTACACTCATACGGAGGCTACCCGCTGTCTCTAATAACCCAGCCCGTTTAGAAAAAATAGATTTAATGAATGACTGTGATGCTCCTGTGTCAAAAAGAATGCTACCCTCATGCCCATGAATGAGAAACATACCCTCAACCGCTGGTGGCGCCTGCTGTGCTGGGGGATTGGGAACATCCTGAACGTTGTACACACGTCCGTAGTGCATCTGCCCCTGCTGCTGAGGGGCGGGTGGAGCTGGTGCTGCTGGCGGCATCTGACTCGGTTGCCCCTGCTGGGCACCCTGCTGCTGGCCTCTGCCCCTCAGCGGGCACTCCCTCTTGAAGTGTCCTGGTTGGCCACAGGCGAAACAACGTTTCTGGTCATCACCCTGCCGTTGGCCCTGCTGGCCCTGACGTTGCTGGCCCGGTTGGCCTTCCCCGTTGTTCCCTTGGCCCTGACGGCCCTGAGGAACCTGCTGTTGCTGATTAGGGCCTGGTTGCCCCTGCTTGAACCCCTTTCCTCCCGGTCGGAACCCACCAGGCTTAAACTTCTTAGCCTGATTCCCTTACTGAATGATGACCTGCTACTATGGGCCACTCGTCTCGCTACTAGTGACCGCCTTGCCCTGCTGGCTCGGCTCACCTGCCTTCTTGTTCCCCTTAGCATGGAAACGATGATCCTGGCAATGTATAAGTGCGGCATTAACAACATCTGTATAAGTCACTAACGCCAGATTTCCAATCAAGTGCTGCCTGATTCTCCAGGCTAGGCCATCCATGAACTTTGACTTCTTTCGCTCCTCATCGCTCACCTCATTTGGCACAAAGTTTGCCAAACGGGTGAACTCCTCCTCATATTCTGCTACTGACCTGTCACCCTGTACCAACACGCTGAATTTCTTTCTCATCTCAGATTCTACTGCTGGAGGGAAGTACTTGCGGTCAAACCGCACCCAGAATTCAGAAATCGGCATCAAATCCCGCTGCTCAGCGGTGGTTACGGACTCCCACCACTGTAAGGCTGCCCCTGACAGACGAAAGGTAGCCAGCATCTGTTTCTGCACCTCTGTACCCTCTAACATGAGCAGATGGCGTTGAATGTTCTTCTTCCAGTCACAAGCCTCGACCACATTGGTGCTACCTCGAAACTCAGGTGGGTGACCCTTCTGAAAGGTCTCCCTCACTCGCTACCAAGATGGTGGCCCCACTGGAGCCTGAACTGCTGGAGCCAATGGAGGCGATGCCTGGGGCTGTGGAAAACGAGCTGCCATAGCTCGCATCGCTGTCTCGACCGCTTGGGCCACTATCACTGCCACCTGAGTGGAAGAAATCAACTTGGGTGGGGGTGGTGGGGGCGGTAGCTGTGGCTCCTGGCGAGCCTCCCTCACCACATCTCTAGTCTAATCCCTCTCCGCTCTCTGTCTCTTTGGCGGCATCTGAAATAGATTGAATTGTATAAGTACACAATTTATACAAAAACTAATAACAGGAATGCGATAACTCACAAGCGGAAAATATAATCAACAGTCCTAATAAAAGGGCTCTATAACAACCGAACGCTACGCTGAAATGTAGAAAGCCGCACAGATCCTAAGGACACTAGAACCTGATGCTCTGATACCATCTGTGACACCCCGCCTAATTAATCCCGGGTGATCAGTCCTAAATCAAGTTAGAACAGGATTCTCATTTTGTCCATTCTTAGCATCACTGTCGTCATATTAAATTACTAACCACCTAAGTGAGAAAAATAGACTGGTGCCATTTTTATCTTTCATTATTTAAACAAACACCCATGCGGAATATAAAACTGTATAACAATCACAGGTAACTGAATTAATCATCCACAAGTAAAAATATAATTGACCGAATAAACCAACGGTCCAAATAATAAATCCCATAAAGACAAGAATAAACTCCCAACAAGTCTAATACAAATAAATGAAAAGTGAGCGACATGCTCGAATACTAATCATGAACTTCTACATTAAGAATGAATAATTAGGCGTCTATCAAAACCCCGCAACATCCACATATGCTGCAGCAACGGATCCCTGGAATATAGTCAAGGCTGGCGTCCCTGTGGTTGTGCACCTAAACGGTTTTTAAAAGTTTTTATAGCAAGGGTTAGTACCCAAAACATTTGAAAAACATTTAACAAATGATTAACTTGCAGTAATAAATAAATATGCATGCTCTTTATATTTTTAGTTAGTATCGCACTCTCTTGAGGACTTCCTTACCCTTCCTCTATTATATCCTACGAACGCTTTAATTAAATTACCTAGTTATTAATCTCATGACTAGATACTTAACAAAGTTCCTTTATACCCACCCTACTCTAACTGAGTATGTAGTGATTATGATTTTTAAGTTATTAGTAACATCAACTTAACTAAATCATTTCCCTTTTTAACTTCATATAACTTCTACACTTGTTATACATGTGAAAAAACTCATATTTTTCATTAACAGCCCGTATATAATTAATTATCCAACTATATACTTATAATCATATTTCAGCATTCACAATCATACTGTAATATATATAACAACTTGCATCCTCCCGAGCAAAATACTCCCGAAACGTAAATTCAATAAAGTGCTATCCCACTAGGTACAATCACATAGCCTAGTTATCCCAAGTCGGGATTTTCACACCAACTTGATAAAATAAATAATTGGAGGCGGTCATATTCCTTCCCTGAAAGTGAGATGTCCCTCACCCATATAACGGACGCTATGACCTCGGGAATATACTCACCCTACTCCTCAAGCTAGGGGATTCATCCACTACGCGCAACCTCCCCCTATAGCACTATAGTATCAAATATCTAATCACTGATATTAATTGTGCACACCATATATATATATACACTATCGCCTCAGTATATATATAAATATAAAAGTCCCGGCTATACCGTTCGCTAAAATTCGTAACCTAAGCCTATTAAAATTATTAAGAGTTTATGGTCCAACTCTAAATATTAATTAAATTGCACTTTAATTAATTTAGTTATTTTTGGTGTCGCCCTCACCACAAATTTGGACTTACTCCCGTAGTCCAAAATAAATTTGCCCGAGTCACAATTCCCGACCCTAATTTATTAGCCTCAAACCCTAATTAATTTATCTACAATTAATTAGATTTAAACTCATGTATTTAATTTCTCAATAATTAATTACATAAGATTTTTATATAAATTTTCCCTCTTATATAACCAACTGGCGAAACTGCCAGATTCTGGCGACCGTCGATCGATCGACCCCAGTCCGTCGATCAATCGATCGAACAGGTCTTCGTCTTCCTCGCGAAGACAGGGAAGCCATGGACGAAATTTCTTAAACCCTAATCTCTTCTATCATGAATTTTAAGCCTTTATAACACCAGTACATATTAGGAACCTTATTAGGATTCCCCAGAAAGTCCACAACAATCATCAATTCGTCCATAAACTACTAATTCATAATTTTGGGGAAAAATCTGCCTTTATCTTTAAACCCATTTTCATTCCAACTTTCTTCATCAAACTCGTTCTAATTTATCCGGATATCCTTCTAACAGATACACATCAATATTCCATTATCATATTTTTACATAAATCCTTATAAATTCCGGCAATCAGATTCATGTTTTCTTTTGTATTATCAAAACCCCATGTTTATGCCATGAAACCCCAGAACGAATTTTAATTCATTACATCACACAAATACGAATTGAAAGACAGATTTAATGCTATTGCAAGTTATTCACTTGCCTTAGGTTTCGTAGTGTCTGAATATGCGATGGATTCCAAGGTTTAAGATGGCCTTGTTGGCTCTTTTGAGATCCCCAAATGGCTTTGGCTGCTTCTAGGGTTTCCTAACCCTTTAATTCCTTTCTCTCATTAAGCTCAGCCAGCCCTTATTTCTTTTTATTAAGTTAATTAATCCATTCCCGTTTTTTGACTAATGGGCCAAGCCCAAGTGACTTAAATGCCCCCGAGTGGGCCCGACTATGTCTAAAAACGCCCCGTGACCCGTTTACTACCCCCGGGTACACTTTTCCGACTATCTCGGCCCATCCGGACTCAACTGTACACTCAGAATTTGCATCCGAATTAATTTATAAAAATACTTATTCCCCCACCCAATATAGTCTATACCGACTTGCGGATGTGATAAGTACATACCTCGTCATTAATACTCGAAACGATGTAATTACATTATTACTATTCACTTAGTAAATAAGTTTTCCCTAAATATTAACCATTCAATCCCAGATTAATATTTATATATTATTCTACCATAATTAATTCATTAAATTACAACACACTAGTAATTTAGAATTTCCGAATTAATTAAATTTTAAATGTACTAAAAATACGGGGTGTTACATAATTAATAAATTAAAATATATTCAAATATAAGAGGAAGATGTGTAGTTATGATGCTGCCCAGATTCAATTATAATCCTATTCTACATAGGTTTGTTGCTAATGTTTTATTTTAAAAACTATTTTTACAATGTTCTATAGCAATAGTTCCTGTAAGTGAGGGATCATTGGAGGGGCATCTCTAGAGACGTCCAATTTCTTACTCCCAAGATTATAGGAGTCGAGAAAGTGTAGCTTTTCCTTTTATTATTCAACTTTATTTTCATTTTGGTTGTACATAGATATTTACTTTCAAATATGACTTATGTTTTGGGTTTGGGATTGGTATAAAATTTGGTATTGTGTGGATTCAGTATTTCATTATATAATTTTTCTTCTTTCGATTCCTTCATTATTATGCTAAGAATGTTGCCAAAAAAATTTATTCCTGTGATTTTTATGGTAGGCCTAATCAATCTATTTTCGACCCTAAATAATTAGGAAAATGCTTTGTTTAGTTGATCAGTCTATTTATGGGTTTTGGGGGTATTAGAGGTGGACCCCTAGATATAGTTATGGAACGGGTACCAGAAGTCATGATCGACGACCTTTATTCAAAGAATAAATTTTTGATCGGCAACTCATGCATCGATCATAAAAAATAATAATTGATCTCTCTACTCAAGGATAATCGAGGCATATTCTCTTAGAATATGCACAATATAACAAGGATTGATTCCATAGTAATTTTTCATCGACTTCCCATGGATATACCATTCATATCTGTCACGTAAAAGTTGAACATCTTTTAAAAAGAAAAAAGTAGTATAAAAGGAAATAAGGAAACTCCTAGAGGCAAGGTTCATTAAATAAGTCCAATCCCCCAAATGCATCTTGAACCCAATCATGGTGAAAAATAGCAATGAGAAGTGGAGATTTTGCATAGAGTTCAAATGACTTGAATAAATCCTATCAAAAATTCAACTTTCCAATGTCGATGATTAACTAGTTAATAGATTCAACTTCTACTCACGAACAAATGAGTTCTTGGATGCTTATTCAAAGCATCGTCAAATCCCATAGTTAAGTCTCGATCAAGAGAAGTTGTCTTTTGTCAATGCCCCTAGCCTGTACTTTTACACGGTCATGCCATTTGTGCTAAACCAAATTAGGAAGAACGATCACCAAGATGTTCAAACATCTCTTGGGTGATACCACAGAGGTCTATATTGACGTCACGATCTTAAAGAGAAGATATAATGAAAACTAACTCGCGATATTGGATAAAACATTCAGGGTCTTCAAAGAATGAAGAATGAAGATGAAGGCAATCAAATGCTCTTTTAGGGTGTAGTCAAGGAAGTTATTGCGCAACCAAGGCAGTTAAAGGTGAATCGAAACAAATCCCAACCAGATCGAGGCAATAAATACTACCTATTCACCTAACAGAGTTAATGATATTCAAAAGATGGTTAGGATGTCAGAAACACTCAATTGTTTCATCTATAAATCCTCTGAGAAGTGTCGATCATTCTTTAAGATCTTAAATAAGGAAAAGGGTCATTCCGGGAATGAAGATTACATAAAGGTTCTTAAATAAATCAAGAACTACTTAAGTCAAATCCGAGTGATTTAATCTACTTGTATCTCATGGTGTCAAACATTGTAGTAATCTCAACCTTAGTACACGAGAATTAGGGATAGGCTCTTATCTAATATGTTAGTAAGACATTGCTAGATCCCAATAATATCTACCTTTCCATGTAAAAACTAATGTACTCATTGGTAATCTCCTCATAAAAGTTAAAAGCATTACTTTGAATCACACTCCATCAATATCCTCACTACCTTCCCACCTAAAGGCAGTCTAGGATGGATGTCCAACTTGAAAATACCCTCTCTAAATCCCACGAGATTTTGTTTTGGCTTAATTTTGTAACAAAAGTCCCAAACACATTCAGGCCACTGCATAGAGTAAACATTTTCCTATAAATATTATTAAAAAGTTTTTTTAAACTCAATTTTCTAATTTTAATATCCTAAATTGAATTTTGATTAATATATCCTTTATTTTTATGTTGATACATTAAATATGTATTTTATACCTAAATATTTTTTATATTATACATTTAATGGTTTTATAATTTTCAAGAATTTTTAAATTGGTTTTCATATTTTTTATGATTTTCCTAGAATTTTAAACTGTTGAATTATACATTTAAAAGGAAACAATTTGACATTTATATTGTTTCTTAATTAAATTTAACAAGGAGTAAGACGACAGTGTTTTGGTTTAGTATGGGTTATTTTGTTTTCGATCTGAGTGAATTGGTTTATGCCAATAAGATTTGGGTGGTTGACCTATCCATTTTGATCACATATGAGCCGAGGGAGCATCTGTCATCGGCTGTTAATTGTGTGAGGTCTTTTTATCCATTTTTCCTCGACAGTGGGCTGGTTAAAGGTGTTTATGCCCTCACTGAACTCTCCTTTATTTTGTACCAATCTAAACCTTTGAATGCCCTAGTTCTTTACCCTTCTTCCCTTATTTATTTTTAAAGGAATTTTGCGTCCTCTATAAATGTAGGGCTTGGTCTGCGATTTTTAATTAACGAGATCATTTGCAAATATAAACAAAGTTCGGGTCAAATTATTCTAGAATTTTCTCTCTCTAAAAACACTTAAACTATTATCTTTTGACATATCTTTACTAATCCCCTTTGCCTAAACACTATTTGTTCTTTAAATAATATTTATGAATTTATGCGTCTAGATCTAGTTTGAGGAATTGGGAGTTCAAGAGTTTCTATTTTTTGGGGTTTGAACTTTTGAAAGTCTTTTTTATTTTTGGGTTGAGCCTTTTAAAACACTTTGAAGATTTTTGGGTCTGGCTCATTTAGAAATCCTTTCTGTGGTTTTTTGTTTTCGATTATTCAAGGTTTTTAGGGCTTTTCATTCTAATGTTGTCTTTATGATGTTCGCTGGACTATAATTTCTTAAACTTACCTTTTTACATGAAAAAACATATATATATATATATATATATATATATATACATATATATATATATATAATATACTCTATTTGCATGTGATACTAGTTTTGTATGTTATAAAATGTTCTAACATATATTAAAACAAAAGTTTTTTTTAAAACCCTAACAATGAAATCTTTCATTCTCGGCCAGATTTCACTACACTTGTTATAATACATACGTATCTCTTGCATATTTAGTAGATCTACTTTTATAAACTAAATATCTATGTAAAACTGCTATACTCTTAAACAATATTTAGTTTTTTTTTCTCAAAATTGTGTAGATCCAATTGTGGTTTGTAAAAACTCTTCATTTAAAAACTTAATTACACAAAGCTAACTTTTTTATTTTAACACAAGTTCAAACTTAAAACCGTAAAGAAAAGACACTTTTTATCTAGTCTTTAGGCTTAGGATTCCATCCTTAAGTGAAAATAAAAAATTGAACATTATTCTCTTTAGATCATTACTAATACTCTTGTCTTGGTGTGAAGCTTTATGTGTATGTACTACTAAGTTTACGATTTGCGTTGTTTGGTACTTTTTCAGTAGTTGTGGGGTTGTTTAGTATTAGCCTTGGTGTACTGGGTGTATTAGTTATACATATTCATTTACACATTGATATATATAAATTATACTAGAAATGTTGTTATAGTGGATTTGTGACGTGTGTGGTCTTAGTACTAAAAGATCTAGGGTTTTTCACTACCCTAGTTTCCTCATTATCAAATTATTGTGTGCAAAAACCCTTCTCCTCATCTCATTATTTTTCAAATTTAAATCCATTTTACTTTGAACATCACACCAACTAGAACTAAACGTTTTTGGTGTATGCGTCTGCATTCAACAATTGAAGTTTAAAATGGTTTTACCAAATAGTTAAAATGGAATTTTATTAATCGTGACACTTTAGTGCATCAGATTATTTTTGAAGTGGCACTAGAGAAGTGGGATTAATTTATTTTAAAATGTTATTTTTAATCTTTAAGATTTCGAGCTCTTGTAAAACTTATTCTAAATGGAAGACCGAAATGGTAGTTTTGTACGTCCTCTTGTGTTTGATGGTGCAAACTTTATTTACTCTAAAGTAATAATGATTGTACATATCCAACAGTTTGGAGATGCGGTAAAGGATATGGTTGAAACTGGCTTTACCATAGTAATTGAACAAATTGGTGAAGGTGATGATCAAAGATTTGAAAGTAAACCTCTTTCTGAACGGACAAAAGAGGAGAAACAAAATTGACAATACAAGAATAAAGCCAGAAATGTTATTTTCTAAACTATGGGTGAGTCGAAGTTTAAAAGAATCTCAGCCTACACTACATCTAAGGCGGATTGGGATATTTTAATGTCTTCCCATGAAGGTGATAACGGGTTAAAAATGCTAAGTTTCAATTATTAATACATATGTATGATACTATGTTTATGAATGATTATGAAAATTTTGATGATTTTTATCTTATATTACAAGACATAGTTAATCAATCACATGCAAAATTTAAAATATAAGTTGATTCTAAAATATATGCTAGGATACTTAGATCCTTACCTCAATGTTTTTTCTGTGGATAAACATGACATAGAAGAAATAGTTGACGGTAAAATGACACATGAGTTGTGTAGAAAATGGAAAACTTTTGAATTAGAAACTTCCTTATGTGAAATCAAAGAGGAAAAGTAACGTCACACATTACACAACCCGCTTCAGTTTTTAAATCTAGTGTTAATAGACTTTTTTAGTTTCTTATCTATCTAATGTTTATGTCTCTTCTTTTGTCACTTGAGTAATTAGATAACAAAATTTCCTTGTTGTCTAAAAATTTTAAGAAATTTATTAGATTTAGGAACAAATTAACTTCTAGAGCAGGCCAACCTAGTTATACGAATAGTCCCCATAAAAATAGTATTAAAAGATACGTACTGAAAAATATGAACCTAATAAAGATTTAAGTCATATCCAAGGTAAAAGTTGTAACCAATTTGGTCATTATGCTAATAAATCTTTTTTAAAAGTAAAATGGCAATCTTCTAACAAGACCCGTATATCTAAAACATGGGATGATAGTTTTAACTCTAACAATGATAGTAGTGAGAGTTATAATAACTTTAGGGCTTGTATTTCTATTTATCTTAATGAGTTTGATACTGGTATTGGAAATATATCTATTATGTCTAGTATTTCAGAATTTTTTATAGACAATTATGATTTACCTTGTGTAAATAACTCTTTACATGCTTTGATTTATGTATATAATCATACTACTGCTACTATTTCTAAACCCCTTTATGATTATAATTCTAACTAGGATGGTAAAAATGATGGGTATAACGAATCTTCATTTAGGATTGAATCTGTTGATAGTGAATGTGATGACAATATCTACACTTTAAGAAACTTTACATTTCTACTTGAAAAAGTGTACACATTTAGGAAAAATTATTGTTAGGTCCTTATCTAAAATTGATGTTCTCAATAATCAAATAAGCTTAATTTCTGATGAATATTTTATGCAAGTACATGATCTTGAAACTAAAAACATTATCTTAGACAAAGACATTTCAAAATTAAATGAAAGTAGTCTTTTATTATAACTAAAACAAAATGTTTTCTTAACGGATTTTAATGAATCGTGAGTTAGACTGAAAGAATCTTTAAATAAACGAATTACTTTTAACACTTGCCATTAAGGTTAAATAACTTTTGATTTTTGGAAAGTCTATTGTAGTTGATAAAAAGGGTGTTGGTTTTAAAGGTATAAATATTTTTTAAACAAATTTAGTATTCTCCATTGTAGAGTGTCTAGAATCGTCAAAAATCCATATATATTCTGCATTTTCAAAAATAAAATTAGACTCAAGCTCGCCACCCTACTAAGCATACTTATCACTACAATTTTTGTTGGAAAACTAGTCACTTAGAACAATTCTACTATAAACCATTAAATCAAAACAGAAAAAGTTAGAAAGTTTGTAGACCTATGATACATGTTAAGGCTAAATCTGTTAAGACACCCACACCACGTAAGCCAATGACTTTCAAGTCTAAAATACTTTTTCCAAAAAATAAGGCAATTTCAATTAGGGAAGATGAATTAAGTTACCAATTGAGATGCAATGTTGTTGTATCGTCATTAAATACTTCATATAAGAACTTTTCATGGGTAACTTGAACTTGGTTGTTCTATACATATGACTGGGGAAAAATTAAAATTTTCCCCTCTAAAGACTTTTGTTAGTTAAAATATCACTTTTTGAGAAGGAAAAATGTCCCGAATCATAAGTAATGGAACAATTAATAGTGAAGGGCTTCTTAACTTGGATGAGGGCTACTAATTGAAAGACAAAAGGCAATTTGTTAAATATAAGAATTTTTTTTTACAATTATCACACTATTAACTCTTCAAAATCAGCGGGCAAAATTGTTAGTCGAGATGGAAAAATATTTCTTTGTGATGAAAGAACACTCGATAATTTCTATGATGTTATTCAAAATAAATAATTTTAAAATTTCTTATTTGACGGACTAAATGACTTAGACTTTTCGCATGAAAGACTATGACACATTAACTTTGATAACCTGTCTGGATTAACTGTTGAATAACTTGAACTTGCTCTATCTAAAATACCCAAAATCAAACATTCTATTTATGGACCATGTCATATAGGAAAAATACTGAAGGACCCAAAATTTTAAAAACCTTTCACTATAAAATTCAATTTCCTTTAAAAGATGCGGAATAAAGATAGTTCAACTAAACAACTACATAAACCAAATTTTAATTTCTTTCAAATTAAAACAAAATAAACTAGAAGTGATATTAAATTAATCAACAAATTAATTTTCACTTAAACAACTTAATTCAATCCAAGTCCTAAAATTTGCCTAAGAAATAATTAATTCAATTTGCAAATTAGGCCAAACCCAATTTTATCAAATTAAAGTAATGACTCGAATTAAATTAATATTTACCCAAATTGAATTTGCACCAAATTAAATATACCAACTTTATCTTTTTACCTAAGCATGCATCTATTGTGATTTGCAAAAGATAAAATAAGTAAACAACCACTACGCCGCGATGTACAAGGAAAATCCCACAACGGGAAAAAACCTCGGACGACCCTAGCCTTAAGTCCACTAAGTACGAAATTACAATTACAAGACAGATGACTTACAACACTCGACTCGACTCCTTCAATCCCCAATGCGTCTTCTTACAACTACCTCTACCTAGCCGACAATCTCGGAATCCACCGAGACCTTGGAATCCACCAATGAAGCTTTTGGGAACAACCGTCAACCACACACGGTGCCTTTCACCATGTGAGAACGTCGTAGCAAAAAACACGTCTTCTTCTTTTAGGAATGTAGAAGTAAACCCAAACTTCTCTTCTTTGAGGTGTAGAGATAAACCCGGTTCCAAACACTCCAATCAAAGATATATATGAAGAAACTTGGAATAACCTCTTATGGGTGTAAAAAAGAGTGTTTAAGAAAGATTTTCTTAAAAAATACACTCAAAACATGAACTCTTTCTTTTTGGAATTAAGCTCTCAAAACTCTCTCTTGGAGATTGTAGAATATGAAAAAGTTATTTTGAAAGAGTTGGTTCATGACCTTAATAATTCTAGAAAAATTAGTGGGAATAAAAGAGTGGGATAGTTGAGAAAACTGCCTAAAACTTTTCCCGCCGAAAATCTCGTTTGAACGACCCTTCTAGCGAATTTCCATAGGACAATGGGGAAAATTCCCTGGAAAACTCATTCAAACGACATTCTCGTTCGAACGACAAACTCGTTTAAATGACAATATCGAACGAAGTGACAAATTATATTTCAATTTCAAGCCCAGAAACATTTAAATAAACATTACACCGACTAAAAATATTATTACAAGTCCCCTACAAATATATAAAATCATTCATACCTTTGGAGACTATGGAATATGATGTTGATGATGTGAAACGTGGCACATGTAAACCGGCAATGATTATCTCTTGGGCGGCTACATCTTCAACTTTAACATGTCATAAGCTTGAAGGATAAACAAGAACACTATCATATAACTCAAACGTTTTTGTCCGGAATTGATCCAACGCTACATTAAGACTCAATCGAAGACTTGTGTCCTTACAAATCTCCCCCTTTGCCTATTCCGGGACAAAAACCAAAATAAAATCCTAAAGGGTCGTCAAGCTCTACTAGACTTAAAGAATATCCCACCCAAAATAAAAATTACATAGCTTGACTCAAAACCCAAGGATCAATATCTTTGCCGATGAAAGTTGCCATTTAGAATAATTCCTGCACACTTAAGAAAACTATCAAACGCATAGGGAATATAACATATAAAATGCAATTAAAATAAATACTCCCCCTAAATTAATTCTCCCCTTTATCAACTATGATCAACCTAAGAAGGTCGCGACTGCCCCTAAGTTAAATCTCCTAAACTAAGATGCGATTATAATAGGATTAGATACCATTTCTCCCCCTATCATTCTCCCCCTTTTTGTTTAGGAATAGACAAAGGATAAAAACTAATTTAAACGCAATGATGCTTAGAGTGATAAGAGCATGAACAAAATCAAAACCAATCCATACAAATAATAACGGATACCAACGAAGATGCAAAAAGAAATGATACCAGTGTGATACATAAGATACTAAGCATGTGATATCAACAACAATATGAAACACGATAGATACCAATTATGAATTAGAAGCATAAATGGACTAGAAAGCAAGGCAAAGAAAGAAAAATACCATATATATGGATACATAATGACTATCACTAACGCACACACACATATATATAGGTATAGACACCACACATGACACAAAATACAATAAGCTTTTCACACTCGTATGGAAAAAATGTGTTATATGGAAACAGAAGTGTAGGGGTATGAACTAGTAACAATTAAATTTAGACCCAATCACTTAAAACATGTTCACGGAGTTCCTATTTGATTGCAAACTTTATCACATTTGAATATAACCTCATGTGGCAATATAGATTGAACTCAATGAAAAAACATACACAATGCATACAAACCTAGAATTTGGATGATTCTACAAACCAATAGAGTTATGACATTGAAAGTACACTACGATAAATGGACATTGTGCAAACCGTTGATATACCATTCAAACTCCCTCAATTTAAGCATATTATTTTAATCATTTGAATGAATAAATCAACTAAACAAAATAGGCCTTGGCAAAGATTTTCTTTTAATGACATTATTCTTTTAGGCTTTTGAACCACATATTTCTTTTAGGTCCAAGCAAACGGTGGCTTACTCGCAAATGATGATATTTCCATTCGGAGCCCTTCTCTGTGCGCGCGCGCGCGCGCACACACACACACACACACACACACACATATATATATACTCTTTTATCGCTCAATTCTCGCGTGCAACGGATTTTAACATGCACTAGTCCTCCTAGGTTACATAACATGTAGATGACAAGATTGGTAGGAGAACACCTCACAAAGCTCAAATATACATGTGACTTTATAATTTCAAGTGAGCTCGTGCGTGGGTGAATTGAGGCATATAAAAATAGAATCCATTATATCAACACAAAATCTAACTACTCCATGTTAGCATGGTAAAGAACATTTTATGGATAGACAATCTTAACCAAAAATTCTAGCCACATTGGAGCAAAAAAGATGGGATTCAAACACAAGTATATGCCACTTAAAGTGTGTCAAACTAAAATACACACAAAACAAAAATCTTTTTGAGTTTTTGACATTTTTTAACCAACCAAACAAAAAAATATACTCAAAAGACAAACAAAAATCATTTGTATTTCTGATTAGGCCTTAATTACTAAAAGGTGAAACACAAATGATAAACAAAAATCTTTTTGTATTTTTCATTTAATGCAAACTAAAATGAAATAACTATAATACAAAAGATAAACAAAGATCATAATTCTAGCATGAGATATGTGATAAATCAATGACTAGAAAATGATTAAACATGCATACACCTAGAAATAATATATAATATGAAGCACAAAAAGTTAGAGTATGCAAACAAAACTAACACATTCAACCCTTAAATTTAGCAAGGGAGGTTTCATGTGAAAGTAAATGAGAATCAAAAAATCTAATATCTAGTGCGTCTAAAATGATTTCCTAACCCATATAGATGTATATTTAAAATGATGGGATTTGAGAAGTAATGAAATGTTAGACATAGACTTCCTAGGACTTGTTTTAAGAACAAAACAAAATGACCTAAGGTGACCTTTCCTACCGTAATGCAAGCATATGAAAACACGAGGAATGGTACCTAAGGTGCGACCTTTTGTAAAGTCCTTGGATAAAGTTGACCCTAAAAAAATAATGGTCTTAGCTTTAGCAAGGGAAATATTTGAACAAAATGAGCTAGAACCATTACAACTACTACTCGAGTCTTGTAAATCATTTTTCATTTTTAAAATTTTGGACTCATGTAATAAATTAGACTCATCAATTTCACGGGACTCCTTTAAATTTTTTATAACTCATAGAAGGTTATCACGCTCCCCCTCAATGTGAGCAAACTTTTCCCTAAGAGTCTTTTCTCTACTATCACTCTCTTTATTAAACATTTCTAAAATATTAAATTTGTAATTTATGTCCATGAGCTTTTTACGAAAAATATTTTTTTGAGATAGTGAGGTTTGCAAAATATCAATTCTACATTTAAAACATAAATTTTCATTTTCAAGAAACTTAATTCTTTTTAAGAATCTCACATTTAATTCTCCTAAATTTTCATTACACTTATTAAGCCCATTAAATTCCTCTCGAATATCCAAAACATCACAATCATTAGAAATGGAACAATTATCATTAAGATGTCCCATCGAGAGATACAAAACAAAAATTGAGAATGAGTAAAAAATGAACCACCAAAAATACAAGGAGCACAAAAATTATAAAAGAAGAAAAAAGATCTTTAACGCGATAAATTAGTGAACCACCAATTTGAAGGACCCCAAATTTTAGAAACCGTTCACTTTAAACTTCAATTTCCTTTAAAAGATGTGGAATAAAGATGGTTCAACTAAACAACTACATAAACCAAATTTTAATTTCTTTCAAATTAAACTAAACTAAACTAGAAGTGACATTAAATTAATCAACAAATTAATTTTCACTTAAACAACTTAATTCAATCCAAGTCCTAAAATTTGCCTAACAAATAATTAATTCAATTTGCAAATTAGGCCAAACCAAATTTTATCAAATTAAAGTAATGAATTGAATTAAATTAATATTTACCCAAATTTAATTTGCACCAAATTAAATATACCAATTTTATCTTTTA
The DNA here is from genome assembly GCA_949130495.1 of Sambucus nigra. Lineage (NCBI taxonomy): Eukaryota > Viridiplantae > Streptophyta > Magnoliopsida > Dipsacales > Adoxaceae > Sambucus > Sambucus nigra. The sequence continues at coordinate 560,321,483 of OX422217.1, forward strand.
CCTAAGCATGCATCTATTGTGATTTTCAAAAGATAAAGAAAGTAAACAACCACTACGCCACGAAGTACGAGGAAAAACCCACAACGGAAAAAAAACTCGAACGGCCCTAGCCTTAAGTCCACTAAGTACGAAATTAAAATTACAAGACAGATGACTTACAACACTCGACTCGACTCTTTAAGCCCCGATATGTCTTCTTGCAACTACCTCTGCCTAGTCGACAATCCCAGAATCCACCGAGACCTTGAAATCCACCAATGAAGCTTTTGGGAACAACCGTTAACCACACACGGTGCCTTTCATCATGTGAGAACGCCGTAACAAAAAACACGTCTTCTTCTTTTAGGAATGTAGAAGTAAACTCAAACTTCTCTTCTTTGAGGTGTAGAGATAAACCCGGTGCCAAACACTCCAAGCAAAGATATATATATGAAGAAACTTGGAATAAACTCTTGTGGGTGTAAAAAGAGTGTTTAAGAAAGATTTTCTTGAAAACACACTCAAAACATGAACTCTTTCTTTTTCGAATTAAGATCTCAAAACTCTCTCTTGGAGATTATAGAATATGAAAAATTTAGTTTGAAAGAGTTGGTTCCCGACCTTAATAATTCTAGAAAAATTAGTGGGAACAAAAGAGTGGGATAGTTGAGAAAACTGCCAAAAAAATTTCCCGTCGGAAATCTTGTTCAAACGAGATTTTCATTCGATCGAAGTCTCGTTCGAAAGACCCTTCTAACGAAGTTCCAGAGGCCAATGGAGAAAAGTCGTTGGCAAACTCGTTCGACTGACAATATCGAACGAAGTGACAGATTCTTTATATTTCAATTTTAAGCATAGAAACATTTAAATAAACATTACACCCACTAAAAATATTATTCCAAGTCTCCTACAAATATATAAAAGCATTCATACCTTTGGAGACTATGGAATATGATATTGATGACGTGAAACGTGGCACATGTAAACCGGCAATAATGATGTCTTGATAAGTAGGCCACAACGTCTTCAACTTTGACATGGCATAGGATTGACAAGAATACTATCATATGACTCAAACTTTTTTGTCCAAAATTGAGCCAACACTATATTAAGACTCAATCGGAGACTTGTGTCCTTACAAATACATGAACCCCCGCAAAAGAATGTTAAAGATATTTTAATTCTCACCCTTTAGAGTTACTACACATGTATTTAATGGGCCCCTTAGGACTTCTAGTATGTGTGGTAACTCCTATATCCTTGTCATTGTAGATGATTTTGCTATATTCACTTGGGTTGCAATTATGAAAGAAAAAGTAGAATATTTTTCAAAGCTTTTATTACATCCCAATAAACTACCTATAATGACTAAGCACTTTATTTATTACAAACATAACTACATATCGATAACATTTCAAAGAAAACAAAATACATAGTAAGCCTATATCAACTTAAAAGTGGTAACATAAGTGATGATGATGGGTTTTTCGGTCCTCTAACTAAATTGCCAGGAACATATGATGGGTAAAGACACACACGATGATGCATTAAAGTTTGCGAGGTCGGGGGAAATATTGCCTTCCTTATGCTCAGGCTTCATCTGGATTTTTTTTTAAAGAATAAGCAAAAGTTTCCCAGTAGGTAATTCTTATTTTATAACAATTTGAAAGAAATAATGCCTGATAATTATTAACATTAGAAGTACAAAAGAAGTTGGATTCAATAGTTCATCTGAAATAAAGCACAACAATAATACTACCATGGGTAAACCAGTAGAATATTCCCTAGTTATAATGTATGCTATAACAGAACAAGTTCAATAAAATCAAATTAAATTGATGTAATTGCACTAAAGTCAATATAAGATTTATAAATCAAATCAAATGTAACGTAATTTCATCTACACAAATCAGTTCATAGATGAGAATATGATAATTGGGGCGTTCACATAGTGATATCAACAATTAATGTATACAAAAGCACTGCATGAAATAATACTAAATAAGAATCACTGACTTATTTAGGGCTTTTTAATTTTAAGTTCATGTTAAGTTTGTGTAGAGATAGGGTCTGCAAGGTTCTAAAATTTATAAAATAATTTACGTAAGGGTCGAGTTTTGAAATACTACACTGTTATAAATATAGTTGTGTATAGGAATAGCTCTCTATGGTGTAATATTTAAATTTATCTTTTGGTTAATTGTACCTAATTTATTAGGGTTTTGAATTTAGTGGCAATAGACTCCTTTGTTCATAAGAGTGTCAAAAATCAGTGGGTGAAATTTAAGGTAAAAATTCAAAACTAGAAAAATATCAGGGGTTTATGTGCAACACATTTTTTGGAATTTAAAAATAAGAGTTTGATGTTTCTTCTAACTGCCTTTCTAGTTGACCAAAGATAGTGATGTAATATACCATTTTAACAAGGAAAGTAAAATAAAATTTTTGAATTTTTTTTTTGGATTTTCTGATTTGGCACGCGCCCTCACACGCTATGTCAAACCTCCCACACGTTGTGGTTGACCTCACTCATGTGCGTGTCGACAAAGTCATCTTCAACCTTTGAAATTTTGACTTTAGGGTTACAAACTTTAACCTTTAATTAAATCCAGCATAGAACACCATTTTGAATTATTCAAAAGCCATTCTTCCTAATTTTTCACAAGGAATCCAAAAGTATAACTTTCATAGATTGAGGTGAAATGTAGCCTTATCTCAATCTTTTTCAAATTTTAGAAATTTTGCAGTTCCATTATTGTGATTTTATAGTAGAATTTGAGATATGAAAGTTATAGGGTTTTGTTTACGAATGTTACTATATCAAAATGGTTTTAGATTGAGGACCTAATTCGTAGTGTAACAGAAGAATTTTGTTTTCAAAATTTATAGTGATGAAATTGAAATTTTGTATTTTGAAGCTTCTAATTGTTTTTTTTATAAAATTAGACATTGCACTCGAATTATTTATGGTTTAAGGACAAATACTCCCACCTAGAAACTGGTTCAAGACCAGGCATATAGAAGTAACCATTAACGCTCAAGCTTTAATAGTGTTTTCTAACTTTTGATAATCTCCTATGATATCTATGTGAATTGCAACATGTAAAAGCATAAATAGATCCGACATAAGTGCAGAAACTACACAAAAGTGATAAAACTGAGTTTGATACAAAATATGGGAATACTTAAAAATATTAATTTTTGGAGTTTTGTTTCATAAATGCTAATTGATGGCTTCTACAAAGTTGTTAGGATTTTTATATGGATGGTTAAGGCCAGGTTATTAGTGCATATAGATGGGGATTTCAAATGTTTATATGTTAATTTTTTTAGGAGATAAGTTTTGGGCATCTGTTTCCATGTCTTATTCCATGGGTTCAGGCTTATGTGGAGTTAGGCAGAGTTCTCGTTAGCTAAACTGATGTGGAATTGATTCGAGGTTAAGTTTAGGTCCTTGTTAGGTTTGTTTGGACTATATAGTATAAATTTTATACTTTTTAAAAGGTTAGGGGATAATGTGTAAGTTTTTAAATTAGGCAGGGCATTCATAGGTGGATTATAATTTAAGATGGGTAGAATGTTATATACGAAAAGATTTAGGGGTCCATAATTCATTTAAAAGGTTTACCTGATTTACAAAAGGTTTAGGTGTGATTTTACAATATTCAAATCTTTGGTAGTATATCCCAATTTAAAGTTTTATGCTGTTTAATCTAGGTAATATTCAAGGTGTTCAATTCTAATGGGTTTATACCTATGTAAGGGATATATAGTGGGCAACCCCATATATATGTATATGCATATTGAGGGTTAATAGTGGTTAATTATTATGCGTCTTACAACATCTTTGGACATGGGTACCATTTGGGTCGATTAACAAAAATTCGGTGCTTATTCTTTTTGCCTCATCTCTCTATTGTTTCATCCGGTGTTTGTATTTCAATATTTTAGATCTCTTATACATTATTTGTTAATGATTACTATGTACAGATAAGACAACAAGTATACCAATTTTAAGCGACAACATATTGGCGTTGTATCTAGGAACTGCTTGATATTGTCATTTTCCATTATTTTTCTATTGATATGGCTCAAGGGTAAGCTATTTCAAAGAACTAGATAATTTCTAATCAATTCAACTGGATTTCACAAGGTTAATGTACTCTCAAAAGAAATTTTAAGTTCATTCCTCATTTAGATCCCTATATTTCTACTTTAGATTTACATTTACGGACTTGGATTCCTTTTTTTTTTTTCAATACTCTATTTTTTACATAATTTTTGTTAAGAACATCTCAAAACCCTAAAAGTAGCAGGGGCACATAGGGAATTATGAACTGTAAACCAATTAGTTTGTGATTTTGATAGGGAATCCAACGGAGCCTGGTTAAGATATAGGAGGCTATGTCGGATAATATAAAGCATCTAACACATAGCATACTAGCTGGGTAAACTTGAACATAATTGAACCCGATTGCGATAATAGTTAGGGAAAAGTCAGACCGAATACATGAGATGCCACCACCAACCCCATAAAGGGACAGGAAGGAGGTGCACCATAAGAGGGCAGTGGAAAACTCTAAGAGGTTTGATTTTGGTTCACAAAGCGAAGGGACCATGTCTAGAAGGATAAAATTCAATCAAAGTGATCGTTCCTCCAGGCCAAAGACAACATCAAAAATTTGATAAACTCAGTATGATGATGATGATGATCTAACCTATTCCATGGAGCAACCCAGTGTATTGGAGAGGCTAATGAGACCCATTTATTTTGATCGATTTGGCCCAAGGGATACACGAGCACATTAATAGAGATCTGGAATTACATGATAATATAAATCTAGACAAAGAGTAAGAGGATCGTCCATATCTGAGCACACTTTAAAAAAAGAAGAGAGCTCATTTAAAAGTCATATACAAGCGAAGAACACTGTCAAATCGATGCAAGAATGTAAGGATTAGCCTTGGAAAGGATCATTTCAACGATTAGAGGATCGGGTGGATGATCTGATAAAGACAAATATCCCTTTGTAGGTGGGTTACATTCATTGATGTCTATTTATAGCATTCATATTGGATTATCTCATGGTCACAAAATTCAAGCCTCCAATCATAATGCTAAGTTATAATGAAAAGTCTTATGCGATGTAGAGTAGTATCAATTTGACTTTAATAATTATTATATTGGCGATGAGATTAGGTGTAGACATTTCTCCTGTAATCTATTAGGATCATAAATAAATGATGTATTGTCACTAATCAACTATATTGGACTGCATTTGATGCTCAGTAGAAGATAATTGTTAGGAAAAATCCCAATAGAGCAAGAAAGCGTTGAGATATATATATGCTTCAAGTAAAATTTACCTATGTTCACATGACTAGAGGTGGGTTTCAACATTATAGAGAATCAAGCGTACAATCTCTCTCTCTCTCTCTCTCTCTCTCTCTCTCTCTCTCTCTCTCTCTCTCTCTCTCTCTCTCTTAATGCTAACAATTCATTTTGCTTCAGTTAGCTACTAACTAACTAACAGAATAATTGTAAATAACCTCACTATTCCAACTAATTGATACAATTACATTATTGACCTTGTTCACAATTACTATAATAACCCTACTCTAATACAATCCCTCAAATCCAGCTAGGGAGTTATAGTTTAAGGTTTCTACAATGTTTGTGAAACAAAGCATTAGACAATCCTTTGGTAAGAACATCTCCAATTTGATCTTTTATAGAAATGTATTGAACATCAAAGTATTTTCTTTGAACTCTTTCTCTAACAAAGTGCAAGTTTATGTCAAGGTTCCTAATTCTTGAATGGAAAACTGGATTAGAGCTAAGAGCTAACACTCCAAGAATGTCACAATGAAGTAATGGAGGTTCTAGTAAAAACATTTTCAAGTCTTTAAGGATATGTCTGGCCTAAATTTCATCTACTGCAGCATTAGCTAAATCTCTATATTTATCTTCACAATAACTTCTAGTTACTAAACTTTGCTTCTTTGATTGCCAATAAATAGGATTTTCCCCAAGAATACAACATAGCCTAAATCTGATCTTCTTCCATTTCGATCTGCTCCACAATCAGCATCATTATAGGCTTAAATGTCAAGAGGACCTACTGGGTAATGCAACCCCAGTCCCTTTTATATACCTCAACATTATCTTCAAAAGATTTAAATGTTGATTTGTTAGCTCAGTAATAAATAGACAAGTTATGTTTACTGCATATTCAATATCTGGCCTAATAAAGGTCAAATATTGTAATGATCCCACAATACTCCTATAAAAGGAAGGCTTTCTTACCACAATACCATCATTGTTCCTTACATAGTGATTAGGTCTACAAGGAGTGGTGCATGAGGTACAAGTTTTCATAGCTGCGTTAGTAAGCAAATCCTTAACATATTTTTCCTGACTAATAAATAAGCTTCCATTAATATTATAAGTAATTTGTAATCCTAGAAGGTAGGTCAGCTTCCCCATATCTTTCATCTCAAACACTAAACTTAGGTTGTATATAACTTGTTTCATCAACTCATTATTAGACCATGTTAATATAGTATCATCAACATATAACAACAAGATGATAATATTAGTATTGATAGTTTTAATAAAGAGACTTGGATCTGATGGAGATACTTTAAAACTAAATACTGGAAAAAAAGAAGAGAATTTGTCATTCTAGGTTCTAGGAGATTGTTTAACCCATAAAATTATTTTGATAGACTACACACAAATGAGTGTTTTTCAAGATCTTCATATCTAGGAGGTTGGTTCATAAAGACTCCCTCTTTATATCCAGGAGGTTGGTTCAGCTTCCCGAATTCTTTACATTAATTTGCTTTGAATAAAGCAGCTAAACTTATAACAAGCCTCACAGTAGTATGTCTCACAACAGGACTACAGTCTTCATCATAATCAAATCCTTATTCTTGACAGAAACCTTGAGTCACAAGTATTGCTTTATATCTAGCTATGGTTCCATCAGAGTGTCTCTTGATTTTATGAATCCACTTACACCCCACTATATTATTATTAAGTGGTTTAGGAACCAACTTCCATATTACTTGAAGTTGTAGAGACTTCATTTCTTCATCCATAGCAGCTATCTATTCAGGATAATGAGAAGCAACCTTAACACTTGAAGATTTTTCTAACTCTCTAAACTCTAATATTACAGTAGCAACATAGCAATAAAAGTCTTCAAATATTTTCCTTTTTATAGTACCATCTTCAGAACATGTCATCATAGGATGACTAGACTGCACAACATCATCTATAGCAGTTATATTTCCATCATTACCACTTACATTCTCCACACTCTTAGAGTTTAATGGTTGTTGAATATCTAAGGGCATAGCTAATGACTCATTGCTATATTTTTTTGTAGGAGATAAAGGTAGTACACTTTCCAATTCACTTGTAGATTGGACATGTAACAAATTTTGTGTTAGTGAGGAAGTAGTAGTAGATATGATGATGGAAATAAAGAAGTAGAAGGGATAAAAACATGTGGAAAAGTAGTTTGAGAGGTAGTGTTACTTATAGAAGGACTAGATAACAAAGAATTGACTTTATGAAAAGGAAAGATAGACTCATTGTGAACAACATGTCTTCATAAGTACACTCTATGTTCCTCTTTCTGATAACAAATAGGTCCCTTATATCTAAAAGAATATCCAATAAAGGTAAATTGAAAGCTTCTTGGTTTAAGTTAATTTTTATTATAAGGTCTTAAGTATGCGTAAACAACAGTCCAAAAGAACTCTAAGAGATTTAATATCAGGAAGTTGATGAAGTAATTGATAGATTGGAGATTTCATATTTAAGACTTGACATGGAATTCTATTAATGAGGAAAGTAGAATGAGATACAACATGATACCAAAATTGAGATGGAAGACATGCAACAAATAATAAGGATATCTAAGTTTCAATTATGTGTCTATTATTTCTTTTAACCAATACATTTTGTCGAGGAGTGTGAAAATAAGAAATTTGATGAATAACATCTAGAGAAGAAATGAATTTATCAAAAGCATGACTACAGAATTCACCACCACCATCAGACTGGAAAATTTCAATATCAGCATGAAAATAATTTTTAACAAAGGCAAGGAGTTTCTGAAAGGCATCAAAAGTATTTGATATATTCACTAATGGATAAAACCAAAGAAATCTTATACAATCATCATAAATGGACAAGTAGTATTTAAATTACTCTATTGATTTACAAGGAGAAGGGCCCCATACATCTGCATGAATTTTATGGAAAGGAATTTGAGATTTATGAGAAGACAAAGAGAAAGGCATTATACTCATTTTTCCATAAAGACAGGCTGCACATACATGAAGATTGGTATCAATAGGCATCTTTATTTTAGATTCACTAAGAATATCAGTAGGCATCTTTATTTCATTAGTGGGATGCACCAACTTTTGATGCCAAACTGATGATTTGATTACTTGACCTAAGAAAGCAACATGAAGATTAAAATGAGATGTATGAGTCTAATGATGAACCGATAAGGTGCTTGGAATGGGATACAATACTCTACTACTTCTTCCCTAAAACACTATTTTCCTTATTACCTTGACCTTCACAACAATAAAATGTTCATCGAATATCACATAATAATTCTAATCCTTACATATTTGATACAAGGACAGTAAATTTGTTGCTAATCTAGGAACAAGAAGAACTTGTTTTAGTTGTGACAAATTATGTAGAGTAGATTGTCCAAGATGTAAGATTTTCAAACCTTACCATTACCAGTTCTAACTTTTTATATGGAATTATATGGTATATCTTGAGTAATGGTGCTTAAATAATTAGTCATGTGTTGAGATTCTCCACTATCAGCAATCCAGAAATTAGATCCTCCGAAGTCACAGGCTCCTTAAGTTTGAGCTGTCAAACCAATAATGTTTGGTGTAGAGGTGCCTTGATAAACAAGGTTAGCTCTATGATAACAATTTATAGCAACATGCCCCTTCTTTCCACAAATTTGACACTCAATAATTGAGTTATTTTGATCACGAACTCTGAAAACATAATTGACATTTGTGTTCCCTCTTTTGCTGCAAATTTGACATTCAGGAATACTGGAGGTGTTAAAATTAGATCCTTTATAACATTCATTATTACCACATCTTCCTCCATTATTATATATCCTGTGAAAATTATTTTTATTACCCCCTCTATATTTTCCACCTCCATCAAATGCACTAAAATTATTTCCATCAGTAAAACCTCCATGAAACTGATTAATATAGTTTTGTTGTCTATTGTTGACAAATTGAGAGGGAATGGTCACTTAAGAGGACATGGAAGAAGTATGTATATGGTTTTGAGAAGACACGTTTCTTAAACTGGATCCATTTTCACAAGCAGAGGAAGCCATCATTCTAGCAAAAGATTGACTAAGAGTATTCACTTTATTCCCTAAAGATGTCTCTGGACCAATTAATTGACACCTTAACTCCTTAAGAGTTATAGCCTTTTTCTCTATTCAGAATTACAGCCTTGATAACCTCAAATTCATCTGTTATTCCATTTAACACGGCCACAACTACATCTTAATATGTAATGATTTCTCCACTACCAATTAATTGATCCCTTAATTACTAGACTTTATAAGAAATTTATTAATTGAACCACTTCCTTTCTTCATTGTATAAAAATCAGCCTTGGAATTGTTTACTTTATCATCAGAAACAACAATACACCTATCTTGTAATTTAAGCCAGGCTTCATGATTAGTTTGACTCCCAAGAATATATCCATAATATCACCATGTAATTTAGCCATCAAAATTCCCATTAAAGCAGTATCTTCTTAGATCCAAGAAGTATAAGCTGGATTAATAGCTATAGAAATTCCTTCTTCAGTCACCAAATACTTTGATGGACATGGAGAAGATCCATCAAAGTGACCAAACAATCCAAATCCTTTCCACACAGATTCTGTTTGAAATTTCCATTTATTATAGGTTTCTTCTCATGATCGAACAGTTAACAAGCCTAGAATGCCTTCCATCTTGTAGATCCCATTATTTCTTCAATAATGCTTAGTGATTTGAATAATTACTGAGAATAGAATGGTTACTTTGTGTTTGATTACAACTCACTTTCTTTGTGCTTTATAACTCACTTGCTTCATGCTTTGGTGCTCTAGAAATTTCTGTATTTACATCTTCATCAGATTGTGAAAACCCTAAAAAGGATTCAATCAACACACAAATTGATTGAATATACACAACAAAAGATTAACCAGAATTGGGAAAATTTGTTTTATCAGAGATCTGATACCATGATAGAATTTTACAAAGAAAAGAAGAAATATAAGACAATTAGAGTTTAAACTTTTAGAGAGAAGCTAGAGAGAATTCATTTCAAATGATACCTAAACACAAGTACATCATATCTATTTATAGAAACTCATTCTATTTAAATTAGCTACTAACTAACTAACAGAACAATTGTAACTAACCTAACTATTCTAACTAATTGATACAATTACATTATTGACCTTGTTCACAATTAATATAATAACCCTGTTCCAACAATTTGTTATCACCACATTGAGTGTTATTTTTGGTAAAATACATGTGATCCATACGCATCACTCAATATGGTGATGAGACATCACCATGTCTCGAAATTGGGTTCAAAAAATTGAGTTTCCATAACATTACTTTAAGAATAAAGAGTAATACTACATTCTCAAAATAATCTCCTAAAACAATTCGAAATAGATTAACTACTTATATATTGGGGTGAAACCCACATATGGCATAAATACTTACTACATTTCGAAAAGATTTTGTGATATTTTTTTGAAACTCATGACATTATTAAAAAATAAATAGATAATTTAAGGTCACAAAATATTATAATACATGACAATATTGTCATTCTAAAATGTAAAATATTGAAAACAAACACTCGATACTCCCGAATATGTGATATACTATCTATGAATAATTTAATCACCAAAATCCGAAATCAAATCAACATGAGCAATAGATCAACATGAACAGTATATAGAAACTTAGACCACGCCTCAACATTAATACAATTCCTAATTAGTCTTTTGAGCTATGCAAATGTTGTACCGACTTATGACATAGAAAATGGGTTTTGTCAATACGGTTACATTTAAGTGAGACTCGCATCTCTTAGGGAAAGAAAGTTAATGTCACTATTTTGAAGCACACTATCTTTTCGAATATTAACCAAAATAATGGACTTGGATGTTAAATATTCCTACCGGGAAAAAAGAATTTACTATGAATTTGAGACAAAAAATAATTATATAGAACTGTATGATTTTGGCCATCTAAATCAGCCAGGTTTTACGTGATAATGATATAGGTCAACATGTTTTATACATTCTATAAGACCAATAGGGGAACCTAATCTAGTATTATATATATATGTCTATACACACACACACACACACACACACCGAGAGACTTGCTAATTCATAGAGCCCGGTCCTGTTTACGCTAAATATCATATTTATAGCTTTTAATATCTGATGAATTTTTTTTGTCCCAAAATGGGGTCAAACATTTTATGAAACCTATAAGATTAAATGTGTATCATGGCAGGTGTCTCATGGGTAAAAGAAATATTTTATTTTTCTTAAATTTCCCGGTGAGGCACGATGTATACTTCGCAAACCTGATCAGCCAACCTATTTTCGAGGTCAACTTGGAAAAATTATATTTTCACGACTAAAATAAGTAAAACTCCAAACCATTCACACTATATCATTACACCAAAACAGCTGACTTGTTATCGTCTTTGACCATGATAAGTCAAACTTGTCAAGGCTTTGACCGTGACAAGTCTGGGGATGACAATTGTATTTGTCACGGACTTCTCATAGTCAAAGACCGTGATAAGTTCATTAGACTTGTCACGGTCCTGTCATGATCTTTGAATTGACAAGATTTGTCGTGGTTAAAGACCGTGACAAACCGGTGACAAAACCCAAAAAATTACCATGATTAAAGAGCGTGACAAGTTCATGATAGACTTGTCACTGTTTTTCACAGTGACAATTCTAGACCGAATTTAAAAAACAAATTGTAGGAGAGTATGGCCACTGCCACTACCCAGTAGTATATTTGTACTTGTTATAGCAAAATCACTGTTCTAAAAAACCCGCCTAGACTTGAGGCTTGGGAGAAATGCCCCGCCTTAAGCTTTTGACGCCTTATGATTGTTAAAACCCTTAAGGCACAATTTTTCTCTAAAAACAACAATGCTTTAGTGAAACAATGCCGCCTTTTAAAAATTTTTTAACAAACCGGACAATTATCTCATCCAAAATAATCAAATAGTATTTTAATTTGCAAATATTCAGACATATTTTTATGATATGTACAATTTTAGAATTTTAATATCCTTGTTATGGTTAAAAAATATTAAAATATATTAAAAAGGCCTAAACGCCTTTTTACGCCTAAGGCCCTCCTAGGCTTCTAAGGCTTAAGGCTTGGCCTCCACGCCTCGATCACGCCCCGCATTTTTTAGAACCTTGAGCAAAATTGTATATGCCCAAATAGTAAATATCCAAATAAAATAGAAATTCAAATCTCCATATCCAAACCAACATATACCAAAATTAAAAAATACAAATACAATCCAAGATCCAAATATAAAAGATAGAATTAATGTCATGAAGAAGGGTCTTGAGCAGGTCGGGGGAGGAAGGAAGGCCACACGACATATGAATTGAGACATCCCTCAAGATGCTCAACGCCGCATTGTACGAGCAACCACAAAGGCGAGTTCTCCTTTTTGTTCACCACATGTGTGATGCGCACTCTTGCTTCAATGTCTTAGAGGGGATGTCCATAAACCAGCATACCCAAGCCGAAGCGCGGGTCCCTCAACCCCCTCTCTATCGTCTCCTCACAGTATATGTCGAGTAGATACATGCTAGGCCAACTGATTGTTAACATAGGGCGCTCGACGAGGGTCACGATGGGAAATGGATCATCATATGGCACTGAGTCCGTGTGTATCGATGATAAAGTAGTGATGTCCTCATCCTCGTTTACCTATACCTCCTTATCCTTCCCCCTTCCCTTGTCGTTTCCCTTACCTAATTAATGGTTCATGAAGTCATACATATCTAGGACTGTCACCTCCAACCTTGATAGCTTATTGTTATGGGTGTCCACCTTATGTGCCAACCCGGTGTCACTCACCTCAATTCTGATGATCCTCGACTTCCCCACCCGTGAGCTCACCCCCTATTCCTACCCTTGTGATCCTCCCCAAACACTTGGATGAGTGCATCCATGGACAAAGATGCTTATCGACATCAGACTGCGACTCATGCACTTCTTTAAGCTTTGCCTAAAAAGACAAAAAGTACACGATTAGTTAATTAAGTAAATAAAAAAAATTATAACGTAATTAAAAAATTAAATATTTATAACTTACATTAGTGGCTGCGATGCTCGGGGCCACCTACTTGTCCTTTCCCTTTTTCGTTTGAATTTCCACATAGGAATCGAGCCTATGTGGCCTACCCCCAGGGCCACTCCTCATGTCCTGAAATAAAATAATAGATAATTAGTAAGTAAAGCAAAGTAATGTTAAATAATAATAACGTAAAAATAAAATTAAAGAAAAATAAAAACTTACAATCCTGTGCTCCACCTCGCCGTAAGACGTCTGCCCGGAGTAGTGCACGTCCAACATTTTTGCCCTGTTGTCCCTCCCCGATTGGCGAGATTCCAATTGTCGCTCATCGATCTCATTGTTGACAAACTTTTTCCACTATGCCAATGAGATCCTCTCCTTCGGGGGGACGGTGTCACGTACTCTCAGAATAGATTCTCGGATCTTACCAAAGTACCGTGTCTGCAAACTCTTCTTCCACGTTTTATATTTATTCCTTAATTTTTCCAACGTGGAGTCGTGGAGATGTGGGGGCAGATCGAATTGTTCCTATCAAACAAATACAAATAAAAAAGAAAGTAAATGCTAGTTTCTTATAAATATAAATACACTACATGTCGTGCCCCCAGATGTTCATCTTGAGGTCAATAGGCATGACCCTCCAATCAGTGTACCCTGGGCGAACGATCGCCTTCAGCAACTCTAGCGCTTTATCCAATAATATCGCTCATTCCCGACATAGGACCCCAATTTGCCCCATTTTGGGGCCTACAGGCCGAGTAGCCCTTTTCTCCTCCGCTATCGCACCCGGATGAAGTCATTTTCTTCAAAAATTGTTATTATTAGTACAAGCATGTATATGGACATTGAATTAATGCTCAATTTCGATAATAACAATATATACCAATTTCAATTTATATAAATTTCAATTTATACCAATACCAATTTATACCAATATCAAATTCAATTTACATACACGGACACTGCCCCCCCCCCCCCCCCCGACGCACACACACTCCTGGGTCATGGACTTTGAATTAATGCTTAAATTGATTAAAATCCTAATTAACATATTCACTTGGTTATTACAAGCATAAAAATGAACAAGTACAAATGAATACAAAGCATTAAATTGTCGTCCGATAATAATAAAGAACTAGAATAATACAGCCACCGGTGATTACAAATAATTTAAATACATATTACAAATCTAAAAATTATTTCAAATTCGAGTTATCATAAAAAATGGATTGATATTCGGTAGGCACTAAAAGAAAAATGATCATTTATGTCAGTCAAAAACTGACATAAATGACCATTTATGTCAGTTTTAGAATTTTTCAAAACTGACATATAAAGCCCTGACATAAATGTTCGTAAAACTGACATAAATAAGATCACATTTATCTCAGTTTTTAAGAACACACATAAAAACTACGGTATTCACCATGTTTTTAATCACATTTTCACAAAAACTGATATAAATAACATCACATTTATGTCAATTTTAGTAATTTTTATGAGAGTTTTATCAAAACTGACATAAATGTTGATCTAAAAATTAAAAAAAATCATTACTCCATGAATAAACAACTATTATTTATAGTTAAATCAACCCTTGTAAATAGATAATAAATAGTCGAACAATATTCAAATAGTCTAGATTTCATCAAACAAATTCATATATAACTTGAAATATACAATATTCATTAAAGAAAATTACATTGTGCCTCAAATAAAAAAAGTCTCAATTTAAAAAAAATGGACAGAGTCTCCTTTATTTATTGGACTATCCACCCAAAGGGTTACAACCAATCCAACAAATGTAAAATTGAAATACAGGGCAAACTTTTAAAAATTCTCCTACAAAATGTAGTTGCGGACATCTTTGAATCAACACTTGGCAGTGCTTGGTCCCTTTTCACTGGGCAGTGCTAGGTCAATTTTCACTTCGCAGTTCTTGGTCCGTTTGGTTTCACTTGGTAGTGCTTGGTTTTGCTACTGTTGGTCTGATTTCAGTCATTGGGTTGCTGGTTCATTCTGCCCCATTTGTTATCTGGCCTATTCTTCCCCATTTGTTATCGGGTTAATCTTGAGTCGGTAAAATCGAACAAATAAAAAAATGGGTAAAAAAGGAATACACAAACTGCAGAATCCTTACCTGAGAAAAAATTAAACATATAAGTAAGCATTAGAAGATGAATACATAAACTATGTATTTAAAAGTAAAAGAGGGTAACCGAGAGTATACATGATGGTGTTGATGAAAGCATGATCCATAAACTGTGTAATTGAAAGTTTAAACTTGAACAGGTATTGTTTAATTAACAGAGAATACACTTTGTAATTGGAAAGAGCATACATTGTGTACAGTGTGTAATCAACTGGTGAACCATTAAGATTAGAGTGAAGGCTACACATTGTATCCCTCAATTATAATGAAGGTTGCATAGTGTTTGCCTCATTCAAAGCCTCTATGAACCTCTGCTTAGAATGAAGGTAGATATATGCCTCAAATATGAAATCAAATATGCCTAGGTAGATGTAAAGTGGTGCAATCAAATATACACTAAATATAAGGATAATGCAAACAATGTGGCATTCAAATTCAGACTTCAACTGATTGAGGGGGCTCTTAAATATAAGGATAATGCTAAGAAGCTATTTACAGGTGGAAAGAATAATGTTTTAAAGGCCCAAACACTTTTCCCTGAAGTAGTCCCAAACACTCCAATATGCATCTAATACATGTCGAAGAATCTACTTTCAAAATATAGTACAGATTGATGAAATGTAATTTAATGTAATGTAACCACTTCTGTATAATTAAAATCTTACCAATTGGAACTTAAATTTTGTGTCGTATGCTTCTTAAAGTGATTGTGAGATCAACTAAGCATTAAATTCCGGATCCCGTGACTTATTTTTTTGAATTTCCACATTGATTCTTTGCACTCTTATCTTCAACCCGTCTCACCCTTTCTTCATAGCTACATTTACAACATTAAAAATAGAATCAGTATTGGAAGATATGGTAAAGATCTTATCGAAAGAAAGGGACAAATACGAAGCTCGACAAAATAATTACTCAACGTCGCATGCTCAATAAACATAAGTACATTTAGCTGTTTAACACAAATAAAATTTTGAGCTACATTATGTTATTTAAAATAACCCGAAAATTCATGAACTTAAACATAAAAACATAATGTGTCTATGATATGTATGTGTTGTGTCAGATACACGTGATTGATAAGTCTGTTATGAACTCATTCAAATGATTTTGTACCTGTCTTCCACCATATAATGTTGGGCATATTATCTTCATGACTAAAAGATGGATGTTTTCTAGACATGTATGTTTATGCAAATTTAAAGTCCCCGTGGACCCATTTGTAGCCCGGATAGGGCATCCCTGCAAACTTGGCTACCACGCAATAATAGTCATCGAGCTTCCCTTTGTAGTGTTCATGTAACATCCAACATGATACATCACAACTTTGATATTATAAACATTTAGAAAAGAAATATTCACACTTCCTGATCATTTAGAACTTTTGGATTTGGAGTTTGAGAAGCCTTTAGAGCTAGATCTGGTGGTCCTTTTACTTTTGTTGAGCCTATAGTTAGTTATTTCCTTGGTCATTTCTTAAAGCCCTTGGGACTTAATTTTTCTTTGGATTTCTGCTTTTTTTTTCTTATGTTTTTAAATGTTTTACTCCAGGCTTATTGAGACGATTAGATCCATTTAAATACTACAAAAAATAAAGGAATACCTGAGATTGCGACGCCTTACACTGAAGCTTTAAAGACGGATTCTTAAAAGCTCTTAGTTACAAACTCTTATTCTAAGCACGCAATTTAGTAAAACAACTCGACCGCTTGCAATACTATTGACCTTTACCTGTACATATTAAATGGATGATGACTACAAATTCACATCAAAACAAGACTATATATAAAGTCCCAAGAATTGGTGCCCAACATAGACAAAATGTAACCACTACTAAAACACACCTAAATAATGGGAGAATATTCTTAAGGAGTATTCCCTTATTATACTAACACTAGACAAAAATTAGGGAAAACAGAATTTTCAAAATGATGTCCGATTCAATTTTTTTCCTTGGAGTTTTGGAAATTGAAAAGTGTATATATTGTTCCAAAATTAGGAAATCAGATTCGATTTTGAAGAGCTCAGAAGTTCTAAAATAAGTTTCAGGCCTAACACCTTTGGGGGGGAGGGGGGTTTAGCCCAAAAAAAAGCTCAATGGGGGGTTTTTATCCCAAAAAAAGTTTGATAAATAAAGTATACAAAACATCTTTCATTTTTTTTTTGCTATAAAACTCATGAAGTAATGCCCCGATGCATGTTTTCTTGATCCAACTGCTCGAACAGGAGGCTAGGTGCATGACAAAGGCTAGATGATTTGGTGTTTGTACTTCGGTTCTCTATGTAGTAGACCCTGTGCTACATTCCTAATGCTCAAGTATGTATTGGGTCCCTCTGTCGACATTTTCCTCGACTTTAGATCCAAGGGTGTTGAAGAATGAATGAATGATATTGCAATTCAGATTTGTGTTGCGATTGGAAAACTACATGATGGTCAACTTGTCCACGGTGACTTGTTAATTCATAGTGATACTAATCAGCTGGTGGGATGCTCTAACTTTAATATAGTTTTAGAATTTTTTTGATCCATTAAAGTTCTAACTTTAATATAGTTTTAGAACTTTTCGTTTTCAATGCAGTAGATACAATATCCAGTAACTTACCATTCTATACGGCTAAGGCCCAATAGTGAGCAATCCAACACCTCTTCAGAACGACCTCCTCCTAAAATGTAGGAAAAAGGACAATTTCAGTATAAAAAAAGTACTGTTTAAACAGCTACTCACAAATCATGCCAACTTTAAAGGACGCCTATCTCTTCATGAGTCAAAATCATTCTCTACGTCATTGTGCGAAGAGCTTTTGCTTCAGATTCAGCTTCACGAAGTTGTTCTACAGCATTTGCAGTCTCATCTTTAACCATCTGATTCTAACAAATAATGATCAGAAGAATATTATTAGAATACAATGGAACCTAAAAGTGAACCAGAATTAGTATAAACTACTCAATTTCTTATTGAAGAGTAGCTACTTCCTCATCTCTCCCATCCTTCGTCTATTTGCAGCTTTAAGAGTTTCCTGTGATAGAAAATGATTAGTAGACTCCCACAAATAATCAAATTTAAACTTAAATTTACAAATTTATTTATCCAAGAAAGTACAAAGACTCGAAGCAAATGAGTCCTTAAATGATAGTGATTGTAGACATTCATCACTGAATAAGGGGATTCAGCCTCCTTACATAAATGTAACTATAAACATATATATATTCATCCTGGAATCCGTAACTTTGGTTGTTCTCCATTATTTAACAATTCAAATGGCCAGTAATACACACATACACACAGATATATCATCTTTACCTTCATACTTATTCACATATAATAAAAGGGGACCTTTAACCACACTTAACAAAATGATTCTTAAAACAATATTCCAGAATGTAAGGGATTAGTAGATTCGTAGCTTTAGTTCCTCTCATTTCTATTTTGGTTCTGCACCACTGACTGATATAGTTAAATAGTTGTCCATTTATATTAAACTTACACACATTAAGACATAATTTCATTATTCTTAACAAATGGAAATTACTCATTAGTGATAAAACGTACAGATTGAAGAAAAGCAGATGAACCCAAAAGAGGAACACAATTTCCAAGACTAAGTTAATATCAATTTATTGTAATAGGACGGAGAACCTTTTACCTTAACATGCATAGGATGCCCGACTCTGTCAAACAAAAAAGGAATTGCATCATAAAGCATGCCTAAATTTCTCAATCGTAGCCATGTTTTCTCAATCGTAGCCATGTTTTCTATAAAAACACAAAGACAAAATAGATGTCAATTTGTTACTTAGAATCCATCAACGATTAGAAAATAAAAAGCAAGCCTACATTCATTTCTACCTTCTTACAAACTGATATAAAAAAGGACCTGACTGTCTGGATATAAACAAAAGAATTTCAAGAATTTTAGTATTTAGATAGTTAATGTTAACTACATCTGCTCATTTCAATGTTAACTACATGTATGTTTTCAATGTTAACTACATCTACTCATTTCAATGTTAACAAATAAGCTCATTTCAATGTTAACTACATCTGCTCATTTCAATGTGAACTACATGTTGTTTGTTTGTTTTGCTATTTATTGCAAGAATGATGTCGTACACATCTTTTAAGCAGACCAAATAATCAATTTGTTAAAATTTGGTGAAGACATTATTTTTGGAACTCCTGGTTGTTTTAGGGACTTGTTGGAAATGGGCGTTTGCCTCCTAAAGGAGGCATCTTTTATAGTTCCAGACCAAGCTGATCTAATTCTTAATATGGGATTTGAACCTAAAGTTCGATATCTACATGGAGAAATAAAGTCTAGTTATCAAGTGTTAATGTTCAATGTGACATGGCATCTACCTATCCATCAATTGGCTCAATTTTGTGGGACCCTATATTGTGACTCGTGGCGTAAAACTATATTAAACATCATAATTCCTTAATTTATAATATTTGAGTTCTGGTTCTAAAAAATCCAATAACCACCCATGTCTATAAGTTTTAAGCTTAGTATAGACTCATTTGGCACAAATGTTTATCACACGACGTATAGGAGTATAGTTATCGTCACCCATAACAAGGACTCTCAAACTCGCTGGTATTGAATACCTGACATATTCATTCTTAATTTATGACATCAGATTTAGTGATCATGCCCAATAAGACAATGAATCAAAAGTCAATAATTGGAAATCTTCAAAATTGAAAAGCATACACATATATCCTTAGCATCCTTGTATTTGTTCACCGCCTTTTGCGAAGCATATGAAAACTTCAAATCAGGTCCCAACTCGGGGATAATAAAATGGATGCATCAAAACATGAACAACCCATTATTAATTGTATTCATTACATAAGTATTAATATGATTATAACCCACATTTTTATTTGACATGAGTGATTGGTTTGTAAAAACTTACATGTTGGTATCGAACCACTTGGTTATCTCCATAGAAGGCACATAGGTGTTGCCTCTGGCCAAGGAGAAGTGTCAAATACGATCTCAGCATAACTCTAGTTGTACCTTAAGAATGATAAAGAAAAACAAAAAAGCAGCCAAATCCATCTATATTCATTACTAATATCAACAAAAGTGAAGAAAACTCCTAATGTAAATGCAATAAGAGTCATTCAATTCAGAAGAAAACCCGGTACTATGCATAATAATTTCCAAAAAGCACAGAAAATCATAATCGAAATTAGTTTGCAACCCAAAATCATTCTTGAAACTAGTTTGATAAATTAGTTTGGAAATTGGTTTTAAACCTAGAATTAAACAAGACCAACAACTAAAAACATGATAAATGTGATGGAATATATCAATCCCAATCTAGAACACTGAACACTGAAGGATCTAAACATCAAGGCGCACACACACACAAACACGCACATATGCAAATCGAATCAACAAATCGTAATCTAGACAAAAATTTCTTGCAAATCCATATGTATACACAAATTTGTCCAATCCGTACATCTACATAAATTCAAATCCAAAAATCATAACAAAATTAAGAACAAATCGAAGATAAATTAGAAGTAAATCTAGGAAACCCTAGAAATTTAAGACAATCGTGAGCTTTTTGTACCTGCGTGAACCTTGTCGGCGCCGGAGGTGGAAATCTATAGAGGGAATAGTGGGAGAGAGTTGTACGTGCGAGAGAGAGAGGGAGTTGTGCGAGAAAGAGAGAGATATAGAGGGTTGCACGAGATGTGTAGAGATCTACATGTGAGAGAGCTGGGAAAGAATTTTGGAGGATGGAATTTTGGAGCGGGAATGTAAAAAAAAAAAGCCCCGCTTCTTTTTTTCATTTATCTCAGTTTTTACTCAAAGGGTAAAATAATTAACATTATATATGTGTCATTTATATATAAAAATGAGATAAATGATTTGTTTTTTATCTCAATTTTATTTAAATTGAAATAAAAATGTTCCTTCAAAGTCAAATTGACATAAATAAATATTATTTATATCAATTTACATTTATCTGACATAATGTCAATTTTTAAACTGACATAAATGATGCTTTTTCTTGTAGTGTCACAATAGGAGGATTAAAATTTTCAAACTAAGCACAAGCTGATTACTTCAACACATACAGGTTTTGTAAAGTCTTAGACCTTATGCTAATGGCCAACAACCATATATCAAGGGATAAATCCAAACAAATATCCTCTTAGTTATAAGAGGACATATAGAAAGGCGTATTTAAGTTCAAGTCATAAATGGAAAAACTAACCACAAAAATAAGGATTCAGATAGAGTAAAAGGAGGCAACAGGAACAAAGGTCCCCATATAATTGGCAGCACAAGTATGAGTATAAACCTTGAGCACCAAATGAGCCTTAAGATGCTCAGTTGAACTATCAGACAGATATTTCACAGTATTGTTTCTTAGGGGAAATAAGGGTGACCACCCAAGTTTGAATATGATAAAGATCATGTATTTCATACAGGTATGTGTATCGGATGTGAAAAAATTAACCTGCTTATTAAATTGTGTCACGGTCTCATTGTAAAAAGGTAATACAAACTTTGGAAAGCCCAAAATAATATTTTGTTAGAAAAAGTTAAGACATTTAGAATAATTACCCATTAATATAATAAAATAAATATAACGATTAACCTTTCTAACACAGGAGGCAAAAGACTTGACAACTATCTTCTCGATAAGGAACATAATTAATATGTTGATTACCACATTGACAAGCTTCAATTTTTTATGAATTAGGAAATAAATGGTGCAACTTTGAAACTTAAGCTCATTTTTATGTGTTTTGGGGGGTTATTATTAATGTGTTTTGGGGGGTTATTATTAATATTCAAAGAGAAGAGGAAAAAGTAAGCTCTTGGGGAATAAAATCATGGAAGATAGATAGTGGCTCTACTATATATTTCCAGAATATTATCATCCAAATTAGTTGCAGGACTAAGAAATTTTCTCATGCACATCATATGTATCCATACACATACATATATGTAAATAAACTATGAAAGGATATTACAAAAAAAAATACTTTAAAACAAAAGGTAAACAATTTCAGACATAAAAATGGATATACCAGGGCATGGGTGCTTCATAAATGTTCCTTATCATATTTTTAGGAAACCATATCACCAGACTTTACATATTTCTAAATTTTGAGAGCAATGAGCATAATGCAAATCAATATTTGAAGAAAGAATAGCTCTTTCACTCAAGAAGGGAAAAAACATAGCAAATTATGTTAAAACTTAAGTGTTTAAAGAGTGATAACAAAATTATTAATACACACATATGTGTGTGATACAATTAGTCCAATTCAAAGCAAAATCACTCAAAGAGTCTTACTAGTGACTGCATATGTTTGTGGCCTCATCAAAAGGTATTGTCATTAAGTAATTTTATTGTGTACACACTGGTGAAGTTGAAGGCCCTGTTCCATAATTTAGCCTTCTATGTAATTAAATACAAGTCTTGGTTTGCCAATGCTGAAGTTGAGGACCCTCGCATTCATGTTGTATTGGATTTCTCCATCATAAAGCAACTTTCTTATGTAGTGCTTTATGTCTTAGCCTATCAATCGAAGTGTGTATTCTGTCAATGGAGATCCATGTATCCACATAACATGTTAGTAGTCCCTCGGTAGCAATAAAGATCTCAAAAGATAAAGGATTTTTTTTAAAACAAAACAAATGAAAAAAAAGTCAAGATAAAAATTATATACAAACTAGCATCTCCAAACGTGTGCAAATTTATGCACTTTGGAAGTGTACAAAGCAGATGTCCTCCACATCCCTAACTCGGACGAGCATATTTTAATTTTGCGATATACAATCAACACATCAGATTCATTAATGTAAGAAAGTATGTACAAGTTGAATTTTTCTATCAACTAGGAAAAGTTTAGATGTCACAAACCTCCAACTGAATGAGCCAATTATTGTCCCCTGAACCATACCAACAAGGATATATATTAGCAAAGAAAACATTATATCATGTTAGTAAACAAAAATAACAAAAAGTTAAAGAAAAATTTAATTAAAAGTAGAAAATGAATCCAAAGAGTTATGAATCATTGACACGTAAACAAACTTGATTTGTTTATAAACGACATCGACTTGTACAGATCAGGGAAAACAAATATGATACTTGAGCCATGTCCAAATCATTTATACTTGTGCCATGTCAAATGATATCAGTTTGTAAAGCATTAGTTACTCATCAAATAAATCATTTGTAAACAAACCTGATTTGTTTATAAACAAATTTATTAACAAATCTTATTTGTTTATAAACAAATCATTTGTAAACAAATTTGTTTACAAAACAAATCAGTTACTCATCGATTATTAATTTTTTCAAAGAAGTGGAGGTCTGCCCTGGACAACAATTGCCGCCAAAAAATGAGAAAAAAAATTATCTCCGGAGGCCTGCCCTGAACAGTAGTTGCCGACCAAAAAAAATGAAGAAAAAATGTAAGAATAACTTACATTAGCCGAAGGCCTGGAGCGATGACAGTTGTTGGAGGGTAGGACTGGAGAGAGCAGGGCCATTGAAAAATTTATTATCATCATTCTACACTATACATAAACTCCATGTGCCCCAAGTAAATTATGAAGTAATAGATCACTTGTAAATTGATGCTATCCAAGTAAAACTTGATTTGAAATGCAAATTTGAATAGGGGAACATCATTTTGGTGTCCGTTGTCCGCCATACAACGTCGTTCGGGTGCCGGAGGGCAGGCATCCAACGTCGTTTGAACGTCGGTAGGTCAAAAATTCATTGGTGTTGTGTGTTGATTACCCGACATGCAGCATCACTTGAGCATCGCCTGACCGACGTGCCTTGGTGCATAGCACTGGCCGATCGACATGCAGCATCATTTGGGCATCAAATGGCTGACTATGCATTGGTGTTGTGCCTCAATAAGCTGACATGTAGTGTATCGGATGGCTGACAAAGTTCATTTAAGTTGTCAGTTACTGAACTCTCAAGGCTATCAATTTCATGGGTGCTCGAGGTTTCATGCTTCTCGGTATACAAACTTCGCAAGGTACTGGATGAACCATCAAATCCAACAGGTGAGTTTGTGTATTATTCATTTAACTTCACTTATTTGGATGAAGGTAGCTCTTTAGGATTTTGTCTGAATCTAACTCTTGCATTGACCTACTTTCAGAGAAAAAGAAAAATTAAATGAATTTAAAACATGATTAGAATTATGGGAAATAATCCCTTCTCTCACATTCACACACACACCCCCCCCCCCCCCCCCCACCCCCCACACACACACAGTAACCAACATGAATTCAAAAGAAAAAAAAGACAATAATTGCAAAAAATATTTGTAGACATGTACTGATGAAACAGGTAATCAATGACCCTTATCCATCGATCATTGGCAGTCTCCTCGGGAGATGATAATTTACCAGTACCAGATTCAGTATGCATGTTTAAATCGGTACCCATTGGAAACCCCTTCTCTCTGAGTTCCCTCTGCTATTCAGATTCTCTATAAACAAATAAATTTAACAACATATGCCTACAGTAAAAATAAATAGGCAATTTAAATACAATGATGAAATACCTGAAACCAATTTTAGAAGTGAGCAGTTGGACTATGACCTGGCACACCAAATAATGCATGTCAACTACAACATCATACAATAACTGCAAAACTAATTCTCTAGCAATCCAGGGTGAAATAATTCACTTATTTAAAGTTTTTTATTCATGTAAAGATATATTCCTATTGAAAAGAAAATTGCTAGTTTGGTTACACTTGTTGACAGTTCAAAGAGGATGTTGACTCTTATATATTCGTATAAAATCTTCTCTCGAAAGTTGTTTCCTTCTCTTTCCATCAAACTAAATCAAGGCATTACCTCGTGCGTCCTGTTGAGTCTGTTTCAGAAAAAACAAATATTTTAGATAAAATAAAATTAGAGAATGTTATTCGAGAAAAGACCAATAATTGCACAATTATAAATAGAAAAAAAATCATCTTTAAATCAAGCCCTGCAGGATCTGGAAGTATAATAGGCCCAAAAGAGAAGGAGTATGGGGAGATTGATGTAAAGATTATGCATGGAGAATTTGGATGCACCGGCCTTTGAGATTAGTTTTATATTAGATACATTGATTGGTGAACTATTTAAAAAAAACAAACACATATCAACAACAATCAAATGGAAACATAATCTTCCAAATACAATTTCCATAATAATTAGAAAGATAAAAACATAATAGATAAGAACCTCGTATGCTCAGCACTTGAGTAAGCTCAAGCATCTCCAAAATAATTAGAAAGATAAAAACATAACTTCAATAATCCAACCCACTAAAACATGACATGTACTTATTAGTGGTTTGTCATAATTTAAATCAGTTCCAACAAAAGAGAATAGATAAGTAAGCAATGCTTGCAATTTTAGAACAGTACCACATCAAGCGATTCTATTAATGACACATTAATTATGATGAGATTATTCCTTTGATGAGATTACGATAAAGAACACAGGTTTATCCAATCAATAAGTATTATGTAATATAAGGTATATACTTTAATAAACTGAAACCATAACCATAATGTTGTGCCTGTGAACGTGAATACGTACAACCTTTATGCATTGTGAACTCGGAGTCTAGTGGGTTGGATGACTCGTTCAATCTGGTTTCAGACACAAGGCTCTCGAGGATGGGGTGCAGCAGGGTACGGGTGCTGGTTATTCATTTTTCGCACCATGATAACTTGGAGAAGAAAGGGTTCAGTGATAAGTAAATGGTATAATGATGATTCCTTTAAAATACGGTTCATTCATGGATATAAATCCATGGGTAAAACTTTTGAATATGAAAAGACAAATATCAATTAAAATTACAAGAGGGAACAAAAGACCCGAGGGTAAGTTGAGAAATGGTGAATACGGTAAGAAGTATAGAATGTTATTGTAATAAGGCTAAAATATTTAATGGTTTATTTGGCGTTGTAGAACCACTATGAAGTAAAATACGGTTTACCATCCAACCCCTCAAACATTTCCATAATCATGCATATATAATCGTCTTGTCCATATTCACCCTTAATAAACAAAAAAAATGAGATGAACAACACTTGTAAATGTAAAATGGAACAAGTAGATGGTAAAAATAAAGATGATGAGGATACGAGGTTTGAGGAAGATAATCATATCTCGTAATGAAGTAAAAAAAAATAACTTGACGTAAGAATCATCGCCTATGTTGAATATTATTTGGGCATCGACCTCGGCTTTTAAGAAGTGTGCCCTTGCCTGAATCTTCTCCTCTATAGTATCCTTCCTGCAGCAGTTGAAACATACAAAATTATTACAACAATCAAACATTTACCAAAGCCAAATTGAAGCAATCAAACATTCTGAACTGATAATCAGTATAAATTTTATGCATTGATAAGTACGAAGAATAATTGGAAGTGAAATAAAAACACATAAAATGTTGATCAAGATTTTCAAAAGTAGTTTAAAACTTTATAAAGTTTGAAACACGTGAATTAAATAAGAAATGTGTGAACAGTATTCTAATTTTTCAAAGAAGGAACCAAATTTGAAGAAGTAAAACGTACACACTTTCGGAAGTTAGAAAACTCTCTATTGCATATAAATTAGTTAGAGAATCGGTATACATTACTGATTTTGATCTAGGTAAAAATTTAATAGAACATTCTCTCACACAGTCTCTCAACCTCAATTCCTACGACATCTACACACTTTCTCCTCTCTCTTCTCACCATTCTCTTATCCTTCAATGATGACTCTATCGCAAAAATTGACAAGAGTTCACAATTAAAATTGAACAGCAACACTATATGGACATGGAGCACAAATTAACAACTAGGCTGAGCAAATAAGATATTTTCACAATTCAGAACAACCAATTAACAAGAAAAGTCACATGACCAACCTGAGCAAAAGAATTTATAGAACTTGATATTTCAGAGTTACTAGTCGTAGCACTATTATATTATCAACGTTATTACCTTCTTTTAGAATTTAAGACTTTTTAGTCAATACGGGATAAGCTTACACAAACATGTACGCTATTGTTCCCGATAATTTGACTTATTTAGGATGTAGTTTGGAACTATTGTTTGGATTATTTCAATTACCTCAAAGTGTTTTTTTATGTGGGTATTCACTGGATTGCACCCACCCAAATACATAACTCTATTTTTCTAGTCAAAGTAAATTTTCATGTCACTTTATTCAAATTTTAGCATGGTTTCATGGATAAAATTGAACCTCAACATTATATGGACATGGAGCATAAATTGTCAACTAAGCTAAGCGAAGAAGAGATTGAGTGTAATTTGTTGATGATAGTTCGATAACACCACCTATAAATGATCTCATATGTTTAAAATTATACTCCCTATACGTTCCAAATTAATAGTCGTATTTCCTGTTAAGGACATTTCAATTTAAGATTTTACTTCCATTTTTCTTTAAAGTAATCGACAAACAGAATTCCACAATATTAAATAAGTCTTGATTTACAATAGATCTTCTGTGATTCTACAGATCTGAACTAAATATTCTAGTTTCAAGCAGCAAGAGTTGTTTAACAGTAGTTATACTGCCTCGCAGTAGCTACTGCCTCGCTAAATCCATCTTAGTCAGGATTCCATTATCGCTACTGCTACTGCCTATCTCTTTTGATCTTATACTCACCATGTATTCATCAAAGAGTACATTTAATGAAATTAACATTGATCTTTAGTAAGTTTCCACACTTAAACTAATTGTGTTGACTTAACCAGTTCAATAACAGATAAGGATAAATTGTTAAAAAAGAAATTTGTAGTCAATCTGTAATATTTGATATTCATTATAAATTCACTCAGCTAAACTTATTAGCGCTATTTTTTGAGTTAATACCAATATATGTAAAGAAATTCACTCAGCTAATCAGTTTACGATGCAAAGTATGAACTTAACCCAAAAGAAAATGTTACTTTCTATCTGTTCTGAAAGAGATTCAAGGATTTCCTTAATCATGTGCTTCTTTCATCACATTCTAAAAGGAAGACCGACTACAGGTGATGAGATTGAGTAGCATGATTATGTAACATGTAAAGAAGCATACTGAAAACACAACCATTCTTGAAGAAAACTAAGCCGTTGAAAGACAACAAGAAAATTCCCATGGACCGAGAGGATGCCCCAAAATCAATCCACAAGGAAGACGTAAAAACAAATGTTAGCAAAAAAGGCTACAAAAGGTAACCCCTAAAATTCAAACTAAGAATTAATATATTAAAATCCACAATGGCTCTTTCATTCATGGATACTGCTTACATGACATCAACGTGGTTGGTTATGTCACGAGGCACAAAGATTGATTGGACTATGGGGTTTTTGGTATCTATATGTGATGGGACTTTGGGCATTGTTTTTTTGGCCTAGGGGTTTTGTTTACTAAACACCAACTGATGAAAGTAAGAAGAGGAGAGCGAAATCAAAATTGAAGGGGACGTCGACAGTAAGGAAGGCTCTTAATGATATCAAAGTTAAGAATAGGAAATCAAAATTGAAGGAGACTACGAAAAGAAAAGGGCTGCATCCGGCATCAAAGTTGAGGACCTTTTCACCCATATATTGAAATATATTAACTTAGATAGCCCTCCATTTAGTAATTCAGACATTGATTCCTAGAAACCTGGATACATTACATACTGATTAGCATTCACATTTGAGAGAGTGGATAGAGACGACTACCAAATTTCATTTGAGGTCTCAAAGAAAGGTATAATAAATTTCACTACCATTTTATTATTTAAATATCTATATGTAGTATCTGCTATTCAATTACAAAATACACCATCACATGCATTTATAAACTTTTGGGGGAATATTGGAGATTTCTTTAATTATATTTTACATTATTAAGATTAGTACTTTAGGTAGTATTAACCTATAAGTAAAGGTACCTTCTCCCCTTGTGAATCAACTTTGAAATTTGGAGAACAAATGAGGAGAAGATATTCAGGTTTTTGCATTGAGATGTGTGGATGTCTATATATTTTGGTCCTTTTTTATGGCCATTTATTTGAAGTTCTTGCCCTTGTATGCTGCTCTTATGCATGTAAATGCATCAGTAACATACAAAAATAAAAAAATATGTAATCATAAAAAAACATGAATATCAATCATGAATATAATTCAAAAAACAGACCCTTCCATTTGTTGAGATTCTCGGTATAGAAAGACATTGAGGATTCCCAAGCAATTGTCTAGCTCTAAGGCAATTGATCAATTATTAACTGAGAACTGTCAAAAAATCATATAAGATTATTATATGGATCATTATGTCATTGAAGTTAATTATAAAAATAAATTACAAAAAATAATCGAGAACTCACAGTAAAATCATATGGCTAAATTAAACGATAATTTAAAATACAATTCTTGAAACTTTAAATTGGCTCTAGTATATCTTCACTTGGGCATATATAATTTTGTAAAGTCACAGCTCGAGTTCGAACCTCAAAAGATAGAGTGATCTTATGCAACTTGACACTAAATTGTCATAACCATATGCTCACTCACTAACATGAAAACACAACACAAGCAAAAGAAAATACATGCATACACATTCTCATTCCTAGACAAAATATCTAGAAGTAAACATGATTTCTATTTGGATTTTAGTCCTCGTTCCTCGTCACACATTTCGAGAGAAGAGTTATCAACATGTTAATTATGTCACAATCAGATATAATTATTAATAACTCTTCATATACTCAACCAGTTCTGTTACATTACTTTCTTAAAAAAATTGAACCTTAAAGAATCCATACTATTCAAGTACCTTGGATACCCAAGCCTCATTAGACTGAGTTCACATAGCTTTAACATGCTGTAATGTTGAGGAGAAGAGAAACACGCATTTTCTCTTCAATCCCTATTTTTCATAATCCCTGTTGAACAAAAATAACAAATTACAAACCCTGACACTCTAAAACTCCTCTAAATGTGCAAAAAAATATGAAACATGAATCTCTTTTACTCATCCTATTTTCATAATCCTTATTGTTCCATGAACAAAATATTTAGCACAAAAGTAAAGGAAATTCGTTGCAGCAAGTGAGGCTTTGCATAATATGGTAAAACAGGCTACTATACCCGGACCATTTCATCTAGATGAAAATTTTATTTCCTAGTCGAAAAGCAAAAGTTCGCCAAATCACAGCTAATCACAACCTTGCTTTTAAAGTTCCAATTTAGTCCCCTAATTGATGAACCAAAATAAAATTACTCAACCTACGATACATATAAATAGAAATATCGCAAATGAATGACATGTAAACATATTGAATAATCTGTAAAAAGGCACGCCTCGTGTGTCTGCAACATTCCTGCTTCCTATCCAGTTCGTTTCCCAAGGTCCACCCTATGCTCGCGGCAATATACACATGCGCCATTTGCGCAAATTGAGAATCATGAACAAATAATCTCCAAAAGATATGTGTTTTGAGATGAATAGATGCCCAAAAAATTTGAGAATCATGAACAACTAAATCTTCAACGATTAAGGGGCAAATTATTATGCACGTATTTCAACAATTTATCTCTTAAAACAAAACCAAAAACTTGAGAGAGAACCAAATGCCCTAAAAGAGTAACAATCTGTAAAACTTATACCATATATAGATTTAAAATATAGAACTGATACCACATTCAGAACAAAGACCATATTTAGAACAAACAAAAAACCTAAATATAAAACAGACAAATTGAATCTCCATTTAGAACTAATACCACACTGAATCTCCATTTGAAACTTAAATCGAAACAACAGATAAATCAAAACCACCTAAAATGGAGGAAAATACCTAATTTGAAACCCAAATTAAAATCTAATCTAAAAAAAATCAAAAGCTCCACTTGAAACCTAAACCTAAACCACACATATATAAACATAAATACAACAGAGTATCCAAAAAAAAAGAAGCCTGAATCAAAGGATGTACCTATTGTAAGCATGGAGAAGAGGTCGGAATGTCGTTGGCATCAGAGTTGTGCAAGCGAGAGAGAGAGAGTTGTGGAGATTTGAGAGAGCTGGGAAAGAATTTGAGGAACAAATTTTCGAGTGGCAACGGAGGAAAAAAAAAGCCCCGCTTCTTTTTTCCATTTATCTCAGGTTTTACTCCAAGGCTAAACTAATTAAAATTAGAAAGGGTATATTTATGTCATTTATACATAAATATGAGATAAATAATTTATTTTTTTATCTCAATTTTACTTTAATTGAAATAAAAAATTACCTTTAAAATCAAATTGACATAAATGAATATATTTATGTCAATTTACATTTGCTTAACATAACGTCAATTTTTAATCTGACATAAATGATATTTTTTCTTGTAGTGAGGAGCAGCCAAGTCATCCAAACTATTGTTTAGACGCTTTGGC
Source organism: Sambucus nigra (assembly GCA_949130495.1). Taxonomy (NCBI): domain Eukaryota; kingdom Viridiplantae; phylum Streptophyta; class Magnoliopsida; order Dipsacales; family Adoxaceae; genus Sambucus; species Sambucus nigra. Next base: position 560,353,500 of record OX422217.1, read on the forward strand.
GCATATAGGACGATTAACCACAGCTCGTTGTTGATATACATCGAGTAAAACACTTGCTTGACCTTTTGAAAAGAACAAAGAAACGCCTTATCGCTCATGTGTTCTTTGCTCTTCAACTTGGGCAACTCAACCATAATCAAATTGGTGTCAGGATAAACTTTACAAGAATTTTTATCCTCAACTCTTACCCAATCCCAGTAAAATATATCGTATCATCTAGTATGTACCCAGAGAACATTAATATACGACTGCAGTACTTCCCCCAAAAGTAACAAGTGTAAGCCACTAAGAATATTATTATACAAAAACTATGTAGCCTCAAATTATGCAAATGGGACAATTCGAGAGATCTCATTACAGGGGTAATGACTCTCGAACGGGTCTAAGGGCTATTGAATGCGTACGCATCAGAACTAGAAGGCTAGTATCTATTCGCACTATATGTAACTTAAAGTATGTTTCATTTAATTATGTAATATCACAATTTGAGCGATTTCATTTAATTATGTAATTTAAAGTATGTTTGATTTAATTTAAAGTACACATAAGAACTAAAACTTATACCAATTTATACCAATATCAATACCAATTCAAATTCAGATTCAATTTCAATTTATACCAATTCAATTTCAGTTTGGAAAAACGGCTCATATAGAATTACAATGTATACAAATTAAAATGATTATTATCCAAACTATTAACCAAACCAAGAATCAACATGTATCACGTACTCCTCATATCGTCTACATGACAAAACAATATTAACAATAACAAGTTCTCATGTAAGGGTTCATATTGTGCTCTTGCACAAAGAGGAACACATAATTATTTTACAAAGCTGTTCTACGTCATATGGAGGTCCATCAATATATTTCAAATGTCCCCATTCATTTATAATATTATTACATGGTATAAATAAGGTCTGCGAGACATTCATTGAAACCCCACAAGCACTAAGTCAAACACACACACACACACACCCTGCCCCCCACCCCCACACACCTACACACACACATAAACACGCGGACCCACCCCCACACCCCCAAACACCCACACACACACATATATACATATACACACATGTATACAAAGGAGAGAGAGAGAGAGAGAGAGAGAGACCTAAAAAGTATAGAGAAAGAGAGAACCGTCATAGAGAGAGATATAAAATTGGTGGGACTAAAAAACGGTGGAAAAAAAAGGCGGTAGAATTTTTAGTAAACAGAGTTGTCATGGACCTATCAAGGCCTTTGACCGTGAAAAATTTCTAAGTTTGACTATTACAAGTCCGTGACAAGGCTGACTGACTCAAAGGTGAAAATTTTGCCTTTTTGGTGTAGTGTATGAGAAAACACATACATGCGGAAACACAAGTCACGGATTTATAAGAATTCATGTCCCAACCTTTTACTAACACTCAAAGATTACAAAGGAAGACTCAAAATCCTCTTAGGGCTTCTTGTCATAAAATGCAACCCTCTCATGACTTAAATATACAAAGATGATGGCTATTACGGACGAAATATCTAAGAAAACATTTAAATTCGGAATTACATATGTCTCGAGTTATTTTTCCATCAAAAGTGCCCCATAACTACTCCCACTAAGCCTTAACTTCTCCACCATATTTTTGCCTCATGCAATCACTTTATTTCCCAATGCACCTTGTTAGTCAGCAATCTCCCTCTTTTTCAGCTACCTATTACAAGGCACACGAAATTTTAACCATCTCTAATATTTGAGCTTAACAAGACACGTCGTTCAACCTTTTGAATAATTATCAATCCTAGAATTCGAATTTTCTCATCACCACGAAATAAGCCATACCCCATGAACGTGCTACCGAGTGCTAAAAACATGCAACCCGCACCGTACATGGTGTTTTCTCCATGCACGGAAAAATGTCAAATCCTAAAATCATGCACCATAAGATTCCATAATCATGCAACGATGCCCACAATCTACCCACAAAGAAGCCACAAGCTGAGGAGCAATCATGGAGTTTTTTCAGATATAACTAGGGAGGACCCCCTCCCTATAATACCTCTTAACAAAAATTTCAGACACCACTTCCAAAAGCTTCCATAAACGAATTCAAACTAGCTTCGAGATTACTTGCTTTATCCAAGATAAACTAAGATTTTTTCTTTTGTTTTCGGACGCCTAAATCCTAATATCATGCATGTGAAGCGAACTTGAAAAATTAACAAAAACATTATGACAATTTTTTTTTTGTTTACACCAGGGTATCCACTAGCGACTTAGTGACTAATCCCTTTGCTGATTTGTAGGCACCTCTATGGGTGGGACAGCTGGCCCAGAGATTTAAAGCTACTCCATGCCCAAGGCGGGAATCGAACCCCCGACCCTTGGTTAAGGGAGGAAGAGCCCCTTCCGCTCTACCACACCCCCTGGGTTAACATTATGACAAATGGTGGACTTCTAGGTGCTAATTTTTTTTTTCATGTAAATTATACTCATTCCCTTCCAAATTGATATTCTATTTTCTTTTTTGAAGTACCTCAAAGTAATAGCTCACTTTTATTTTTTGAATGTAAGCAACCAACATTCTACTCCTTCCGTTCCAAATTGATATTCTATTTTCGTTTTTGAAGTACCTCAAAGTAATAGCTCACTTTTATTTTTTGAATGTAAGCAACCAACATTGTTTCACACTCACAAACAAGCTTTGATTTTGATTATCCATTTAGTGTATCCTTGAAAAAATGACATTTTCAAATGAAGACTACTAATCTATGTTATTAAATTACAAAATAGTTTTTAAATAGATTTAACCTTTTATTGAGAGAGTGAAGAAAATTTCGGCTTTTCTATTTTTTATTAATATATATAAAAAATAAGATTGTCAATTATAAAAAATATTTTTAATATAGTGTACGGATGAATTCGCTGTCGACATCAGCAATGAAAAAACCCTGTTAAGAATAACGAACCACGTGATACATTAAAGAATAAACCAAAGAAACCACAACATGAGAATCTTCATCTGGACACGTGAAGTTAACCTTTTATCTTGAATATAATCTAAGATTTGGAGGAAACGACATGGTCGTTCTCTAAACCATTTAAGGAACGGATAACGAATATATTCCTTGAGGATTTTTTTTCATTGCTGAGAGAATTTGCTTGTTTTAGGTTTGTACATGTATGTCAATGTTAATATTTAATTCAACGATTGAATTACATGACACTAAAAATGCACATTGAGTTCTAGTGAATAAATAAGGAGTGATACCATCATACTACAAAGCCATTGGTATAACATTTAATTAGATTTTAATTTTTCGTGATACGCAAGCATTTTATAAATTATGTAGAAAAAAGAGTAACAGAAATGTGTTATTAAAATATTATAGAAATATATATTCAAATTTTTTTGATGAGCAAATTTTTTTATTAGTTGATAATTATGTAAAAATTGGAGTTAGATTTGAATAAAATCTAAGTGAAATAATATTTACATATATTAAGTAAATAGTATCCAACATTTTATGAAATACAATTCTTTTTATGGGGATTGTGTTAAAACCAAATTTGACTTAATTCTAATTGAACTATTTCACACACAATGCTAGTGTAAAGTAATTTGATTGTCGTTAGATCTTTTTGTTCTTATTGTAAAATAAAATAATCAAATCTTGAATTTAGTTGAGTAGCAATGTTTGTTTTATTTAAGTAAAAAATAGAAATACATTTCTTATTACAAAATGATAAATCTTGTAGTCAAACAAACACACAAACATAGTTAACTTCTCAAACAAGTATATATATATAGATATATAATCTCTTCTGCATACCACATATGAGGTTCATCAATACGGATCATTTTTTTAAAAAGTAAAAATAATATTTTCGAGTTGATTATTTGTGTGTGGTGTTTAAACATTTCAAGGGATTCCACAAAAAAAAAAATCAATTCAAAATAATTTTTTTGTTACTTCAAAAAATCCGCTCAAACTATGTGAGTTTTTAAACTATTAAAAATTAATATGGTTTGACCGATTTTTTTTAAATGACAAAAGAAATTGTTTTTAGCTGATTTTTTTTTGTGAAGTTCCCTGAAATGTTTAAATACCACACAAAAAATATAAATTCAAAATATTTTTTTAATATTTTTAAAAAAATAGTTTTCACAGGTGATATGTCTAGGTAGTATGTCTGATAGTTTGCCTCTCTCTCTATATACATATATTGTCTAATACATAAATGATTAACAAGTCATTCAAAGAAAAAACTAACTCGTCATCTCCTCTCTTAAATTTCAAATAGTATAATGAGTGGGTAAATTTTATGAGCAATGTGGGGAAATGAATTTAAGAGACATCGTTTTTATATTTATACTCTTCATCTCCTTACTTAAATTTCAAATAATATAATGAGGGAGTAAATTGGATGATCTACGTGGTGAAACTACTTTAAGAGACACAATTTTTATATTTATATATTAGATGTATTTTTAACAAAGACTTTTGGGAAAATATCCAATTCAATTAAAAAAATCTATAAAAATAGGACACACCACATAAATTTATAAATTTAGTCCTTGTACTAAAAAAATCATTAAAAATAATCAATATACTATTTGACAACTCATAAAAAATACCATCAAATTTTGAAAAATTCACAACTTCAAATCTACAAATCCAAAATTCACAATTTTATATATTGGAAATCTACCCGTCGAGATATATCCAACAATACCCATATTGATATTTTTGGACAATAAAATTGAAACAGATAAATTTAATATTTCAACAAAAACTCCATTTTTTCACTCTACAACTCTATTTTTCAAGCGAAAAACCTTATTCTACAATTCTAGCAATGGTGCCGCTAGCGCGGACAAAAAAATGAAAGAAATAGACGAAGAGAGAGAGAGAAATGAGGAGAGAAAAATAATTCGGCGAAAATTCCGGCAGTCTCCGACGAGAATTCCGACATACTATTTCGATGATGATTCCGGTGGGTGGGGTTGGGTTGGGTGGGGTGGAGTGGAGGTGGGGTTATGCAATTATTGTTAGAATGACTTTTAAATGAGTGTGAGTAAGGGTATAAATATAAACATATTTTTAACTAAAACAACTAAAAGTATCTGTTTTGTTAACTCCTAACACTAAAGGGACAACACAAACAAATCTTATTGTACAAGGAATGTATTTAGAAACATGGAAACCAGTGTCCTATAAATCCAAATATATAATGGAACACGACCTTGAGCCAAATTCTTTATTTTTAATAATACCTTCATGTTTATTAATATGATTAAAATGTACTTTTTGCATTGAAATTAGGGTTCCATGAGTCCTTTTGAATTATTATAAGGGCATTTTATCATAACAATTTTCATATTTTAGTAAGATTCAGGGACAATATAAATCTTGAAGTTTAGGGTGACTTTCAATGATTAGCTAAGTGTTTTAATTTGGTTTGACATGGCAAACGCATATATATAGAACAAGGTATCAACCCACGCAATGTGCAACCGTATTTAAAAAGAATACATTTTATAAAATTATTCAACTTAAATATTTCTTCACAAAAAATAGGTTTGTAGAAGTCTGGGAAAGTCGGCTGCGTCGTTCACTACAGTAAAGTGTTGTATACATCTTAAAAGATCCAGTGGATCGAACCAGTCAAATATCCTCTTTACCATGGTTGGAAGCGTCGTTAATGTTACCCTGTAGAGAATGGAGGAGAGCGATGAACGTTTCATCTTCGATGGAATGACGTTATGTTGAGTTCGGTGTCGTATGTTATGCAGGTTAGTCTTATCTATTTATGGACTAACTTTAGTTGGTGAGATTCAAAATTATGTAAGATTATAACTATATAATATTCATATGATTACGACATATACCATAAAGAACATGGATTATGGTTGTAAAAAAATAAAGATTATGGTGCCAATTTTGAAAAAGAAATAACATGTGTCATAATTTCTATTTAACTCTCATGAAATAATATCATACGCATTCAAAAAATAAGATTTCTTCATGGTGGTGAAAGAAATTGCATTATTTGTATTATTTTTTTACACATTTGTGTGAAATGTATAACATTTCGCTAAAAGCAATGATAAAAATATAATTTACAAAAATTTATGTCATTATACTTTTTAAAATTTTCGTATATCTTGAAGGTATCAAATGTATTGACGCACCTGATAAAGGAGTTATTTTGATCCTTTCACTATATTGACTAAAATATTATAATAATAAGTAAATATGTATATACAAATTTTAATATATTAACAAATATAGTGATAGTGTAAACATGACCCAGATTATAGGTTAACAAATTTTGAACTCTTATTTGAACATTTTAACACACTCAATTACAAATTTCCATCCCATAAAGCAACTTCGCTAACCGACACTTTTACTTTTAGAAATTTATGTAAATGATTTCCCAGAATGCCTTGAAATCAAATATATACATTGATGCAATTGACACTCATTTGTACCATATGAATTCAAAAACTCACTTTCTTTATATTTGAAATTTGCAATGATGGATACCTTCCTTAGCGGATTGTGAAGGTCATTCCCCGTAGATATTCAAGTAAATAAAAGTTTATGTAAAATAGAAACCATGTTTTTGTGGCAATCACAAATTGTTTGTTACTCCCCTAAATTTCACTTTTTATGCAGTCAAATACACCATGTGATAGACACATATTCATTTGTATTTTATTTGGTTAAAAATGTTGTCGGTGTAGAATTATTATTTATACAGATTAAATAGGATAACAAAACAAATAAAAATATTTTAATCAAACAAAGAACTTTCGAAAAAACAGGACATAAACTAATGAAATGTAAATATGAACTAATCTAAAAAAAAGATTAATGTTACCAATGATAAAATCATGAGATTGATACATACGCAGTAAAAAAGATATCAACAAAATCAAATAGATAACATATAAAATTACCAAATCACAAAAAATTGACGTGCGGAACTAAAATTTATAATTCTTTTCTTAATTTGATTTTTTTTTAAAACTTCATAGATAAAATAATAAAAGTCATTAATTACCCTCACACACCAAACACACAAAACTCACAATAACATTAAAAAAAAAACATCTCCCCAAACCCCAAATTACTCCACCCATCCTTCCCTTTTGCACTCCCCAGTTTTTGCCTCACCCCAGCAACAACCACCTGCACAATGATGACACTGATGCACCTAGTTGACCCTCCACTGCTTCCAACTTGAGGCGGGTTCGGAGAACACAGAGGTGGTTATGTGGCCATGAGACATAGAGATTTCAAACAAATGGACTTCTTATTCAATCGAATTTAAAAATTGTCTCGTGTCATCGATCTCTAGATTAGGTTTTGATAACTCACTAGCCACTACACCAAAATGGTCAAATTGGCACCCTTCATCGGTCAGTCTTATCACGATCATTGACCATGACAAGACCGTGACAAATCCGTGACAAGTACAGTTGTCACGGACTTGTCACGGTCGTTTACCGTGACAATCCTATAAAGTTATCATGGTGAAGGACTGTGACATGTCCGTGACAATTCTGTTAGTAAAAAATCCTCCCTCTTCTTTTTTCCCACCGATTCTAATTTCCTCCATTTCTCTTTCTCTCTAGCGACTGCTCTCTCTCTCTCTCTCTCTCTCTCTCTATAACTTTGGTACGTTTTCTCTCTCTATTTCCCCTCCATGTATGTATATGTGCGTGTGTGTAAATGTGCGTGCGTGCGTGTGTGTGTGTGGTATATATATGCGTGTGGGGGGAGGGGAGGGGGAAGGGCTAGGGGGAGGGGGGTGTATGTGCGCGCGCGTGTGTGTGTGTGTATGTGTGTGTGTGTTTGTGTGTGTGTTTATGCGTGTGTGTGTATATGTGCGTGCGTGTGTATGTGTGTGCATGTATGGTGGGCAGCGGCAGTTGGGGGAGGGGGCAGGGCTAGGGGGTAGGGTGTATGTGTGTGTGTGTGTGTGTATGTGCGTGTATGTGTTTTCTTAATTAAATTTTTATTGGTGTATTAGATATTTCTCCTTATATTGTAGTTCCCCTTGTAAAAGAATTGGTTGATTTAATATTGATTGGTTGTTAAATTTTTTTGTAAATTAATAATTAGTGCCCCTTTCATATGCAAGTAGGATTGCCCCTCATTATAAATTAGTAAATTAATAATTATATATCAACAACGAGTCGTGGTCAATTGTCCTACACACACGAAAGCGTCTAAATAGTAGTATGAATGACTTGGTTGCTCCTACCGAATATCAATCAATTTTTTATGATAACCCGAATTTGAAATAATTTTTTAATTTGTAAAAAATATTCCAATTTGTACTTTATCAATCCATTTTTAATGATTTTAATTGATTTGCACTTTATCATTTTCACTTTTGTGTAGTGTGCGTGTGTGTGGGCAGTAGGGGTGGGGATGTTTCGGATTTTCAGTATTTGTACATATTATGAGCTAAATGTTGTTGTTTTGGAATTCAGAATTGAGGTGTTAAACAGTAACAATTCATTTGGATTTGTAGTAATTGTACATATTTGCATGCCTTCTTCTAATTCATTTTGATTTGTACTAATAACAACATTTTGTTACAGAAAATGTCTCCTTCAGGTATTAAGGCGAGGATGATGATGTTGATTATGATGATGTCATCTGGGCTCGGTGGTATCGGAGGCGACGAGGGCTCCTCGGCCCCTACGCTCCCGAAATATGAAAAATTGGGGATGGCCATCGAGAACAAGATGGTGCTATTAGCGAGATCCCTCGAGCTGGTAATGACGATCATTGTCCCGGGATACACTAGTTGGAGGGAGGTGTCAAATGAGCTCAAGTTAGCTATTTGGGTGGCACTACAGGTAATGTATTTATATATATATTTATATTTATATGAATATTTCAATTTCAATTTAGATTTAGATTTAGATTTAGATTTAGATTTAGATTTCAATTTAATTTTATATTTATATTTATTCGCAACTAACATTGTATTTGTTGGGCATGAACAATTCAACCCGGATCCAAATCTACGCGATTCCATCTTGGAGCAGTTGAGGGAGCAACATAAGACTTGGAAGAAAAATATGCGAACCCAGTACTTTAGGAATACCCGAGACTCCATTATCTGAATGCATGAATCCGTCACAATGGAAACAATTCATTGACAATGAGATCGGGGAGCGAAAATTGGCATCTCACCAACCGGGGAGGGAAAATCGGGCAAAAAAGACGGACGTGCACTACTCCGGTCGGACGTGTTACGTCGAAGTGGATCATAGGATGATGGTAATATTTAATTTTTCTATAACTACAAAAATATATTATTCTGCATTATTTTACTTCGTGGGGCCAATACTAATTTTGCATTATTTTATTTTAAGGGACACGGAGTGGCCCTGAGGGTAGGCCAAAGAGGCTCGATACTTATGTGTCTATTCGAACGAAGAAGGGGAAGGATAAGGAGGTGTCCCTGAACCCCGCGGACACGATTGTAAGTAATCCGACAGTTTACTTTTTGTTAATTACGTTATAATTTTTTTATTTACTTATTTTACTAATCATGTGCTTTTTGTCGTTTCAGTCCAAGCTTAAGGAAGTGCATGAATCGCAATTTGATGTCGACAAGGAATCTTTATCCACAAATGCACTCATACAAATGCTTGGCACTGATTACAAGGGTAGGACAGGGGGCGTGAGCTCGCGGGTGGCCAAATCTACGATCATCGAATTAGAGACGAGTGACACCGAGTTGGCTCGAACTGTGGACTCGCATGACGCGAAGCTGTCCCGTTTAGAGGCGACGATCCAATATATGTTCTCATTCATGAATCGTTCATTGGGCGGAAACCATAAGGGTAAAAGGAAGGATAAGGTGGTGGAGGAGGGGGTACAGGAGGACGAGGATGTGGACCTCGCTGCTTTATCACCAACACGTGCAGACTTTGATAATCCAGCCTCCTATTTAAATCCCTTCGATCGATCGATGTCGACACTTAGTTGGTCGAGCTTGTTTATACTGGACATATTTGATGGCCAGCGGATTGGGCGGGGGTTAAGGGACCCAAATACCATCCAGGATATGCCTGTTCATGGACGTTTTCTTGAAGACATCGAGTCCAAGGTGCTTGCCACATATGTGATACCCGGGAAGAAGAATTTCCCATTGTGGTTGTGTGAAAAATGCGGCACGATGTCTACTGCTGGGTGTGTCAATTCGTATATCGTGTGGCCTACTCACTTCCTCAGAGCTACCCCTACCCCAGACATGTAGTGACATTATTATTTGAATTTAATTGTTTTAAGTTGTTACATTTGAATTATATTTGCATTATATCGTGATGAATATTGTTTTGAATGTATATTTGCATTATCTCTATTTTTTTGGATATATGATGTTTGAACAGGTACAACGTTGCTATAACAGGTATAATATACTGTTGGGCAGTTGCACTGGCCACACTGCCCAGCATATTTTTTTTCAATTTTACCCAGAATTATCACGGTCATTGACCATGACAATTTTTTATTAAATGTCACGAATTTGTCACGGTCCTTAATCGTGACAAAACTTGTCATGGTTAAGGACCGTGGCATGACCGTGACAAATCTAATGAACTTTTCACGGTCAATGACCGTGACAAGTTTGTGACAACAAACTTTGTCACCCCCAGAATTATCACGATCATTGACCTTGACAAGTTCAACTTGTTAAGGTCAATGACCGTGATAATTCGACAGATTTGGTGTAGTGAGCACTGTTGAGATTGTCCTCAGAAATTGCATGTCGTAAAAATATTTCAATAGCTTTCTTGTAATGTGACTTTATAGGTAAAAATGAAGGGAACTTTGTCTTTTTTTAGTTGGCATGACATATCTTTACATGGTGACTTACTGAAAAGATGTTTGTTTTCATGCCTTTGTTACCCTTCACGCAAAAAATTGACATTTTTTAAATTCACACCAAACCAAGTTCATTTTTAAAGAAAACATACGAAGCTTTCTTCTTCCATCTTGTCCAGGAAATTGCCAACAATTTTTCCACCATAGTCTTCGGCCATGTAGAGGAGTTGGGCCCAGGAGAGGATGTATTAGAATTATGTCTTTATATAGATGGAGTTAAATAAAATGAATACGGAAAGATTTTAAAATAGCATTCACTTGGTCACTTTGAGAGAAAGCAGACCAAAGAAAATGAAGAGGTTTTTTATGGAAGAAGAAGAGGCAAGATTGTCTTTGACATTGGTTGAGAGATCAAATGCCAACTAAAAAAAGGATAATAGAGGACATTTGAGATCAGAGATAAATAAATACTAATCCCATGGGGACAACTTTATTATTTGGCATAATTAAAAGTTTCTTATAAAGCATTTTAGAATATTATATAAATATAGATTAGTTTTGAAATTAAAAGCTTGGGTTTAAGACTACAGTGAAGGTTGACGGAAATCTGACATGACACATACGTGCCAAGTGATGTGCAAACTAAACATAAACATGATCAAAATAAATGACGCCATGTGGTAAAAATACAATAATAGGAAATGAGAAAAGTGGAAACTCTCTCTCTCTCTCTCTCTCTCTCTCTCTCTCTCTCTCATACACACATACAAAAACATATACACACACATACACCGCCTTACTACACCTTTAGGAATTGTTTAGTTTTTTAAATTTTCAATTCTAATTATATTTTGTTGTTGTAATAGTTTATTTAGCCTTCATTGCTTTAAGTCTAAATTATTAGTTTTTCCTTTTATAAATAAATTTTCTCGATATCCAAAATATTTTTCTATTTTTTAATTTTTAAATAGTTTTACCTCTTCTTTATTATTTTTTAGAGTTAAAATAATTCTTCCCTATTCTAGAGTGTTTTTCAATTTTTTTAGTTTTGAATAAATTTTCAATATTCTAAGTTAATTATTTAATATTATTTTGTAATGTTTAGTATCTTGGGATATTTTGATCGATTCGTTCATGTTATTTTTAACATAGGATGTCAAGAATTATTTTTGTCCATGTCATTCGCCAAATAAGTTGACGCGCCATATTTCTTTAATTTTCACTAATGTTGTTGACTAAAAGGCTTTATTTAATTGCGTAATTAATTGTAATGTAAGTTTTCCATGACAATTTGAAAGATTAGTTGAAGGATTGCAAATCTCCCTAAAAACATAGTTTATGGTGTGTGGGTACCTATTGTTGAACAAGCCCATAAAAGTAGCCGAATAAACCCAGCAAGCAAGTGAGGCGCCCGACCCAAATTTAAAATAAAAGATATGGCCAAATCTATCCCCAAAATCTTGGAGGCCAATGTGTTAGTAACCAACGCATTCTTTTAACTGCATATATATTGTACCATTGGCCCGAGGCATGGGCATGTGAAAAAACCAGTTCGAGAGATACTAAATAACAACAGTAGACCTCTCCGTGGACATAGGTAATTTGTCGAATCACGTGTATTCTTGTATCGCGTGATTGCTGCTATATCTTTTATTTTGGTGATTGTTTTTCTTTCTTAGATTGTTTTGTGTTGAGATTTTTGTCACCATAATTGGCGCCGTCCGTGGGAAACGATTTCTTTCTCCTGCAAAAACCCTCACCAACAAGAACCGATAATGTCACATCACAGCAATAACGTTCCTCAAGCAGGAGATATTCAACAATACCTGAACCCCCCAAGGGTAAGGTCTAAAATACACCATTCAAATCCGAGACTTCTCCAGGAGAGGCAGGTCTCTGAGGAAAGTCAAGGGCCACCTAGGTCCACGCAAATATCTAGGTTAATCGATGCCTATGAGGCCAGGATCCAGGAGAAAGAGGAAGCCACTCGCTAGCGGGAACACGAGAATGCCCACCTCAAGAGGAGACTGGAGAGAGAGATCCGTCGAAATACTAGGCGACGCCAAAATGGGACTCATATCCCTCAGGTGAGCAAATCTTGCAGCCGAGGAAGAATCCCAAGACGTGGTTAAAAAAAATGGAAAAACTTGGGTCAAGCGACCACCACTCTGAGCATTCACGACTAGCTCGCTAACACAAAAGTCGTGATCGGCAGAATGATGATATCTGAAGTCTGGTCCGGAGAGAGATGGACCAGCACCCAGTTCACCGTGGTTCCAGATCAACAAGGGAGTTAGCAAGATGATATCTCAACACTCAGATGAATTCCCCTTTTTCAAGGGAGATAGAAGAAAAGGAAGCCCCAAAGAAGTCCTCGATTCCCAGGTTTAAGATTTAGGATGGAAAAACATATCCCATAGACCATGTAAGGCAATACAGACAAGTAATGAATATATGGAGTCATAATGATGTAATCATGTGCCAAATATTTCCCTCGAGCTTGCACGATGTGGCCCAGAAATGGTTCGAGAAGTTACCTCACCAATCAATTAAGAGTTTCAAATCCCTAGCCAAGCTGATCATGTCTCGCTTCATTACGAGTAGCTCCCATCCAAAGAGGATGGATGCTTTTCTTACTATGAAAAATAATCCACACGAGAGCCGCAGAGAGTGAGGTACTGGGAGATATTTAACGAAGTTAAAGACTGCTCGGAGCAAATCACTGTAGCATCCTTCAAAATAGGATTGCCTAGCTCTTGCCTCTTTCACCAGTCCCTAACTAAGAAGGAGGCAATAACCATTGATGAATTAATAGCCCGTATTGATAAATATAACAAAGTCGAGGATGTGACCCATCTTGACGCAGGGGAAATTGGTCGCGCAAAGACAGGCAAGGGGAGAGAAGGTCGAACCGCAAAAGAAAGGAAATAAGAACGGGGGTAATAAAGGCTCCAAGAATAGGAATATGAACGATGCCTTAAAGTCATATCAAGATGCAAACACAGTCTTCAAAGAGCCGATCTATAAGATCCTAAAGAAGATCAAGGATGAGTCATTCATCACATGACCGCGAAGATGGGAGGAGACCCCTCTAAGCGAAATAATGCGTTGAGATGCGTCTTTCATAAGGAAGGAGAACATTATAAGGCTCTGAAGTCTTACCTCGAGGATTTGGACCAGGCCGGACACCTCAATGAGTTTATGGAAAAGAAGACAGATAAGGCGATGACGAATTGCGAGTCGCGATCGGATAATGTCCTTGAGGAGGATGCTGGTCATGAATTTGCAGTAATACATGGGGCATCAGACTTCAAATAAATTTAAGGGAACACAACTCGAATGGAAGTTAAGAAGCTTACCGAAGTTATGCAGGCCTTCCAAATTGACCCATCCATGTCTCAGGTAGGGAAGCGGAGACGGCCAAATGATGTTGATTATAACAAACATATCATTTTTACGGACAAATATTTGGTGGGAGTGAGGACCCTTCATCATGACGCACTGGTCATTACACTCAGGATAGTCAGTTAGGATTTCGACAGGCTGCTCGTCGACCAAGGCAGCTCATCTGAAGTAATGTACCTCGACTTATTCAGAAAGCTGAAGCTAAGCATAGCAGATCTGAAGGAAGCCACTATCCCATTGGTCAGCTTCGCTGGGAAAGTCACAATACCGCTGAGAAATATTGTCCTGCCAGTTAGGGCAGGAAACATCTCCAAATTGACTGAGTTTCTTATTGTCGATATTGAATCACCATACCAAGCTATCCTCAGAAGAGGTGGATCCATGCAATGAAGGTCATTCCATTGACCTATCACCAGAAGTTGAAGTGTTTAACTGATTGAGGAGTAGTTGAAATCCATGGGGACCAAGCTGCAGTGAGGAAGTGTTTCATCACGACCATACGCCCCAAACAGGAGAAGAAAGTAGAAAAAATTAAAGGCAAGGAAGAAGGACAGGAGTCATTAGGTCCCTCTAAATAGCAGCTAAGGTATGGTCGATCAGGAGTGGAGGAAATCAGGCTCCTCCCCTTTAAAAGGCCCTTTGAAGACCTGGAGGAGGTCGCACTTGGGAGTAGATCGATCGAAAAGAAATTTTTAATAGGCGCCTCCATGACTTATGGCGAGAAAAAAGAATAAATTACCTTACTCCGAAGCAACGTGGATGTTTTCGCATGGGAGCCCTACGAGCTACCTGTGATTTATCCCAGCATCACTTGTCATCAACTACACGTGGACCCAATTTTTAGGCCAGTGGCGCAAAAGGCTAGTCGAACAGCCCCGGAGAAGGCTAAGGAAGTAGAGAAAGAGGTCAATAAGCTACTCCATGCAGGGTCCATACGGGAAGTTCAGTTCTCTAAATGGTTATCCAATCCAGTAGTGGTTCCTAAGAGCAACGGAATGTGGAGGGTTTGTATTGACTTCACCGACCTCAACAGGTCATGTCCCAAAGACAGTTTCCCTAAAGATCGATCAACTAGTTGATGCCACAGCTACACATGAGAGAATGAGCTTCGTATATGCATACTCAGGATACCATCAAATCCCCCTTCACATGCTAAATCAGGGTAAAACCTCCTTTATAACCACTGTTGGTTTATATTTCTATAAAGTTATGACTTTCGGCTTTAAAAACTCAATAGCAACCTATCAACGGCTGGTCACGAAGATGTTCAAAGACCATATGGGAGATACCATAGAAGTTTATATCGAGGACATGATCATCAAGAGTAAACGCACTTTCCTTTAAAGACTCATCCTCGGAACCTTTCACATCTTTCTCGCTATCACTCAGGGTGGCTAGCATATAAACTTTCTTTCCCTCTCTCCAAAGTCTACTGAGACACTCAAACGACTTATGCCCTCTCCCCTCACACTCGAAATATTTAAAATTTTCAAAATTTTCTTCACCCTCTTTCTCTTTCTCACCTCTTTCTTTGGTCTTGTCTTTCTTTTTTTTTCTCCAAAAATTTTTATTGGAAGAATTTTATTTCAAAAACTGGAGAAACTTTTTAAAAAAAAATTTGAGCAAGGCCATGTCAAAATCAGACTCGTCCTCAGACTTGGAATCACAAAACTCGCTTTATTTTTCCTATCACTCGTGGACACTCATTTTCCCTTTCTAATTTGGGATTTAAGCGCTATCCCTCTATCCTTATGTTTGACAGTGCCGAGGAACATGTCAATTTCATACGTTTGGAGGTCTCTTACCAACTCTTCTAATTTTAGATGACTCAAATTACCCAAGGTGTTCAAAACAGTTACTTTCGGGATAAAATGTTTAGGCAATGATCTTGAAATATTTTTGACTATTCGTACATCAGGTATAGTCTCACCAAGATTAAAACTAGTGTTGACAATATCAGGCAAACGTTCATAAAACTTGTAAAAACACTCATTCTCTAACATAGTGATCGTCTCAAATTGAGTAGTCAAATTTTGAATTTTAGACCTTTTAACCGCGTTAGTGCCTTCGTGGGCGAGTTGCAAAATATCCCACGCTTCTTTAGACGCAGTGCACATCATAATACGTATCAACTCGTTAGGGGTGAAGTGTTCAAAAATTGCTCTAAGCCCTTGTGAATTGTAAGTGCTCCACCTAAACTTTTCCTCAGTCTAGTCTGACCCAGGTTTTAAATTAGTGACATTATTCGCGGTGACATTGGGAGGATTCCAACCTCTTTCACAAATGACCCAAACTCTTTCATCGATTTCTTTTAAATGGCTTCATTCGGGCTTTCTAGTAATCATAATTAGACCCGTCAAAAATTGACAACCGATTATATAAGTTTTCACTTGGAAACATTGCGACAATTTTAAAAATATGATTTTTCAAAAAAAATCAATATCACATAATTTTGCTGAAAATAGGAATACGCGATAAATTACACTACACCAAAAATGGCGAATAGTTCCAGCCAAAATTCCTGACCAAGACTGTGGGTCGCGGACTTGGGTCGTGACCATATTGGGTGCGACCAATTTCGTGGGCCGCGGGCCAAGTCCGTGACCAATCTGTGGTCATGGCCTCAAGGGGTCACGGCAGATGGTCGCGGACTTTGGCCGTAACCCACACCGCGATGAAAAAAATGGAAAAAAATAGTCGTGACCAAAGTCCATGACCCCCAACCGTGACGAAAAATGGTCGCGGCCATAGTCCGTGACCTACACCGCGACAAAAAAAAAGGGTCGCGGCCAAAGTTCGTGACCCATAACGCAATCATTTTTTATCATGATTGGGGGTCATCGACAAAAAATAAAAATTGTCATGGACAAAGTCCATGATCATATTTAACTACAATAAAAAAAAATTATATATTTTTTTATCCAATCCTAAAATTGGGGGTCCCGTGACTGTGCGGCAGATTACTACGCCTAACTTTGGACGCGCATGAGGGGTTACAAATATTTATTATTTGCAAAATAATAAAAAAAAATCACAAATTTCTAATCGGGAATGTTGTTAATAAACTAATATACATACAAACCTAAAAATATTATAATTCTTAATAATTCACATACCAAAAAAAATTCGACAGGGGACATTTCAAAACCTGTAAATAAAAAAACTACTTATTATAAATCCCGTAGGGCCATAAAATTTAACAATCAAATTATAAAAGCCCGTGTGGCCATAAAACTAAACAATAAAACTATAAAATCCCATACGGCCGTAACACATAAAATATACAATCCTGAATGTCAACAACATTATATAAACAATCTTCATCTTGTAAACCATTGCCTTCTTCATGTGTTCCACATGCAAAAAAGCAAAAGATACAATGTTATCCTGGCAAAAATAGGATACAAAAAAATGATATCAGTAACCAAGTAGTTTTAAAAAAATCATATTCAAGCAGAAAAATTGCATATACGAGTTATAATTATCAACATATCAGTTCTTACGAGTTACTTTTGTCCCGTGCAAGGTGCCGGTGCCACTCACGGGGATATTTTGGGGTTTCCCCCTCTAGCGCCATGTTTTTAAGCCTAAGTTTAAACATTTACAAATTATCATCGTATTCTCAAATTGGGAGTCCGATGACCATGCGCTCATTTCCTACAAGTTACATTAGTCCCATGCGAGGTGTCGGTGCCTCTCACGGGGCTGTTCGAGGGCTATTTCGAGTTTTCGCCCTCTAACACCATGTTTTGAACCCTAAGTCATGATATTTTCAAATTATCCTCGTATACTCAAACCAGGAGTCTCGTGATCAGATGGTCAGTTCCTACGAATTACACTGGTCCCGTACGAGGTGTTGGTACCTCTCATGGGGACATTCGAGGGTTGTTTCTTGTTTTCGCCATGTAACGCCATGTTTTTAAGTTAAAGTCTAGATGTCTTTAAATTATCATCGTATTCTCAAACCGAGAGTTCAGTGAGCAAGCGGTTAGCTCCTATGATTTACATTGGTCCCGTGCGAGGTGTTGGTGCCTCTCATAGGGCCGTTCAGGGGCTATTTTAGGTTTTCACCCTCTAATGTCAAGTTTTTAAGCTAAAGTCTAGATGTTTACAAATTATCATCGTATTCTCAAACCGGGAGTCTAGTGAGCACGCGATCAGTTCCTACGAGTTACATTGGTCCCGTGCGAGGTGTTGGTGCCTCTTATATGGTCGTTCAGGGGTTGTTTTGGGTTTTCGCCCTCCAACTCATGTTTTTAAGCCTAAGTCCTAATATATTAAAATTATCCTCATATTCTTAAACTGGGAGTCTTGTAATCACGCGGTCAGTTCCGATGAGTTACATTGGTCCCGTGCGAGGTGTTGGTGCACCTCATGGGGTCGTTCGGGGGTTGTTTTGGGTTTTCGCCCTCTAACGCCATGTTTTTAAGCCCAAGTCCTCATATTTTCAAATTATCCTCGTATTCGCAAACCAAAAGTCACACATTCACGCGATCAGTTCTTACGAGTTACATTGGTCCCGTACGAGGGGTTGGTGCCTCTCACGGTGCCGTTCAGGGGTTGTTTCAGGTTTTCACCCTCTAACGCCATGTTTTTAAGCCTAAGTCCTAATATATTAAAATTATCCTCATATTCTCAAACTGGGAGTCCCATGATCATGCGCTCAGTTCCTACGAGTTACATTGGTCCCGTGCAGGGTGTTTGTTCCCCTCACAGGGCCATTCGGTGGCTGTTTCGAGTTTTTGCCCTCTAACTCCATGTTTTTAAGCCTAAGTCTTGATATTTTTAAATTATCCTCGTATTCTCAAACCGAAAGTCTCGTGGTTGTGCAATCAGTTCTTACAAGTTATACTACACTAAAATTCTCATTTAGTAACAGGCTATTTTCGGTATTACTAACACTATTACCCCATTACTATTCCTCACAATACATTAGCGTTAGTAATTTGTGATAAATGTTGGTAATATTAGTTCAATATTTTTAAAGTAATTATTTTATTGAAAAAAAGAGGGTAAATTTTCCCCTACCCAAAAAAGACCCCGACTACACTATACCCACAAACTCTCCAAAGATAAACGAGATGCCCTCACAAACTTCTTCTCCAAATCCACCTGCCAAAACCCCATCTTCTTTTCCAAATAGACGTGCCCAAACCCCATCTTCTTTTCCGAATCGAGATTTGAAAGTACCTAGGGTTCACATATATGGAAGAATTGAAGTTTGGAAGACCCAGGGTTTGGTCGTTTGGCAGAATAGCACTATGTAAGATTTCCTTCAACTCTCCTTAATCTTCACTCATATGTATGCACTCATTTGTTTCGTGATTATGTACAACTTTGGGATCTGAATGAGAACTATGTTGAGTCTTATATTCTATGAACAATTATCGCTTTGTTGTATGTGTTTGATTTTTTTCTATTAATTTCCATTTCATCTGGTGATGTGATAACATATAGTGTGCATAATTTTTTGGTTGAAAGTAACTTTTGAATTAATATATAGGTAATTTTTATTAGAAAATTTTACAGGTATGTTAAAAGTTATGTTTTCTTTTTCTTGCAATCAAATTATGATTGTTTGTCCTAACTCAGGATAAATCATGCTCTTGGTGTTTGATGAAACTCCCAAAAGAGTTTAACACGTTATAAAAATATTTGTTAACATTAAAGCATCTTTGTTGTTGTTTTGGTGATTTTTAAGTTGATGTTTGGGGTTTATTTTTTGTTAAATTAATGTTCAGTAAGAAGTTAGATATGATTATTTAGCTATATTATTTATATAGATCTTTATATTGGCCATTACCACAGTTGGATAGCTTTGCCATTGTTCATCTGATACTTTCACAACTCACAAAAAAAAAACCTGAACTATATTATACTTAGAGAAGAGTATGTTTTGAGATATGGGATTATGGTCTAGTGAATTTATTATCTTAATTTGATTTTGATAGATGATGAAGAGTATGGTTTAAGATGTCGGACTAAGGTCTAGTGAATTTATTAGCCTTGAACTCTCTAGATTTGGATTGTGATTAGGACTGCTACAATTTTGTTTTTGCTCGTGAGTTAATTAATCAATACTTTGAACTAATTTTCTTAATTTTACTCTCTGAAGTGAAATCTAGCTCTAGGATAATCGTCTCTATGTTCTGTGTAGTTTTTTGTCTATTCCGAGGGTATGATGCATCAATACACTTGAAGTGTAAGTAGAGGATTCAATGGAAAACTACAAGTGTAATGAACCAACTTGGAAACATTATCTACTCATAAAGAAAAGGAGGCAATGGAAAACTACAAGTGTAAGTAGTCCAAAAGTTTTTATTACATGAAATTTAAGTTTATTAGTGATATGTAAGTAATAAAGGAGAGAAGGAAATGGAAAATTATCTTCTTGTGAGATATTAAAATGTTTTAAGTTTATTGGTGACGTGAATGGTTATTTTGGAAGTAGCCAAGAGATCTGAGTAATTATACATAGAATTAAGCTAGATTCAGGGGTATAATTGGAAACATATCATTTGGTGTCATAACTATTTTGACACGAGTTGGCTTTTGGTATAGTACATATAAATAACTAATTAAATTCCTATTACCACGTATGACTACCCTCCTTTCTTATAGATGGATAGCTAGGAATTTTTTCCCAATTGGATTATTAAAAAAATGCAAAATTTTTGTTTTTATTTCACACTGCAAAACATAAATATGAGATCGTAAATAGACTCCAAGAAAGAAATTATATATGTGTAATGACGGGTGGTGGTGTAAATAACGGGCCTGCCTTAAAGATAGCTGGCATAGGAATCTCAGTCATAGATTCAACAGATGTTGCTCGTATCACTTCTGATAGTGTTCTTATAGAACCTAGTTTGAGTGTGAATATGGGTGCAGTATTAACTAGCCATGCTATCTTCTAGAGAATGAAAAACTACATAGTAATTTAAAATAATTCCTATACTAAGTAGAGGAATTCTTATGTTTATTAACAACCGTTAGTGTATGTCACCAGCGCGAGATAGTAGGCAATGGCGGAATTTGAATAAGACCCCAACGCATAAGTGACATTTTGCCTGTGAACATGTTATGTCAGTTGCATATTGACGATCTGTTTGACATATAAACATTATTTTGAAGATTTTTTGAAGTACGCATGTTCACCATATGCTTATAAAAAAATTTATTCTGCAGGAAAAACTTTCGAGCCCTCTTGGTGCTCAAAGTTTAGAATTTTATGACAAAAATTTTTAGGGTTTTAGTGGGAATTTATTTTGGGGCACTGAGCTGCAACTTCAAGAATGGTACTTCCAGGGTGATAATGGAGGAATCTTCGGTACGGATTCTCTGGCAAGGGTTTATAACTCTAGCCAGCTTCAAGTAATAGAAAAATCCTTTAAAATCTTGTGATTAAGTTCTTATGGGGAACGTTATCTTAAAGTTTGAATCATGTGATTAAGTTCTTATGGGGAAAGTAATCTTAAACTTCTAATCCTATAAATTAGTTGCCAAATCACTCTTATAATCAAGTATTTCCATAACAAAAAATCCAAAATTTGAAATTTTCAATCTATTTTGATCCTATAATTTGTATATTTGATATAGTTTTAATGAATATATGCAGTAATATATGATTTGAGCGTATGTAGTAATAACTCATCCTGATAAACTTGTTTAATGCGTGATTACAGTGCTTATTTGAGCGCGATGTTGTGTGTTTTCAAAGTGAACAAGAGAGAATAAACGGGTTGCACCTTGGCCCTAAGCTGATCTTTTTTATGTCATTTATAAAGTCCCCACTGGTGACTCTCCCTATGTAAGGCCCAAACATGTTCTGGTCTGAAAAATTCTTTATCATAAACAGTTTTTTTTTCTTTGTTAATCTTTAATGTTGGTGTTCTTTTATAAGTTGAAAACTAGTCTAAGTCTAGATTCTCTCTCCACTTTTTTTTTGGTGATTTTAGAGTGTAAAATCACCACCCTGTCAAGTTAATAATTTTAGAGTGTAATGCATTTTGTTCAAAGGTACTACCATATGTTGACACTAGTTTTGAGTAAAGAGCGTATTAGATGAGTTGTTTTGTTCCCTTGTATTCCATTACAAATTATGAATCCTGATTACTATCATATTCATGCACTCAAGTCCACAACCTGATATCATACTAGATTTTCCTTAACAATCTGCCTAGAAGTAGTCTGATCTTTTGAAACTCAAAATTAATTGCAGCATTTATAAGCTCATTTTCATGTTGTTGTAATAATTATCGATTCTTCTGTCTGCAACTTAATCTTAAAGTTGTCGATTGTTGTAGAAGGGTCGGATTCATGATAACGATTCATAGAATTTCTGTATTCTTTGATTTATTACTGACTAAGGTAGTTTATGGGTACTGTTCCTGACAGAAGAAAATGTTAGCATAGGCTATGTTTTTATGCATCAAGGTTTAACTGACTCATTATAGTTTCTCAACTTGACCACCATCTTTCATACTCTATGCAATTTCTTATCTGAAAGCAAGCATTAGTCAAATGAGTTTGACCCTCTTGTCATTACTCATTTCTAAGAGAGAATCTCTTGGGCATTTCTCTCTTATTTTATCTCATGTCTGGGTTACAAAGGCATAATATTGTCTTATCTCATGATCTTTTATAAATCATGGGTTTCTTATGCACATATTTGATTTAGTTTCTAATTCCTTTCTCAACAGGCATTTGAAGGAAGAAGAGCTCTCTTGAGAGAAGTCGAAATCCAACTACACCTTGAGAGTCCAATACTTTTGTCGCTTGAGAGGCTGGTAATTGGACTAAAGGAAATTAGCTTCTGTCTTTCTTATCTCATATTTTTTTATATCTATATTTAATTTCCCATATAACACTCTACCTAATGTATTTACATACTACTCATGTTTATATCCACATGGAAATGATTCTGCATTCTTGATTTCATTATCAATTTAATGATTAAAATTTCTTTTATCATATGCCAATGCACTAGAGTAGCTGCTATGGCCCATAATATCCTGTATTTGACAAAAATGTAGTAGGCATTTGACAAATATGTTTTATCTCATGTCCTTATAATCAGCTGTGCCTACTCATAGTCATGCTATGAGTAGGCACAGCTGACTATAAGGACTTGTTGATACCAAGGTCCAAGGCTATGCTCATTTATTTGAATTGCTTTTTGCACTTTAAAATTTCCCATATTTGATATTAATTAGTAATGCTTTTATGTTTCATATTTGATATTAGTAACGCTATTATTTATTTATTTATCGTCTGCTTTTATGTTAAATATTTTTAATTGCAGGAAAACCCGGACTTGTGGAAATGGCTAACGGTCCAGGAGCAACCCCTGAAGGCAATTAACATCAATCCTGTAAGACATGATCTATAGAAAACAGGACCACATTTTTTCCGCTCTTTTCATTCCTATTATTTTCTTCCTTAATTGATTTTTTTTCTTCATTACAGGTGTTCGCTGATGTGCGCAAAAAGGTGGTGAACAACATCGATAACCATGCTTCTCCTGATATGTGACCACAAATAAGTCAAAACTACATTATTTGGACAGAAACCTTTGATTAATTTCTATTTTTGTTAAGGGCCCCTCAATGTGTGTGTGTGTGTGTATATATATATACGCATTAAAATCAGGAATTAATCAGTAATACAATATACTATTAATACATATTTTGACTGTCTAGTGTTTTAAACTTTTTATTATTATTTTATAGATTATCTAGTATTGTGAACTTCTATTGGTCTAATATATGATTTTCTTCCTTTTGAATTGTATTCCATCCTTTAAAAAATGATTGTGTGAAGTTTATTTACTAAATTTTATTTTCACTCATAATCTCGTACAATTTTTAATGTAGAAAAAACTTACATCTTGAGCCTCACGCCTCACTTTTTGACAAGAAAATTATGTAGCTCGACTCTTTTGCCTTTTTCAACACAGATCTCGATCTCTTAGACCATCCTACTAATCATTGGGTTTGTATGGGTGGCCTTTTGAGGTGTCCAAGGTTTTATCATGTGGCGTTTCCTTTAAGGGTCAGAGCCACGTCATTGGCCAACCCCGTGGGATTAAGTTTTAATTATAAAAGTTTAGGCTTCTATTTATGCCCTTCTATGTATGAATGCATTTTGATTAATCTGCATTAGTAGAATTTTTTTCTCAAAGGTCAATTCATTAAAAACCTGATTTTGTGTAACTTTATTCTTCTTAATCTCCATTATTGCTGCAGTATGTGTTGACACTTTTTCTCAACAGTCACAGTTGACCCATTCCATTGATAGAGAGGATTATGAAGATGTTGTTAGGCTTAAGGTAGAAATTATAGTTGCATCTAATAATGACATTGTTGGCGGCGTGATGTCTCGGCTGAATGTAGGAGAAATGAATAAATGTTGTTTAAAACAAGCAACATATATGGCACTTTGTTTCGTATCTTATTCTATATCTTTGCTTTTAATTGCAGAAAACCATAGAGGATGCAACATTTATACGAGATTATGCTGGTGCAGGATTGGTTAGTACTCTGGCTAATTCTCCTGAGATAGTTTTTATATCATTTTTAGGGCCTAATTTAGGATAGTAGGTAACTGCTGATATCTGGAAATGGTACCTTTACTATTTTTTTGATCAATCATCTCTTGCTAAATATGTTATTTTGTTTTGAGCAGTTGTCGTCATGAGTTATATGGGTTATACATACATGAGCCCAGTTCTGCCAATGACTTTTTGAGGATCGATTTTCCTAAGCCAAATTAAGTCTATCTCTAGCCTTATTCATTAAGGATCAATTTTCCTCATTACTATGCTGCTCAAAACTCATAGCGAGAGTAATTATCTCATATTATAAATCATTCACTACTTAAAACACATATTTAAAAGTTATTTTATTTCATTTTACACTTATTTATCTATTTTATTGCTATACTAAATAAATTTTGAGCCATTATAACCCAAATCTACCAGAACACTTGAAAAACTTTATTCATTAAACTCCTACACTACATGATGATCCACCATATTGCCTCGTGCTTTCTCATGCTGATTACACACCACATTAAAGTCACCAGCAACTATAAAAGGATTGTTCTCATACTGATAAGATATTTCTCCCATAGCATAGCAAAAATCCCTTCTTTCCTCTCTACTGCATTTAGCTTACAGTAGAGTAATTATCACATCTTTTCTCATCGTAATGTGATTAATTTTAATGATCAGAATTTGTTCTTCATCTCGTAAGACTTGATCTTCAAATCCAAACCTCCACATGAACTAAATTTTCCCAGACTTATTGTAACATCCGCCTTCAAATCCCTATTTCATTTTACACTTATTTATTTGTTGAGTTTCCACTTTATGCTCAAGGAGAGATAAAAATGGAAACTTGTTAATTCTCATGATTTTTTTATTCTTCTAGAAAAGGGGTTATTAACAGCCCCTCTTATGCTCCACAATTTGAAACTAATCATTTGTATTTCTTTAAAAGAGATTTTGTGGGAGCTTGGTAGTTTGATCTAGTTATCCTTTTAAAAATTAGGAGGTCTCAATAGATTTTTTGAAGCATTTGAGTGGGTTATTGGTGAAATAGAATCACGTTTTATACAGTGGCTTGTGGCTCAAATTAGGAGTTCTCAATAGCTTGGTAATTTTCTCTTTCACTTGTTTTTGCTTTCTTGTTCTATTTCTAAACTTAAACTGACTTGCAAAGAATTTTATTTAGAATTTGACTCAAATTAGTGTCATAGTTGTAGACAAATTTGGTTAACTACAAAAAAGGAATTCTAATTGAAAGGGGGATCATAGTTTTAGTGGGGCAATTGGTAATAATTTATGGGAATTTGCATTTAATTACAGTTTTGCGGGGAAAAAAATAAAATAAAAATGAGTAATAGAACTTGAACTTTGATCTTAATTGTAACTTAATATTTTTTATTTTGTTTCAGGAGTTTTTCATTAGGCACAGAGATGGAATCCCAATTAGTTCAGAAGTCGAAAAGCATCGTGCGATTCTTTGTCTACAAGACGTAATTGAAAGAAGAGCATCCGAGGTATTGCTCTTTTTCACAGTTGCCCTTTTGCTATGTATGATGAATAAAGTTAGATGATATTCATTTGATTTTTTTTAAATATCTTTAATTATTTCCATTTCAAAAATATCCCAACTACTTTTGATGCAAAAATCTTTATCAAGTCCATTTTGAATAATTTGAACACAGCTTCTTTTAACATAAAAACATGCTAACAAAATTTAAATTTGATACTAATAATTTAGTGATGTTATGGAAGGGAGTAAGGTTAGAGCTATGTGTAGCTGACAAGCCGAGTCTATTAATAGAAGTGACAAGAACCTTCCGCGAAAATGGGCTTAACGTTACAAGAAGTGAAATATCGACAACAATGGATACAACCTAAAACATTTTCTACGTGATAGATGCAATAAGTAACCCTACAGATGAGAAAATTATCGAATCAGTTAGACACAGAATCGGATTGAGTAACTTGAAAGTGAAGGAGCTGCTTATGATCTATCGTCAAAAAGTATAAAATGGTGGACGGACTACAAAATGTAGCACAAAATCTGAAATGGGTATCTTTCTCTTACCACTTTTAGTTGGGCTTTTTCGTGTTTCAGAGTTGGGGGCTCTGTTGCTTTGAGTGGGGTTTTTACTACTACAGTGTTTGAAAGGTTATATGTGGTTCTGAAAAATCAATCTTGTGTCTAGTCGAAAGCTTCTTGACAAACTTGGTCTAGTATAATTGTGTATTTTCTTTTCTTTAGCTCATAAATTAAAGTGGGTCGGGTCATTCCCATTTATAGTGTCGTCCTATTGTTTTTTTTTTGGTATATTTAGCTTATTTAAGAAAACCCTTTTTGTCTTGGTTGAAAATTTTTAGTGAAGTCTTTTGGATCTTTGATATTGATTGAAGTTTATGATCAGTTTTATGGCTGTATTTTTTTCACTCTAAAATTGCTTTGATTTCTTATCTGGTGCGATTGATCTCTATTTGTTTCCGGATTTGTGTAAAGTGGTTTGAAATCACTGAGTTTTCCATTAATCTGGTGTAATTGGTAAGAAATTGGCCAAAGGTTCTGGATTTGGGGAGAGCCCTTGAAAAATATACTTTTTTAAATATGTACTAAGATTAGTAACACAATTTTACCATTACTAATTATGAATTTTACTGTAACTATTAGTAACATAATTTTACCGTTACTAATTTTGATCTTTCTGTTACTGATCAGTAACAGAATTTTATCGTTACTAATTCTGAATTTTCTGTTTCTATTAGTAACACAACTATAGCGTTATTAATTCTAAATTTTACCATTACTATTAGTAACATAATTTAACCGTTACGAATTTTTAATTTTACTGTTATTATTAGTAACATAATTTTATCGTTACTAATTCTGATTTTTTCTGTTACTATTAGTAATAGAATTTTACCGTTACTAATTCTAATTTTTTTCGTTACTATTAGTAACAAAATTTTACCGTTACTAGCTTCGTGCCCCACGGCTTTTTTCTAACAGAAAAATTGTGTTACTAATATATTTAGTAATGGCGTGTTTTGGTGTAGTGTTACTAATGGCGTGTTTTGGTGTAGTGTTGCATTGGTCCCATACGAGGTGTTGGTGCCTCTCACAGGGCCGTTCGAGCACTGTTTCACGTTTTATCCCTCTAATGTCAAGTTTTAAAGCCTAAGTCCTGCTATTTTCAATTTATCCTTGCATTTTGAAACCGAGAGTCCTGTGATCGTTCGGTCAGTTCCTACGAGTTACATTGGTCCCGTATGAGGTGTTAGGGCCTCTCATGGGTCCGTTCGGGGGTTATTTTGGATTTTCATCGTCTAACGCCATGTTTTTAAGCCTAAGTCCATATAATTTTGAATTATCCTCGTATTCTCAAACCGGGAGTCCCGTGATCGCACGGTCAGTTCCTACGAGTTACATTGGTCCCGTTCGAGGTATTGGTGCTTTTGATGGGGCCGTTCGGGGGATGCTTTGAGTTTTCGGCCTCTAACGCCATATTTTTAAGCATAAATCTTGATATATGCAAATTAGCCTTGTATTCTCAAATTGGGAGTCTCGTGATCACGCGATCAGTTCCTACGAGTTACATTGGTCCTGTGTGAAGTGTTGGTACCTCTCACGGGGTCGTTCGAGGGTTGTTTCGAGTTTTCCCCTTTAACACCATGTTTTTTAGCCAAAGTCTAAATGTTTTTAAATTATCGTCGTATTCTCAAACCGAGAGTCCGGTGAGCGCGCGATTAGTTTCTACGAGTTACATTGGTTTCGTAGAAGGTGTTGGTGCCTCTCATGTGTCCGTTCGGGGATGTTTATAATTTTCCCCCTTTAACGCCATGTTTTTAAGCCTAAGTCCTTATATATGTATAATTATTCTTATATTCTCAAACTAGGAGTCCCGTGATCGTACGGTTAGTTCCTACGAGTTACATTGGCCCCGTACGAGGTGTTAGTGCCTTTCACGGGGCCGTTTCGGGGGTGGGTTGTTTCAAGTTTTTGCCCTCTAACGCCATGTTTTTAAGTCAGCATCTAGATTTTTTCAAATCATCGACGTATTGTTAAACTGGGAGTTCAGTGAGCATGCGATTAGTTTCTACGAGTTACATTGGTTCCGTGCGAGGTCTTGGTGTGTCTCATGTGACCGTTCAGGGGGATGTTTATGGTTTTCTCCCTCTAACGCCATGTTTTTAAGCCTAAATCCTTATATATGCAAATTATTATCGTATTCTAAAACTGGGAGTGTCGTGGTCATGCGGTCAGTTCCTACGAGTTACATTGGTCCGTGCGAGGTGTTAGTGCCTCTCACGAGGCCGTTCGAGGGCTGTTTAGGATTTTTTTCCCTTTAACGCCATGTTTTTAAGCCAAAGTCTAGATGTTTTCAAATTATCATCGCATTCTCAAACCGAGAGTCCGATGAGCGCGAGCTTAGTTCCTATAAGTTTCATTGGTCCCGTACGAGGTGTTAGTGCCTCTCATGTGGCCGTTCGGGGGCTGTTTGGGGTTTTCTCCCTCTAACGCCATGTTTTTAAGCCTAAGTCCTGATATATGAAAATTATCCTTGTATTATCAAACAAGGAGTCTCATGATCACGCGGTTAGTTCCTACGAGTTAAATTGGTCCCGTGCGAGGTGTTGGTGCCTCTCACAGGGTCATTTGGGGGCTGTTTTGGGTTTTTGCCCTCTAACGTCATGTTTTTAAGCCAAAGTCCTGATATTTTCAAATTATCATTATATTCTCAAATGGAGAGTCGTATTATCATGCGATTAGTTTTTACGAGCTACCATGGTCCCGTGCGAGGTGTTGGTACCACTCATGGAGCCGTTCGGGGGTTGTGTCGAGTTTTTGCTTTCTAAGGCCATATTTTTAAGACTAAGTATAGAAATTTATAAAAAAATTATCATCGTATTCTCAAATCGAGAGCCTCGTGATTGCGTGGTCAGTTCTTACGAGTTACATTGCTCCCATGAAAGGTGTTGGTGCCACTCAAGGAGTCGTTAGGGGGTTGTGTCGGGATTTAGCCTTTTAATGCCATGTTTTTAAGACTAAATTGAGAAATTTACACATTAACGTCGTATTCTCAAATCAAGAGTCCCGTGATCGCGCAGTTAGTTCCTACGAGTTACATTGGTTCCATGCAAGGTGTTGGTGCCTCTCATGGGACTGTTCGGGGGTTACATCGAGTGTTTTCCCTCTAACACCATGTTTTTAAGATTAAGTCTTGATATTTTCAAATTAACATCGTATTCTAAAATTGGGAGTTCCATGATCGCAAGGTCAGTTCTTTGAGTTACATTGATCCCGTGCGAGGTGTTGGTGGCTCTCATAGGGCCGTTCGGAGGTTGCTTCGGGTTTTCGCCCTCTAACGCCATGTTTTTAAGCCTAAGTCCTGAAATGTTAAGTTTAAAAATTTGCAAATCATCATTGTATTCTATAATCGGGAGTCCCGTGATCACGAGGTCAGTTCCTACGAGTTATATTGGTCCCTTGCGAGGAGTTGTGCCTCTCACGAGCCCGTTTCGGGGGTTGCTTTGAGTTTTGGCCCACTAACGCCATGTTTTTAAGACTAAGTCCCGATATTCCAAGTCTAAATTTTTTTAAATTATCATCATATTCTATAATCTGGAGTCTCGTGATCGCGAGGTCATTTCTTACGAGTTACATTGGTCCCGTGCAAGGTATTGGTGCCTCTCACGAGGTCGTTCGAGGGTTGTTTCCAATTTTCTCCCTCTAACGCCATGTTTTTAAGCCTAAGTCATGATATTTTCAAATTACCATCGTATTCTTAAACCAAGAGTCCCGTGATCCCGCGTTCAATTCATACGAATTACATTGGTCCCGTGCGAAAGGTTGGTGCCACTCACGAGGCCGTTCGGGGGTTGTTTTGATATTTTACCCTCTAATGCCATGTTTTTCCTTAGTCCAGATATTCTCAAATTATCATCCTATTCTCAAATCGAGAGCCCTATAATTGCGCTAGCAGTCCCTACAAGTTACATTGGTGATGTTCGAGGTGTTGGTGCCTCTTACGGGTCCCTTTCATGGCTGTTTCGAGGTTGCCCCCTCTAACGCTATATTTTTAAGACTAAGTCTAGATATTTTCAAATGATCATTGAATTATCAAACCGAGAGTCTCATGATCGCGCGGTCAGTCCGTACGAGTTACATTGGTCCTTTGTGAGGTGTTGGTTCCTCTCATATGGCCATTCGAGGGCTGTTTCGGGGTATCACCCTCTAACACCTTATTTTTAAGCCTAAGTCTAAATATCTTCAAATTATTATTGTATTCTCAAACTGGGAGTCCCGTGATCAAATGGTTTGTACCTACGAGGTACATTTGTCCCGTGCGAGGTGTTGGTACCTCTCACGGGGCCATTCGGGGGCTGTTTTGGGGTATCGCCCCGCTAACGCCTTGCTTTTTAGCCAAAGTCTTGATATTTTCAAATTATCATCGTAATCTCAAACCTTGAGTCCCGTGATCATGCGGTTAGTCCGTACGAGTTACATTCGTCCCGTGCGAGGTATTAGTGCCTCTCACGGGGTCGTTTCGGGGCTATTTGGGGGTGTCGCCCTCTAAGCTTAAGTCTAGATATTTTCAAATTATCATGGTGTTCTCAAATGGGAGTCCCATGATCACACGATCAATACCTATGAGTTACACTGGTCCCACGCGACGTGTTGGTGCCTCTCACGGGGTCGTTCGGGGGTTGTTTAACGTTTTATTTTTAAGCCTAAGTCAAGATATATTTTCAGATTATCATCGTATTCTCAAATTAGTAGTAGTGTGATTGTGCATCCAGTTCCTATGAGTTACATTAGTCCCGTGCGAGGTGTTGGTGCCTCTCACGAGGCCGTTCGAGGGATGTTTTGGGCTTTCGCCCTCTAACGCTAAGTTTTTAAGCCTAAATCTAAATATTTTCAAATTATCATTGTATTCTAAAACCTTGAGTCCCGTGATTGTATGGTCAGTACCTACGAGTTATATTGGTCCCGTGCGAGGTGTTGGTATATGTCACGGGGCCGTTCGAGGGCTGTTTCGAAGTTTCCCCCTCTAACGCTATGTTTTTAAGCCTAAGTCTAGATATATTAAAATTATTGTAAAATTATCTAATCAGGAGTCCCATCATCGCGGGGGAAGTCCCTACGAGTTACATTGGTCCCATGAGAGGTGCTGATGCCTCTCACGGGGCCGATCAGGGGTTGTTTCGAGGTGTCACCATCTAATGCCTTATTTTTAGGCCTAAGTATAGATATGTTCAAATTATCCTTGTATTCTCAAATCTAGAGTCCCGTTATTGTGCGATCAGTCCCTACAAGTTACATTCGTCCCGTGCAAGGTGTTGGTGCCTCTCACGGGGCCATTTAGGGGTTGTTTCGGGGTGTCACCCTCTAACGCCTTATTTTTAAGCCTAAGTCTAGATGTTTTGAAATTATCATTGAATTCTCAAACCGGGAGTTCCCTAATTGCGCGGTCAGTCCCTAGGAGTTGCATTAGTCCCGTGCGAGGTGTTGGTGCCTCTCACGAGGCCGTTCAGGGGTTGTTTCGCATTTTCTCCCTCTAATGCCAAGTTTTTAAGCAAAAGTCTAAATATTTTCAAATTATCGTTGTATTTTCAAACTAGGAATACCTTGATCTCGCGATCAGTCCCTATGAGTTACATTGGTCCCGTTCGAGGTGTTGGTTCCTCTCACGGGTCCCTTCGGGGTATGTTTCGGGGTTTCCCCCTCTAACGCCATGAAAGAAACAATACTAAAATTTAGAGGTAGTGCATCTAACTACCCCTCAATTTTATTTATATATTATATAAACAAGTGTCAAACGAAACTCATCATTTAACATTCGGGTGCTTCGTCATGCCTATATATAGCTGTTGTATATGGAAGTAGATAAATATAGGCATTTGCTTTTTTTGAGAGTACATTTACTTGCTTTGGGAGTACATATGGATCCATATATAAAAAGAAGAAAACCCAAGCACCGAGTTTATAATTAATTATTATTCAATTAGAACTCTAGAAGTAATTTTCAATACAAAATTCAAGTAGACATACTGGAATTTTTTATCCTAAAAGCAGAAGAGTTGCTAAACTAACTTAATCGTACTTTCATATTATTAGTATTTCATCTAATTTACAATTTATATCACATCACTTCGAGATAAAATATTAATTATACCATAAAAAAGCCACCTAACATTGCAAAATAGAGTTTGTTAAATCTAATTGAAGGTGGGAGAACTTACTGCAATGGCTAATCCTTCTTGAACTAAACAGGTAGCATAATTACCTGGGAATGAATGAAAATGAAAAATCATAAATTAAAGTAAAAGCCAATAAATCCACCATCTTCCCAACTCTAGCTAAAAGCTAGGATGAGAGGAAGGCTCTGTCGGCAGCAGGTTGCATCGTCGTCGGCAGCAGGGGTTGGCAGTAGAGAGAGAGAGAAGCCATCAGTGTTTGATGAGAGAGAGAATCCATAGCTTCGCCTTTGACGAGAGAGAGAAGCGGGCAAATGAAAATGAGAAGGGGCAACTGAAAATGGAAATCAAGCGCATCTTTCTTTTTTTAGGAATTACATGGTTACGGCCTAGAACCATGACCCACCATTGCAACCCATAACTTCCTTGTTGCTTCTACCTGAATGATAATCGGTCACGGACTACACCTATGACCTCCATGTTCAACTAATATCAAACCTTAAATTGGAGGATGGTCACGACTCATAGCCGTGACCCACACCAAGAAATGGTCATGACCCCCAACCGTGACCCCATATGTGTATGTTTTCTCCTTCATCACGTCTATGGTCACGGCTTGAATCCGTGACCCGTTCGCGACCAAGATTTGAGGGAATTTTAGCATAGATTTGGATCAAATCTGTGACTCATTCGCGACCAAGCTTTGAGACTGTTGTTATTAACCTCGGTTCTAGTAGCCAACTATGCGAGATTAGGATAGGGGATACCCTTGATGAGCATGAGCGTGCACAACTCGAAGAATTACTAAAGGAATTTGTGGATGTCTTCGCATGGTCCTATGACGATATGCCCGACATTGATCCTGAAATAGCTCAGCATGAGATCCCCACTCTCCCAGGTTATAAGCCGGTTAAACAAAAGTTCAGAAAGCTCTACACCGAATGGTAGCTCAAAGTCAAAGAAGAGGTGGTTAAACAGTTGAACGTGGGCTTCATTCGTGTGATCGAATATCCCACATGGCTAGTCAACATAGTGCCTGTGCCGAAACTAGGAGGGAAGGTTCGAATATATATAGACTACCGGGATTTGAACAAAGCCTCTCCAAAGGATGATTATTCGTTACCCATTTTCGACATGATCGTGGAAAACACAGCCAGTCGTGCTCTCAAGTCATTCGTCGATGGGTTTGTCGGATACAACTAAATAAAAATGCACCCAGACCAAAAAAAAATTGCATTCATCACCCCATGGGGAACCTTTTATTACACTGTCATGCCATTTTCTCTCAAGAACGCTGGGGCTACCTACCAAAGGTCTGCCTTAACCATCGTGCACGATATGATTCACAAACAAGTTGAGGTCTATGTGGATGATATGATTATCAAATCCAAAACTAGAGAGGTTCGTGTTCCTGCTCTCCGAAAGTTCTTCGAATGACTGCGACATTATCAGATGAGACTTAATTCACTGAAATGCGTCTTTGGCGTTACAAAGGGAAAACTCTTGGGATTCATGATGAGTAAGAAGGGGATAGAAGAAGATCCTGCCAAGCTGAAAGCCATGCGTGAGATGCCACCTCCTTGAACAGAGAAAGAAGTCTGAGGTTTCCTTGGGAAATTATAATACATCAACCGGTTCATCAGTCAGCTAACCTCCATCTGTGAAACTATCTTCAAACTCCTCCAAAAGGATTAAACAAAGGTTTGGAACGAGGCCTGCTAAGAATCTTGTGATCAAATCAAGAAATATCTGACCCAACCCTCGGTACTCATTCCACTACAGCCTGGACTCCCCTTGCTCCTATACCTAACCACAATTGACATTGCAGCTAGGGCTTTGCTAGCCCAATACTTTGAAGATTCCCGTAAAGAAAGAGTCATCTATTATGCTAGTCACAAATTGGTCCGAATACGAGGTCAACTACATCGCTTTAGAGAAGGTGTGTGTCGCACTTGTTTGGGTCACCTAAAAGTTGCGATGCTACATGCTCTCCTTCCTCATCAAACTTATATCTCGAATGGACCCCATTAAATACCTGCTTGAGAAACCCATATTGTTCAGTTGAATGGCTCGATGGCTGATGCTCCTAGCCGAGTTTGATATCTCGTATGTCACGCAAAAAGCCATAAAAAGAAGAGCCATCTCTTAATTCCTCGCTGATTACCCCATGGATGAAGCCGATGTCTGGATCTCTTAATTCCCAGATGAAAACATCCTCTCCACTGCCTAGGATAACCATCGATGGAAAATGTTCTTTGACGGCGCTGCCAATAAAAAGGGATATGACATTGGGATACTTCTGATCGCCCCATATGACTCCCACACTCCTATCGCCATCAAGTTGGATTTCCCTTATACCAACAACATAACTGAATACGAGGCATGCACGGTAGGCCTCAAAGTTTTTCTCAATAAAGGTATTCAATGCCTAGATGTATACGAGGATTCCACCCTCATCATCAGTCAAGTGCTCAAAAAATAGAGAGTTAAGGACGAGAAGTACCAACCCTTCCATGCCCACTTAGAAGAGATGGCCTCCTAATTCCAAGATATCACCTTCCATTACCTACCTAGAGTAAAGAATAACCTAGCCGATGCCCTTGCTGCCTTGGCCTCCATGGTCAACATTCCCGAAGGAATAACAATGACCCCCTTCCTTATTCAAAAGCAAGACAAACCAACCCACTGCTACCACATTGAGCTCATCACCACAGTAGATCCCGAGCTAGAAAATTGCTGGTATGATGATATCTGGCGCCTCCTTAAGCATGGTAAGTATCCCGAGGGTTCCAACAAGAAAGATCGAGAAACCCTTCGAAGACTAGCTGCCCAGTACATCATCTGTCACAAAGCACTGCTCAAAAGGAACTTCGATGGAACTCATCTGCACTGTATCGTAGGGGCTAACATTGAAAAGATAATGAAGAAGATCCACAGCAGGGAATGCGAACCCCACATGAACAGCCACATGCTTGCCAAAAAGATCATCCGACAAGGCTACTACTGGATCACCATGACCTATGATTGCACCGCCTATATCCGTAGATGCCTTAAATGCCAACAGTTCTCCAATCTTCAGCATGTGCCTCTGCGTGAATTATATAACATGACTTCGACCTGGCCGTTATCTACTTGGGGTATCGACATCATAGGTAATGTTACACCAAAGGCTTCCAACAGGCATAAGTTCATCCTATTTTCCATCAATTACTTCACCAAATGGGTCGAAGCTGAGTCATACGCAGTGCTGAATGTCAAGAAAGTGGCCAAATTCATCAAGAAATATATCATCTTTCGATATGGGGTCCCGCACGAGCTAGTATCAGATAACGGTTTGAACTTTGAGGTAGAAGTTACAGAAGTGGTCAACAAGTATGGGATCTAGAGACACAAATCTTCTCCCTACTGACCTCAAACCAATGGTGCAGTCGAAGCCACCAACAAGAACCTTAAGGCCATCCTCAATAAGATAACTGAAAGATATCGAGATTGGGCCGACCGGATTCCATACGCCCTCTGGGGCTACCAAACTTCAATTCGAACCTTTACTGGGGTTACCCCTTACTCTCTAGTCTTCGTCATGGAATCAATCCTATCCATAGAGCTTGAAATACCCTCCTTGCGCATCATACTTAAAAGAAAGGTCAGTGAAGAAGACTGGTGCCAAAGCCGTCTTGACGAGCTGACTCTCCTGGATGAAAGGAGACTAAAATCTCTATACCATATACAAGGGCACTATCATCGAATAACGCGATCATTCAATAAGAGAGTCAAGGACCGCGGTGTCCAAGAAGGGGATCTAACCCTCAAAGAGATCCTAGAACCCATCTGGAACCCCAGAGGGAAATTCAAGCCCAATTGGAGCGGGCCATACCTTGTAAAGAAGATCCTATCTAGTGGTGTCACCATGCTCACCGAATTAGATGGGGAGGATATGGCTCGTCCAGTCAACCTGGATCGTCTCAAAAAGTTCTACCCCTAGTCCAAAATCTCATCGCACTACGACTCTTCTCATCTCCCTTCTATTCTAAAAAAAATCTCTTCATTTCCCTCTACCCAGAACTACGTGGGCCTGATCCTTTGCAATAAAACATTTTCAAACAAATTAAAGATTTTACAAAAACCCTAGAGGTATGTAGGCAACTCAGGCACCTTACATGGGCACGACCCTTTTTTTTCACAAAATACTATTCTTTTCTTATCTCCGAGAACGACAGTCCATTCTAACATATACTTGAACAAAAGGATTATGTATGCCTTAGCGATCGGTGTAGATAATTCAAAAACACAAAACTCATCAAGAGGCACAATTGGATGATCAAAAACTTGTTTATTTCACTAATAAGAAATAATAGTACAAATTACATGGGAAAAGGAACGGATAAACTCACTTCCCCCTACCTTCCTAAAAAAAACAAAATAAAATCTCCATATTTATTCCCCATTATAAATTCTCTAAGAGCCATATCCACAACTACCAGAGGAGCTCGCTCCGTCATCATGATCTGCATCCTGGGGTCCCCAAGCTTCCCCTGCCTAAACAGAGTTCCGCGGGAGCTCCATGGATCGATAAGCCTGAACCAGCTTCGGAAAAATGATAACACTTCCCTCCATGGTATTAAATAAGATAAGCCACCTTTGTCCAGTCTCCAGTGCCAACATCTTGCTGACCACTCTCCTCCACAACAACTTCATATAATCCCCGGGGATATGTCGAACTCTCCTAACAGACTGAGGGGGATGGATCGATGGACGCCGCTTCTCCCACATAGAACCAAGCCGCATGTGCAAACGCTTAGTCAAATCCTCTACCAAAAATAAGTCTAGTGTCCGAGGTGGAACGACCTGCTCCCAGCCAAATTAACGCAGAAGTCGCCAAAGGAAATAAAAAGAGGTCTATCTGAGACCAACCAGCCGAACATACGGGTATTCTCCCAGCTCCAAAATAGGCAGCAACTGTCCCCACCAAGGCACTGACCAACACAGATTTAGAACCCCGTGCTCCACAAACCAATTTTCCCAACTCTCTATGTCCAAGCCAACGCTGATGAAATAACACGAAAAGAAGTTGGGTACAACCGACAAAGGGTATTTCGGAGGAGTCACTAGGCGGAGTCTCTCAGACAACTACATGAACAACATCATGGGGATAACCCTCAGAAAGTCAGAACAGCCTTCTCGCTAGGCATCCAAGCCTTTCAAAGTCTTCGCCAGTATTACTGCTGTAGGATTGCGACGGTATGACATCCAAAAAATAATAGCTACGAGTTGTGGGTCCACCAGTAGTTCCCCAGTCACCATAAGCAATTTTGAAACCAAGCCCATAATAACGGTTCCGGCGTATTCAGCATCGCCAGCCTCTTGCAAATGCACAGACTGTAACACCTCCGAAAGGAAGATCATTCTCCTAGTAACCAATGGTCTAGCCACCAAAGGCAAAATGCGAAGAATCCCGACCAAGAAATCCCTAGGAGAATGGGAAAACTCAGGAAGAGCTATAGCAACACTGGGATTTATCCCCAGCATAGCAAAAATTCCTCGTAGGTAGGATAAACTTCATCCAATCCAAAGCGGAATATATGGTCATCGGGGTACCAAAATTGTACCGCCGCCATTAACATGTTCCACTCAATGGGCCGGTTGCACTACAAAAAAACTCGATGCATATTGAAAGCATCGTAGTCGAGATTATAAGAGCATATTGCTTCCAAGGCTTCGAGCACTACAACAAAACTTACATTTAGCTGCGATTTTCTTACCTACGAAAAAAAAAATTGTGGCTAAAAATCAACATCTGCTACAAAATTTATTTCGTGGCAAAAAATATTAGATTTGGCAACGGAAATTAAAATTTCGTTGACATTAGGTCCCAAAAAATTGGCGCCCCCATCTTCCCGCGCTTGGATGTAAATGCAAAATATTTAGCAACAAAATTAGTATTATTGGCAACGAAATATTTCGTAGTAGTTAATGTATTATCTTTGCAACGAAATTATTTTCGTGGCCTAATGTGTATGTTTTTGGGAGACCATTTCTTTTGTGGTAAAAGGTAATGTTTTTTTTAATATCCTACCGAAACCAAACAATATGTATCTGAGTCCCTCCAAAATGTTTGGGAGACCAACCCGATATCCATCGTATCCCCTCCAAACCCGTCTCCATCTCACAAACCCGTCTCCATCTCTCTCACTCAATCAGGTACGCTATCTCTCTCTCTCGGTGTATTCAAACCCTTAATTTCTCTCTTGGTGTATTCAAACCCTAGTCTACAATCTTTGTAATCTTGTTTTATAACAATTAGTGTACAATCTATAAGAGTTTGGAAGATAGAATCAATTCTTTAAGTGGGTTTTGGGTTATTTTGACACATTTAATCTCAAAACAAATCCTGTTTGACACAATTCTATGGATTTAATCTTGTTAAATCTTGAAATAAATTTTTAGGGATTTAATCTTGAATTAATTTTTTGGGGATTTAATCTTGTTGGTGTGTGCTGATTTTTTCTTATTCTCGTGTATTGATTTATTCTTGTTGTGTTTGCTGTTTTTTTGTGATAACCCAAAAAATCTATGTTATGTTAAATTTTTTGTGATAACCTCGTTCAGATTTCTATCTTGTTTATGTTAAATTTATTGGTGCATACATATGTACTTTTATTGTTTTAGATATAGACATGAATTTTGACATCGTGCTTAAAATCCGTATATTCGAAGTTTCTTTTTCCATGCTCAATAGGTAGTATATATATGTAGAAACATTAATAAGATTGATGAAAACATCTGTTTAATTGTTAATGTTGCCAGCTGCTTTTTCATTGATTAGGGAACTTAAGTTCATGTAGTGGTAACCTATTTAGAAATGT
This sequence comes from Sambucus nigra, assembly GCA_949130495.1. NCBI lineage: Eukaryota > Viridiplantae > Streptophyta > Magnoliopsida > Dipsacales > Adoxaceae > Sambucus > Sambucus nigra. Next base: position 560,393,354 of record OX422217.1, read on the forward strand.
TGTGTTTTGACTTGAGGGCATCCCTATATCCTCTAGTTTTATGGATATTGATTAGTGGTTATGAATAAACATATTCTGTCTTACACTTTGGAATCTTAGATAATAAAAATATTATATGAAACAATAAGCTAATATTTTAATGTGTTTGATTTTTCATGTGAACTAGATGGATAAGAGTTGGATGAAAGAAACAATTTTGTGAAAAGTATGTCTTGGGTGTTAGATCATTCATTCAATTTGCGAAGGATCGTATGGGACCCAACAGTTACATTAGGTGCCCATGTTGCAATTGTCTTAACATCGATCTCAGAAATATTGATGAAGTAGAAGATAATATTTTCTTAAAAGGTATTTATACCACCTACACACAATGGACATATCACGGGGAATGTTCTAATGATATAGTTCATGATGATGCTAATGATGATAATAATGATGTCGATGATTGGATTGATAATGAAAACGAAGAAGGGGACGAGATGCAAGAAGTGTTGGAAGACATGCAGAAAGGGTTTTTCTTTGATGCTGGTCCAGCTGAAGCGTATGAAACTGATAATACTCCTAGACAAGTTGGTGTCGGGGATAAGAAAAATTTTAACAAATTATTGAAAGATGCAGAGCGTGAATTATATCCTGGTTGCAAAAAATTCTCTACACTGTCTTTCCTCGTGAAGTTGCTCCACTTGAAAGTGATCAATCACTGGAGTAATAAATCACTCAATATGTTGCTTGAACTATTAATGGAAGCTTTTCCCGATGGTGAGACACTTCCAAAGTCAGATTATGAGGCAAGGAGCATGTTGCGTGGCTTGGGATTAGGATACATATCGACTCATGCATGCAAAAATGATTGTTGTTTGTTTTGGAAGAAGATTGAAACTATACATGAGTGTCCAATATGTAGAGAGTCTAGATGGAAGGTTAATGATGACAATGGAAAACGTATTCCTCATAAAATACTTCGTTACTTTCCACTGAAGCCAAGACTCCAAAGACTGTTTATGTCGAGAAAAATGGCTGATGATATGAAGTGGCATAAAGAAAAACGTGTCCAAGATAATGTATTGAGACATCCAGCAGATTCTAATGCATGGAAGGGTTTTGATGAGGAGCACGAGTGGTTTTCTCAAGACCCTCGTAATGTAAGTTAATAATTGCGAGAAAGTGGCTCCATATATAGAGTAAGTTAATAACTAGGAAGTAATCTTTATAACTCTTAATTTTGCAAGTGCTACGAAGCTTATTATTATAATTATTACCATTGTTAGTGAGCATATGGAGGAGTTAAAGAAAGAAATCCCTTTGAATTTAGAAGAGAGAAGTCGAAAGAATTTCCCTAGCTGGTTTGAAGAACGTGTAAGTTTAAGCAAAATTATCATAATATAATATTGATGTATAAATTTAATTATTTTTTAAGTAATATAATTGGTCTAACTTATGTCATTCAAATTTTGACTTTAATAGATGAAAAAGTTGTACGACCAGAAGTCTCCAGAATGTACCGAGCAACTATATGCATTAGCATGTGGTCCTGACATACGGGCAAACAAGTATAAAAGTTGCATAGTAAATGGAGTTAGATTTCACACTAAAGACCGTGACAATCGCAGGAGAAGTCAAAACAGTGGTTTAGTTGTTAAAGGACATCATGATGACAAAGAGATTAACTTTTATGGTGTATTGGTCAATATCAATGAGTTAGAGTATATCAATGGAAATCGAGTTCTCCTTTTTTAGTGTGACTGGTTTGAAGCTGATAAAAAGAAAAAATCAGGAATACAAATCGATGATCACTTTACAAGCATCAATGTTAATGGTAGGTGGTACAAGAGTGATCCTTATGTGCTAGCCATTCAAGCAAAACAAGTGTTTTATCTCAATGACACAAAATTGGCAAAAAATTGGCAAGTTGTTCAGGAATTTTAGCATAGACATTTGTATGATCTTGGGGTGGAAGAAATGGACACAGATATATCAGAAACAAATGATTTTGTGTACCAAGAAAATGCTTCATCAGAGGCTTTTGAGATTATAGAAGTTGATGTTGGCCAGCTGTGGAGAAACGATGTAGAGGCGGACACTATTGATGTTGGAATTGTAGATATAGACAAAGGAGTACCATCGAAAGAAGACATTGTTTCCCTTGATGATGTCGATGATGAAGACGAAACGCTTGAGGAATATTGTGAAAATGCGGAAGAACTCATTGTGGTCGAGGATGATGATAGTGATATAGATTGAATTTGATAATGGAAACTATGTAACGTTCTCTTATGTGTGTTAGAGTTTGCATGTGTAGTGTGCGTATTCAAAAACATGTCTCTGTATTTATGTGTTTGTTTTAGTAATACAATGTGTGTTAAGTACATTATCTGTGTATGTGTGATAGATTTTGCATGTGTGATCTGATGTTGTTTTTCAGTATGGCACCAGGAAGACGTCTTCGGTCAAATAGCATTAAGGAGGCTCCCCCGGATCACACGACACCCTCGACTTCCACGACACGCACAGCTCCTACAGTACCCATGGCACTCATGGCTCCCATAGCTCCCACGACCGAACACATAATGGATGTAGAATCTGCAAATATCTCGCCATCAACACAACAGACTAGTCCCAGAACCTCCACGAGCTATGCAGGTACAAAAACTAATTTCCAAATGTTTCTTAGTATTGTTCATTTGCTACTAATATATTTTATTAGCTTTTAAAGTTTCAAAACATTCAACAGACTCAGTGTAAGTAAAATTAAGTGACAATATTCTTGTAATTACAAACTCCACTTATCGTTTTCTGACATTTTGAATTAATTTTGCATGCTGGAGTGATTTACAGTAAGAATGATGCATTAGTTAATTTGAGATAGGATAGGACTGAGCAGTTAATTCCACGATAACTGAAGTACCATACAAATTAGAATATATAGATTCCATGCATTAGTTTAAGTTTACAAATAGCTATCTTAGGCTCCATACAAATTAGAAAATATAGATAGATTCCATGCATTAGTACTAGCATATTTTTTTATATAATGAATATCTACCAAGAGTCGAAGAACAGGGGACTACAGATTTGGGTTGAGTTTCTGTCAAGGTTCCTATTTATCCCTAAATTTGGCATAGCCGAGGTTTGGAGAGCGTTAACTACGATCAAATACAGATTCTATCAGATGCTTGTATTGATGATAGCCCAAAATCATTTATTACTGAAGATGTTTTTGCTTCAATTAATGGTATCAATCTTCAGTGATTCAGTGTTTTGTATGAGAAGTGAGGTTGGGGTTAATTTCAGTGTTAAAATCTCATCCACGAGGCATGCAAACAATTCGGGGGGGGGGGGGAATAATGAGAGTTCTTATAACAATATTCCTATATTGAGAGAACAAAAGAAAAACAAGAACTGCTTCAATGTATCAATAATCCTCAACATGTAAACTTGATACAGGTGTATGCTTAATGGATACCTGCTGCGAAACCCGAACTGCTTTAGTTAAAACCTGAAAAACCAAGCAAAAACATCGATAATTTTTATTGAGTTGAGCAGTAGGCTCAACTCCGATTTTATGACTGATCATTGATTGAGTAATACTCGCATTTATCTCTTCAGCTATGAGAGGAGTCTCAAATCAAAAGGGAAGAGGCATGTGAACTGTTAGCATAGGGATCATGTGAACTGTTAGCATAGCGATCATGTTATATCTCTTCAGATATTGTTCTCAAACTGAAGATGTGTTCGCTTCAATTAATGGTATCAATCATCAGAGATTCATTATCATATTGAAATTCAAAGAGGGAACTAGTTAGTGAAGTATAATAGGCATGAGGTTGAGGTCAATTTTAGTGTTTATAAATGTTGTTCAGTGTTTTGTATAAGACAATCAACAGTTTTGGAAGCTGCAGCTAAAGCCTGTCCGAGAAACTGTCCTCCGAACACTTTTCCAAATTTTGGAGCATCTGGTAGGGTGATTCCCTGGAAAATGTTCACCTCTAGTGGCTCCAAATGCAATATATGCTCCACAAGTGAGCATGTCTCAGGTGTTTCATATGTACACCAGATAGATTTGGGTTGCATCAGATTATAATGCTCGTGTGGCAGCACTAAGCAGGTCAGCTTAGACAATGCAATTACATCTACATGTTGAGCGGATGCTGCCATTTCGTTACCAAAGTAATCATATATTTTCAACTGAAATTCAGGACGTTCTCCGTCATCAGCATGAACCGCCCCACAGACTTCCGCCTCCCCTTCCCATATGAAGTAAATTCCATCCCTAGCTTCCCCTTATCGAACAACATAGTCTTCAGGATCATAATGTTTAACAGTAACGAATTGGGCAATTTTTCTGAGAGACGTGGTCGGGAGTCTCTGAAGCAAAGGCACACACCCTAAGAACTCGATCACTGCGTCGGTGTTCATGTTGGAGAACTTGTCCAGAACCGAGGGTTAATTGTAAAATTGGCATGAGGTTGCGGTCAATTTCAGTGTCTCCCTCAATCTGTCAATTGTTGTAATGCCCACTTTTGTATTTATACAAGGGGATGGAGTACTAGAATCTTTATTTGAAGTGCTAATATCAGTATCCAAGTTCAATTCTTATTTAAAGTAAATACCTATTTAGAGTTAGAAAGTGGTCACTAGTTTAAAGTAAATACCTATTTAGAGTTAGAAACTGGTCACTATTTAGAGTTAAAAACTGGTGCTAATCAGTGACTAATCCTCGAACTTAAGAAACTGAATTCGCAAACTGAAGAAATAGAATTCGTATATACCAAACTTTGAACTGATTTAGTAGTTTCTACAAACAAAAGCCACTTATTATACTCAGTACTTCGAGGGGTGGTTTTGTAATGCCCTATCGATGCAGGACTCGGATAAAAAACCTTCCATATATCAACCATTAATATGCCTTTAGTCATGCTGGGATTGAACCTTTTCTTTTTGTTACACTTTGTAGTTTTCAAGGTAAGATCTAAACTCAGAGGCTTTCAAGTGCCGGCTCATAGTCTTGTATCTATGAAAAACTCACAGGTGAAAGTTATATGCGCACACATACACACACACACACACATATACACACATATATATAAATATATATAAACATCAACCAATGCGTTGTTGACACGTTGAAGTGTCAGTTAAAAAAGTCAGTTAAAGATTCAGGCTGGTTAGATATTAAGGATGATCATAAGACTGTTGCATTCGAGTTGTAAGTAATCTGCTGGATGTTCATTTTCGAGAAGTTTATAATAGGTTTACTTTCACATATTTAGGCGCATGGTTTGGCTAGTTGTCAAAATAGCTTTCTATCTGATATTTATTAAGAAATTTGCTGGTAATATAATGATCTATAGGCCAACTCAAATATTTTTTTTATCTCAACCAGTTGGAATTGGATAGATGAAGAATGTTTCCATTTTGTTTCATTTAGACGCTTATGTTAAACCATTAATTGTTAGACACGGAGGCTGGCCTTGCTCATGGACCATGACAAAAGCCCAGTTTTGACACTAACTGCTGGGAGAATGGGATATCTTGCTCTCGAGTATCTTCAATATGGGAAAGCACTGAGAAAATTGATGTTTTCAGCTAGGGTGTGGTAGTTTAGTTTCTATAAGTAGTTTAGCCATAGGTGGTATCCCTTTCAGTGAGATAAACTCAATAATCAATGGCCATATCATTGAAGCACTAAATAATCAATGGCCATATCCCCCACCTTAAGTGATGTTATATTCATCTCAATGAATTTGTAATATAATAAGAGAGCTCGATGAAAGTGAAGTAAACTAGCTTGACATCTTCTTAGAGTATAAATGAGGACAGGAGATATGTTACATCTTAATCTCTCTAGAAGATGAAAATTCAAACAAGAAATGCGTTGTGATGTAAAAATCTGCAACGTGTTATTCTACTAATCATATTAACTCACCCTCATAAAATATTGACATTATTCAGAGAGCATAATAGATTCTATAAAATAAAATAGTCTGCAATCTTGCCTAAAAGGAACTAAGGAAACCAATCCGTGAGGCAACCCACAATGCTTAGTAGAATATATGTATATCCTAGAGTTTCCACAAATATCTAATTAACTCCAACTTCAATCAACTTAAAATATATTTGTTATGAAGAAAGGACGAGCCATTTATTTTAAAAGGGAACTATATTATTCATGACAATTAACAGTGACTCGTATATAAGAAAAGAAAGAGAAGAACTGTAAGGAACATAAAAAAGACCGTTCTCTAACCATGGATCTGATTGGAACAAGTGTAGGCATTGAAATGAGCTGATTACCTATGTGCAGGGGGACATACATAGGTAGATTACCCACGTGCTTGAATCCCAATTTTAAGAATGTTAGAATGAATATAAAGAAAGTAGGAATACAATAAATAGAATGAATATTATTTTAAATTTTGTCAGAAAAATTAAACTACAAGGACCGATATGATATAATAGATAAAAACCAATGCGGATACGAGACAGTGTTACTTGCGAATTGTGATATAACCATGATATTTGTATTTTTTGGTGTTATATTGTCTTGTATCGTGTCGGATGATATGTATCGCATATCATAATATCATAAAACTATTCTATTCAAACGTATTTGAAATAATACTTACGCTTGAACAACCCGTACTCCAAGTTCATGCTTGGTCAGTGTTTGCCAACTATGTAGTTAACCCAGTCAACCAAATTTAACAAGATACACATAAATATGTCGTCCAAGGCTCGAAATCATCTCAATATCGATGATCACTTTCATTATGGAGTATAAAAGTTGAGTAAAGGATCAGATATAAAAAGGTTATTAAAGATGTATCCACAAACATCTAACTTCATATGCAAGTGCATCACTTTAACAAATAATCGAAGGCTACATAATGTCATTTGTTTTTATCCTCCTCTACACTCTCTAATTCTCTTAGAAGATTCTCCGTCAACTTCATTTAAGGACAAACAGAGATATGTAAAATCATATATACATACATTCATTATTTATAACCATGACTGGAAAGAACAATGTTACTTATACTAAGAAAACTCATATAACAACCTTTTTGTCTCAGCTTCCCATATCACATCCAAGCAATACCAACTCATACAAATTAATCGGATTCAACTCGCCTAACAAGAAGCCTATAATTGAAATCTCAGAGGAGAACGATGATCATTTCACTATCCCTGATTTCATTATCCCTGATCTTTGTTGAGATTCAGAAATGAAAGACGAGCTCTATGGTGCGAGTGTAGTTGAACTATAGATCCATAAATGCATACATGTGTATGTGTATATATTATATATGTGTATATGCGCATGCAATGAGATAAAAAATGCACAGTGGAAAGGTCTGTTACTTCCTTTTAAGGCAGGGGTACTATTTTTCGATTTCACTTTTGGGGTGTATCAATTGTACTAAATATTCGACTAGTCTGATATTGAAAACTAATATCTTAAATGATAGAAGACACCTTCAGTTGTATCAAACGCGTTATTTGGTACGATTGCCTAGCTAAAAGTATTGTATTACGTGTATAATTTATCCTTATATCTCCTGAGGAGTTGTCTTAACATGCTTGATCTTGTGTTACTTTCTTTACTAATTTGTTCAAGTAGCATTTTTCTTATTGATAATCATCCACCATGCTTCTTGTAAATTGCAAGTTTATCATTTTATCTACCTTCATCATCTGATAAAAGATATATAATCATCCACCATACTTCTTGTAAATTGCAAGTTTATGATTTTATCGTCTTAGAGAAATGCTTTCATAATTCAGATTTATGTACTCTCAAAGCTATTAACAGAACATGCATCATTTGAATTTGCAAATGAGAAAGGTATTGATTTCGAGTTGGGGATACAACAACCGTTGGAGGCCTATTCCTCACTTCAATAGTTTCGTCTAGCATTCGAGTTCTCTTGCCTCCAGTAACAGGTGAAAACTGATTATGCCATCATTCGATTTTTTAACTTTCTAAAATATACTTTTTAACTTTGTAAAATATACTTTTTTATTTCTATGAAATATAATTTTAGTTCTTATTCTTTTAAACATTCAGAAGCTTGTTTCAAGTTCATATGATTGCATCCGTATGTCACATTTCTAAAATACCTGGGGTTCGGCACATTTTTAGCATCTCCACTCCAGTAGAACACAGTTATGAACATCAGTAGAACGCATCATAACGAAACTATTAAAACATTGTTGTTAGCGTAACGAAACTTGTTATTTAAATAAAGCGTTATGAGATCCCAAATAATGAAATTGATGCAATCATTAGTCAATGTGGTGAAGCACGCAGTGTGTATTCTCTGTGCATTTTCGTATCTGTTTATCCACTAATGTAGCGAAGATGTAGTGTTTGGGGATTTCCAGGGAGAGGAAATTGATGAACATATTCATTAGGCTTCCATATACTAACTGCTTTCGATCTTTCTGTACATGTTTTTTTTCCAGGTGGTAGTCCAAAACCAAGAATAGATTGAATGTGAAAGAGGTATGTGTCCGTGATGGCAGTTGCAACGGAAATTTCAGTGAGATCGATGCCGGAGCCAAGATTATATGAAGGTATTTTTCTTCTCACACTTTTTTGTGTTTCATTTTGAAAACTACGCACAATTATTATAGTGGAACACGCGGTATGACTTCAGTTTATATATATGTGATTTTTTTACGAAGTTTGTTTCGTTAAAATATTTGTTAGATTTTACTTTTGAAATCATTGAATATTGTTGGATTGGTTGTTATCCCTTAATAGGGTGGATAGTCCAATAAACAAAGGGGATTCTGTCCATTTTTTTTAAATGGACACTTTGATTATTTGAGGCGCAATGTGAATTCAGTGGATGAATATTTTGTATTTCATTTTATATGTGTATTTGTTTGATGAATTTAGACTATTTGAATATTGTTGGATAATTTATTCTTTGTTAAGCAGGGTGGATAGTCTTTATAAACAAAGGAGATTATGGCCAATTTTTTTAAAAATTACATTTTGTTTTATTGTGGAGCAATATTTTTACCGTTTTGCAATTACATACTTTGAAAATTTTAACCGTTTCGCAATTACGTACTTTAAAAAAAATTCCGTTTCGATTATTATCTCTTTAATTATCAACTTCCGCTCGTCATTATAATTTTTTCATGATAAAGGCAAATCAAATACTACTTTATCTTAGCTAATGGTATTGTATTCTCTTAATTGCAGATTTGACGTGACAAGAAGTTATTTTTGGGGCACCATGAACTCTGGACATTTGACGTTTGTAAATGAAATCTGAGACTTCTAAGTCCTTTAATTAGTTTTAGTTTTTTTCTGCACCATGACTATTTTTCGTTTGTAAGGGGATGAAATTTGAGACTTCTACGTCCCTTAATAAGTGTTTAGGTGACTTGACAATGTATATGTATGTGACTTAATGTTAATTTTGTTTATGATAATTTAGTTATTTTGTGCATCTTAACGAATGTGTTTTTTTAGATGGTAATTTGTTTAAATTTGGTGGTATACATTACTCTATAAAATTCATTTTTAAAATAAAAAATATATATTGAAACAATATGTTACCAAATTAAATGTTTTCGTAGTTAAATATGCAATTGGTAAATAAAAGTGTGGTTTAAGATTTTATAGTTTATTATTGAAAAATTAATGATTAAAAATAATTTTTCAACAATTAAATTTTGTACCCAATAGATCTTGAGGGAATGTACAAATTTTGTGGTTAAAAGCATCTAACACACTAGTTTATTGATAGAATTGGCAACAAAATGAAGACATTTAGCAATGGAATGTTGAACAAATAGCTACAAAATAAATTGTAAATTTCGTAGCTAAAAGCTTTTAACACACTAGTTTATTAATAGAATTGGCAATGAAATGAAGTCATTTAGAAACGAAATGTTGAACAATTAGCTACGAAATAAATTGTAGCGTAAATACGACTATTTGCCACGAAAAAAATTTCGTGGCAAATGATCTACACAATTGGCAACGAAATTTAATTTCGTGGTCATATACATTTAGCGACGGGCCTTCGGCCACGAACTCTCTACGAAATAAGTTTCGTTGCCAAAAACTATCAGCAACGAAATATACACTTTTGGCTACGAAAAATTTCGCAGTTAAATGTAAGAATTGTTGTAGTGGAGGTAGTTAGCAAACTCAATTCTACTAGGGAGAGACATCTTGGAAGACTAAGAAATAGTAAGCAAGTAAGTAAGAATGTGAAGGTGTGATGAAAACACTCCACCCTTACCCCTTTTTATACTTGAAAACCCTCACAAAAGACATGGCCCAGAAATCGGAGGAAATCCTGCCCCACAAAGTACAAAAGGCTGAAGAGGGAACTAATAAAAGTTTTAAATTGATCGGACTGGACTTGACTATCGATAGGCAGGATAAGGGGCTTGCCGATCGGCAACCCCCTATTTTTGAAAATTTCCCTTTTTTCCTCTTTTATCAAAATCAGAAGCTCAATAAAAAAATAAATTGATATTTTCAACAGAATTTCAAAAATCCTCTTCCATCCCTATATAATTTCTCATTTTTAAATCTTTCCTTTAAAATCCCAAAAATATCTCTTTTTACGGTCTCAGTAGTAAAGAAAAAAGCGCATGGCATGCATTCATTCATCATTAACAAAAATTAATAAAAAATACCATTTCATTGCATATATATTCTTCTGTGTTACATCAAATTTTGCAGGAAATAAAGAAAAAAAAATTGGACCCAACCCAAACCCACATTCTCTCTCTCTTTCTCTCTAAGAGCTTCCACCCCTGCGACGCGCTCTCTTTCCCCTACGGCGAGACGAAGCACCACCACTACCCGAGCCAGAGTCCTCCCCGGACGAAGTAGACTGCACCAAGCAAGAAGGAACCGGGACCGCATCCCGAATATGGGCAGTCGCCGAAGATATTCAGTCTCTAATATCCCTCAGCCAAGTAGTCGACACCCGGACTAGCTGAAAGTAAAAAGCAAAATCAGTATCAAAGCAGAAAGGATCAAAACAGAAAAGAAAGAAAGAGAGGAACATGAAAAGATATACCTCAGGTCGAAGAACCTCCTCTGTCAAACCCACCTCCTCCGGATCCACCGCATGAGGAAGGTGCAACATAGGCACCATCCCCCCATCAGCTCGCCGGATGTTGTACGAAGGGGTATGCAACCGCACAAAAGGAACCTCCGAAGTCGTCATCGCCGCTGATGTCACCAGACCACCACCGCTGTGGGAAGACCCCACCGCCCGAATCGAACTCGCAAGATGGAAAGGTAAGGAATCATATATGCTGGGCTCCATCAACCAGATTATCACAAAGTCCATATAGTCATACGACGCAGCCGTATCAGTATACAACAGGTAGGACTCATCGATCATCGCCGTGATCCTTGCATCATCCGGCAGCAGTCGTTCCCGCCTCACAGACATAGGAGGTTGCGTAGGTGGCACCATCACCTCCTCCTCAGCAATTTGCCGAACCACTCTCTTCCCAAGATACCAAGAATGGTCAAACTCATGAGCCACTAAATTCCTCATCTGCGCGTTCACCCCAGTCACCCCCGTATCCTGAATGGCTATCCCCCAAGGGTCACCTGAAAATTCCCAGTAAGCATAAGTCAATACATAATCAGAACATGAAAAAATCAAGACTGAAGAGGAAAGAGTCTTACCCTACCACTAGTCAGGCCATTCAAGACCTGACACACCGCCTCCAAAGAAAGAGATCCCTTCGACTGTCGATTGGCCTTCCGCCATCGATACAATCGGTAGAAGTCCCCAACAGTCTCGTCCTTCAGGGAAATCGTTGGGTATTGCACCCAATCACCTCATAGCAGGTGCTGGGCGAACTGTGTCGCTAGAAATCTCATATGGTTCCCAACAGTCTTCCTCATCACAATCCTGATTATCTAGACCCTCTTGCACTTGTTTTCCCAGGTGGAGTCTCCAGGGGTCAACCATGTCTCTTTGCCTCTGGTGGCATTGCGCTTCCTTATGTGGGGATGGGGGTGATCCCCGATCGTCGCGTCCATAACATCTATTGCCGCCTAAGTGATCATCTAATCCACAATGCTGATGGGTCGTTTTAATATATGTTGACAATTGGTATATATATACATTGTTTACTAAATAACTAACTTAATATGTCACAATCTCATATTAAGTATGTATATTGGTTATTGGGTCATGATGAATAAACAAAATTTTTTTAGATTATGCTAAGTTGATGTAATACCCCGTACTTTTGGCTATATTTATTTTTGGGATTAATTAATTAAATGCGTATTAATTGGAAATTAATCCGGGTTATAAATACTAACGAGATGCGAGTTGGTATTAGATTATGTGCATATATGATTATATATGTATTTGGTATTATAAAATTTGTCGTGAGATTGATATACGACATTTTAGAATTTTTGTTGAGACGCGTGTGACCGCCGCGTCATGGTATATTATTTTAACTATAAAAGTGAGTTTTATTTCTATTATCTGTATGGTCGTTTTGAGTGCGCCAACGCGTCCGGAAGGGTCGAGATAGTCAGAAAACACTAGCCGGGGATGTAGTTTGGGTCTCGGGATATTTTTAGGCCATACCGGCAACTTAAAGGGTATTTTGGTAATTTTACATTTTGAGGAATTAAAAGTGACGAAAATTGGGAGTTTTAATCTGATGTGGATTTAACCCACTAAGCCCATTAACCAAACCATATTAACCTAGAAGGCTACGTAGGTTATTAGAAGAGTTTTCTAAGTTTCCCAAATCAAACCCTAGCCACCTTAAGCCACCATTGGAGAAGAAGCTTGGAGAGAGGGAATTCTGCAGAAAAAAACTCTATCAAACCATCATCCAAACTCAGAGACAACCAAGGCAAGTGACTTTATTCCATTTAATTTCAAAGAATGTTCCTTCCATGTTAGAAAAATTCGAATTTTGTGTTTGTTCTTGGTGAAATATGAAAACCCATGTAGTTTGGAGTTTAGAACTTGAAAATTTTGAAGAGAATTGCATGTAGAATGATAGGTAGATGATTATTCTCATGATGATTGTGATTAGAAGAAATTAAAACGGATTAAATTCTGGGATTTGATGATGATATAAATCTAGGGTTCATGTTTTTGATAAAATTGGGGAAAAGTATAAATCTTGTGATTTAATGTTGTTTAGGATGCATTAATGTCTTAAAAGATGTTAGTATATGGCCTTAGCATGTTTTAGTATGATTAGAGGACTTAAAACACTGTTAGAACAAACTTTGGAGAAGACTTGAGGTGTTAAAAATGGTGAAAAACGAGATTAGGCAAAATTTGGGACGAAACTGGCAGGTCGTTAGAAGCCCCTACCCAGGTCGTTCGAACGAACTCGTTCGAACGAGCTTCTAACGAGTTGACCAGTAGCTGCTAACGAAAAGGGATTTCGTTCGATATCTCGTTCGAACGAGATATCGTTAGAAGGTACAGTTCGTTCGAACGAACTGGAATCTCGTTCGAACAGCCTCGTTCGAACGAGACTTCTAACGAGCTGACAGAGGAATCTCGTTCGAACAGTCTCGTTCGAACGAGACTTCTAACGAGTTGACAGTTTGGTCCTTTCTGGACTGTTTTGATTTTTGGAGTCCCGTAAACTTGTTCGAGGATATAGATAACCTTCCTTTGATGATGTAAGGATAGATTTGGGACTTTTGGGTTATTAAGAGGAGTAAACTATATACGCGAGTTATATTAAATGGACGGTTTGGGTTGAGACGTGAGTGTCTACTACGACGTGAGAATGAATTATGGCGCGTATAATTATAAACCGGAATAGTATAAATTGTGATAATTATAAGTTAGTACGAGAATGCGATATGTACTACGATTAAACTACGGGATTACTAAGACGTGTGTTTACTTAGTATTGGTATATGATTTGTGTGTATGACATACCTACCATACTTGCTATCACGGGAGGTTTGCGTTTGCTTAGAGCCCTCTAATCCTTGTGTTGCCCGGATTTAGACTGGTTACCTTGATGAACATAGGTCATAGAAAGACTTATTGGGATATTAATAAGTCCGCTGATCGTAGGAGCGTAGGTATGTGCGTGACCTATGTGATGTGACTGTGTTCGCCTCCATTATTTGTGATGTTTTTATCTGTGAACTATTCCTGAGAGATTCGGAATATGTAATCCTTATGTACGTGATGTACCGGGATGGATAACAGAGTATGTGTGCACCGCAGCTTAGTTCTCGGGGTGCTTGTATTGTATATTTACAATGTGAATAATATACACTTAATTAATGGGAACCTTCATGTTAATGTTGTGAATATAATTACGGTATTGTTTCGAGAAATATAACGAGTTAACTTATAGTGATATATTATGCATATTGAGCATCTGAGTTTACGTTAAACCCCTACTTAATTACGAGCGTTATAATGTTAATAGAACCGAGTAAATGGGTAGAACCTATGATTGTCTAGCTAGAGATGATGTCACTTAGCTAGTGGTTTGAGTCGTTATAGATGGGTACTTACGTTAGGAGTGCACAGTTAGACGAGAGGTGAGAATATCATGTGAGTGCACGTCCTAACATGTACTTTGCATTTAATGTTTTAAATGTTTTTAAAGCACTTGCAGGTTTTTAAAATATAACTCCACATTCGGGCTCTGACCCGTTTGCTTTTCAAATCTTTTTCTTGTAAAACCATTTTAGGTGCCCAGCCACAAGGACACCAAGCATAGGATACTCATTCAGGAGACGAGCTGTAGCTATTTGTGGAAGCTACAGGGATTTGCTTGTAGACGCTTCTATCTTTTGGATTCCAGAGTCACTATCTATCAGTTGTAGGGCATGTTACCCATTTCTATTTAGAGACATCTTTTACATTTCAGTTTTGTTTCAGACTTTGGCATGTATTATTTCAGTATTCAGTTTAGTTGTTTTAGTTGTGGGTTTGTAGTGAGGAGTTTTCCTCCAGATTTTATTTACATTATGTGATGGTTATTCGTTTTACTTCAGTATGGTGAATGGTGTTACTTATTTCTTCATTACACTTGTTGCATGTTAATCAGACTTTAATTAAAATTTGGAAACTTACTTTTTAAATACTAGGTGGTTAGTAAAATAAAAATGTTTTCGACAGTGATGCTATTAACTGAGCCAACTTGGCATTTTGAATTAATTTAATAAAGGAGTAGCTACCCGGTATTTAATTAGTCGGGGTGTCACAGTTGACACGAATGAGATGTACCACATTGAAGAATAATACATGAGACTTATATGAGTAAAATACTTTTTAAAATTATGCTTATATGCATATACTCTCAGTTGTATTTAGTAGTTTGACGATTCAATTTAAAATTTACCATTAGCATATGAGTGCCCATAGATTGAGCCGACCCCATGACGCAATTTTAAGGTTATGGTTTATAAAATAATATTATAGAATTTGGTTTGGGCTAGGCCTCACAAAGTAAACCTCGATTTATGGAACTATCCAAACTAACCGACTAACAATGCACCGCGTTTTAAATGCTTAATCCAATACGTCTTAAATAGTTTGTGTTTAAAAGTTTATGGGTTGATGAAGGTTATGAACGCAACCCATTTTCAGCCATGAAACCCACTTGTTAACCCTAAAAATTTATTATAAATGTTGATGCCAAAACTCAAAATACATTTATCCTTCACCGATAGAAAAATGGTTTATCCCTCCCCTCTCTCTTTCACACGCACACATGCTATGTATTCTTTAGTTACTATAATTTTGAGTTTCTCGCTCCCCCTCTCTTTCCTCAAAAGGTTTATACTGTGATTGATCTACCATTGATGTGTTCCAAATCTTATCAGGGTGGATTGAAATAACCATCAATTGGTTTTATTTTTTCGAGAAAAGTCGGGTTAGCATTATCGCTCTGTTTACATGAAAGAAAATTTAAGAAAAAGGTTTGTGTTTTGTTCCAATATTTACTTTAGAGTCATGATTTTTGAGATTTTTCTACATCTATTTTCTTTCATCTAAAAACAATTATTTACATGTGAAAAGGAAATAAAATAATTTGTAATTTAAAGACCTACTTAATATCTTTGATTCGTTAAAATCGAGTACACACTTAAAAAAAATAATTGTTTCATTTTAAACTTCATAAAAAGATACCTATTAATGGTACTACAAAACAGTCAAACATAATCTTATCTTAAACTTCCAAGTGATGCATCATGTTTATATGATAGTGTGTTAAATTATGGATCGGCCCAATTATTCCCATTTCTAACACTAGTTACCATTTATTCAGGCCCAACTCCTGAAATCCCATTGTCGGACTCCAAAATTCAAATTCAACTCAAATCCAAATTCCGAGCCACCCTTATAAACCACTTCATTAAACAATTTCCAAACCAAGAAATAAACTAGAAAAGAAAAAAAATATAACACTGCCAAGATTTAACTGATCATATTTATCTACGTGCATGAATAAAAGCCGTCAAATATAATACCCGATAAATACTCTTCCCCCTTTTCGTAAAAAACCTAGTTTCTCTCTCTTTAGATTTAGCTTTTTTAAGAAAAAAAACTTAGATCCTGTTGTTATTAGATTATTACTAGTGTGTTCGTTTTGGTTTGTAGGGTTTTCAATGGCGTCAACAGATAGAGAGCTAGAACAACAACTTAAGGAATAAGCTCTTACAACACCCTTCTTCAGTCGATGGACTTGTTCATCTACTTGATGTAAGACCTAATTTTTTGATTTTGATCTCTTCTTATGTTTCTGTATATTAGTTTCCTCTAAGCTTTATGTTAAATTTTGGTTATCTCTTTTCTTGTTTGGGGATTTTATGGCGTTCTTTGGTTAGTTTGTGTAGCATTTATTTCCGCAAAAGAAAAATAGTTTGTTATTAGATGACGCTCTCAAGTCTCATGCATCATTTAAAAGTGTCAAACATTCCAATTATCAGAGTTAGTAAATCTAATATACTTAACAAATATAGTCCGAGTGTTAATTGATTTTTGTTCTGTTTTGCCTCTTTCTTTATTTGATTGTTGTAAGATATAGCTTATATGGTAATTGGCGTGTAGTAGTTAGAATGAGAAAGCTGTGCTAGACTTGGTAACTGTTTTAATTTTGATTTTGGTTATATCGAGTATCTTTTCTGTTTTATGTGTATTTATTTTACAAGCCTGGGAGCATGTGATGGTCAATGTTTTAAAAATCACTCGAGTTGTACGGGCGCCTTGAGGCAAAGCACAAAAAAATTGCCTCGAGGTAAAATCGTCTTGAGGTTCCTCAGGTTGAATTTGAGGCTTACGCATCAATACGCATCGAGGTGTAAGCCTCGAGGCGCGAAAGAAGAACTGTTGTTCTTTCATCATGAACTTTTTTTTTTGTTATTTTAATATATGTTGACAATTGGTATATATATATATAGTGAGAGGATCACAAGTGGACCAAAAGAATGGACTTTTTAATGAACTTAACAAAAAAGACTAATAATCCACTAATTTTAATTCCTTGGTGTAATGGGTCCGCGCCAGCGGCACCCAATAACATAGACTTATTAGTCTTTTTTGTTAAGTCCATTAAAAAGTCCATTCTTTTGGTCCACTTGTGAACCTCTCCCTATATATATATATATATATATATATATATGTACTTTGAAACAAGTGTAACAATTAGTTATATTTATTTTAACCGCGGGTGATCAGTCATTTATCAAAATAAACAAGAATCTTATTTGGTTCATTCTTAGCATCACAATCTAAACTTTTTAAATTACTAATTACCTATGTTAAATTAAGTCGGTGTCAAATTTATCTTTCATTAATCATGTAACAACATGCAAAAATTTAAATAATCTAACTCAACCATTCACACAAATTATAGCAGTCCGAATTGTCACGAGATAAACAACGAGATATAAATACCGAATAAACCATTGGTTCCAAAATAATATCCAAACCGTAAGTCTACATAAATAAAACTGAACCCTAAACATAATCTGATGAATAAAATTTTTAAAATGTATCAACGAAAGAGGCAACATGCCCCAAAGAAAGACTGAATCATATATCCAAATCTAGGAATTAATTGAAGTGTCTAAGCAACTCTTGCACGCCTCCACAAATGCTGCAGTTACGCGTCCTTGGAATGAATAATCAAGTTCGGGTGAGAGCGAAAAACTTTTGAAAAATATTTAGTAAATATTTAACTTGTAGTTATATAAGCAGCTATTAGATACACATGTTAGTCCAGCGTACACTCTCTTGTGGTCATCACCACTCATTTATAGTGCATACCTAACATCTTCTATATTACCCACCTAGTTATGCTACTCGGCTTAACTAAGCCTAGGCACCTTAATATGATCAAAGTGCACTAACATACCCTGAGTAACAACGTCGTCCTATCTCATGGCCGAGTCGTCAGAAGAGCCCCACTAGTTTACAATAAGGTCGTCCCTGATGAGGTCGACCTCATAAGCACCAACCTCAGCTGGGTAGCAGCCGAGATCAACAACTTTATGGGTTCAACTTGAACCAGTTTCATACTCTGCTTAGGCCGATGCGGCAAATGAGCCCGATTACCTAATCTCGGCTAGTCTGTCCGGCCGAGGTTATAACTATGGTTGGAGGATCAATGGTCGTGTCGGAGTTATCAACCTCGTACCCATCTAGGCTGAGGTTCCAGTGGATGATGTCATGAGTCCGAGCATATACAAGTACAAAGAGACTTGGAACACGTGGACAAAATCGTTATAACTAGATTATTCCCTCACGTGAGGGAATATTTTGCCATAATTATCTGCATGTGGCATAGCCAGGTGTCCATATGAGATTGACTAGATCATCCTACACATGCTCATTGCATGCTGGGGGGGGGGGGGGGGGAGTACACTACACCCCCTAAGTACTATATATACCATTTATCTTCTTCCTTGAAGGGGATCACATATTAGAAACCCTAGCAGAAGCTCTGTCAAAATATACAGTAGAGAGATAGTGTGAGTATTGTATCACAAGGCCATTAGTGCCCTTCTTTTATAGTGAAGATCACTCACCTGCGCAGTGGATGTAGGCCTAGATAGGTTGAACCACTTATATTGATATCTTTCTAATCTTCTCCTCATCTCATTATATATTTATATTGCTTATGTGCTGCGATTGTTATACTTGTTTGAGCTCTCAAACACCTTGATTTGGTGGTGCTAAGCTTCATCTCTTCCTTTTTATAGCTTGGCCTCATCGAAATCTCTAGTGGTGCTATTTCTAGCGTCATTAGTTTGGCACCGTCTTTGAGAACGAGAAGCTTCATCTCTTCCTTTTTATAGCTTGGCGTCATCGAAATCTCTGGTGGTGAACTAGTCCTCCCCTTTGTGTGGAGTTGTTTCGCCATTGAAAGAGGTCCTATAAGGTCCAAAAACTCTCAAATCTTCTAAGGACTTGAAGACAAGATTGACGGCATTCTGTCTGTAGAGGGGGTATTCAGAGGGTTCACCCTTCATTGCAAAGATAATCAACTTCCCAACCCCGACCAAATTCAAGCCGCTTGTAGTGACTCCTAAGTATGATGGAAGCATTAATCCTGTCCATCACATTGAAATGTACCAATCGATAATCGATATCTACTCCATCTCAGATGAGATGAGATGCTGTGCTTTTTCAAGCACTTTGACCGGGTCTGCACACGTTTGGTTTACTTAACTTCGAAAGAATTCTGTTGAGAGATTTAAACATTTGGCCAAACGATTTATCTATAACTTTTGCTTTGGGGTCAGACCTCAAAAAAAGACGACTCGTCTGCTTTATGTCAAGCAGGTAGAGTATGAGATATTACATCGCGAGGTTTAATAAAGAGAAGTTGGAAGTGGAAGATTATGAGGAAAGCATAGCTATGACAACCCTCATAGGAAGCCTCCAGAAGGGAAAGTTATTGTGGAAGCTTGCTGAAGACCCTCCTAAGTTAATGGCTGAATTGCTTGCAACAACTGAGAAAGTTATGAATGTTGAAGAGGCAGTGGCTGCTAAATATGAGGATGAGAAAGGAAGTGGCAGTGAAAGCAAGTTTCAGAAAAAGAATAAAGATGGGAAGAAAAGGTCGGCAGACGATAAGTTTGCAAACTACACTCCGTTGACTGTAATCTGTGAGCACATCTTAAATGAGATAAAGAGTGATCGATCTTTAAAGTGACTTGAAAAATTAAAAGCTCCTCCCCATAAGAGGAACAAGAACTTGTGGGGTGAATTCCACCAGGACCACAATCACTTGACTGACAAATGCTTTGCTCTGAAGGACGAGATTGAGAAAATGTTAAAGGGTGGAAAATTGAGAAAGTATGTGGAAAAAGGCGCTTCCAAGGGTGAACGAGCCAACCCTAGAAAGAGGAGAAATGATAAATGCTGAGAAGATGGCTCGACCAGACGAGATGATCCTTCAGACGAGGACAGTGATGATCCAGATCTTCCATCAAAGGACGATAATGTCCCAGTGAAGAGGCTTAACATGGTCTCATTTGGGGTAGGAATGATCTGTGGTGGCCTAGCTGGAGGAGGCTCGAAAGTGGCTAACCGTAAAGCCCATGTGGCTAAGGCAAAAGCAATAACAAAGGTCGAGGTTGTGCACTCGGCCCCCATTGATGTTAAATTAGAGAAATGGAAGAAAATGGACATGGACACCCTCGTAGTCGGCTTTTCAAGACTAGACTTTAAGGGTATCTTAGCTCCACATGACGATCCTCTCGACATCACAACCAGGGTGGCATGGATATGAAGTGCCGAGGATCTTAGTTGATGGGGGAAGCTCGACAGATGTTATGTTCTGGCCATGCTTCAAGGGATTGGGACTTAGCCGAGCCAGGCTCGTACCATACCATCATCCCTTCATAGGATTCAGTGGGGAGAAAGTTCATCCCTTGGGGAATGTACGCGATGGATGTAAGAATGGGGGACAAGTGGCTCTAGTGGCAAACCAGGAAAATCAACTTCTTTGTTATGGACGAGAATGTCTTTTCTGCTTGCAACCTCATATTGGGATGAGTAGCCCTCAAGGAATTTGAGGTCGTACCTTCAACAGTTCATCAGATGATAAAATTCCCGACTCCTTGTGGAGTAGGGGAAGTTCAGGGTGACCAAATGTCGGCACGAGAATGCTACTTTAATTCGGTTGAGGAGAGAGAAGAACACAAGAAGGCAACCATTACTTATAACATTGATACCCTTGATCCTAAAGACGAGACAAAGCTAAAGAAATGGGAAGCCGCGAAAGAGGTAGAATCCATCGTCCTCATTGAGGATAAGCTGGAAAAACCGTCTAGGTCGGCAAATCCTTAAAGCTAGAGATCAAAGACGAGTTGATCAAGTTGCTGAGGGGAAGACAAAGCATCTTTTCTTGGAGTCATACAGACATGCCAGGCATTGATCCTCAGATAATGTGTCACAAGCTCAACGTGGTAAGAGATGCAAAGCCAGTTAAACAAAGGAGGAAGATTTACTCTCGGGAGAAATATGATGTTATAAGGGACGAGGTTAAAAAGCTTGAAAAGGCTGAGTTCATTAGAGAGGTCATATATCCTGAATGGCTATCCAGTACAGTGATTGTGCCCAAGGCCAATGGAAAGTGGAGGATGTGTGTAGACTTCACCGACCTGAACAAATCTTGCCCCAAGCCCCGGATTGATCAGATGGTAGATGCTACGGCAGGTCACGAGTTGATGAGCTTCATGGATGCCTACTCTGGTTACAGCCAAATCTTTATGGACCCGACCGACTCAGAGAAAACAACCTTCATCACAGATAGGGAAACATATTGTTACAAGGTTATGCCATTCGGCCTGAAAAATGCTGAGGCAACGTATCAACGTCTGCTAAATAAGATGTTTGAAGATCGGATTGGAGAGTCCATGGAGGTTTATGTTGATGACATGCTGAAGAAGAGTCTGAAGGCTGACACTCATGTGGTCGATCTTGAAGGAACATTTGATACGATGGACAAGTACATAATGAAGCTTAACCCGACTAAATGTGTTTTTGGTGTCAGAGATGGAAAGTTTTGGGTTTTATTGTCAATCAAAGAGGTATAGAGGCTAATCTAGAGAAAATAAAAGCTTTTCTAGGGATGAAGACCCCCAAGCCCATCAAAGATATTCAGAGGCTTACTGGACGAGTGGCTGCCTTAAACAGGTTTGTCTCCAGAGCCACATATAAGTGTCTTCCATTTTTCAAAATTCTTAGAATATCTTTTGAATGGAGTGAGGAGTGTGATAAGGCTTTTAAAGAGCTGAAGTCCTATCTCGACTCTTCCTTGCTTTTTTCACGACCAATCCAAGGTGAAAAATTATGTGTACCTAACGCTGCTATTGTGAGAGAAGAGGACGGGGTAGAGAAGACAGTGTATTTTAACAGCAAAGATCTCTAAGGGTCTGAGTAGATGTATCCTAGGATGGAGAAGTTATCTTATGCTCTGATTCACATTTTTAAAAAGATGAAATCGTACTTCCAGGCTCACTCAATGATCGTCCTCACTAACTCACCACTCAAACATGTCATCCACAAATCAGGGAAATCAGGGAGACTAATGGCTTGGGCAATTGAACCAGGAGAGTTTGACATTATCTACCAGTCGAGGGTGGCAATCAAAGGACATGCATTGACATACTTCGTGGTCGAGTTCACTTGGGACAAGGCCGAGGATGAAAATGAGAATTTCGATAAGGCAGACAGTCTGCAAGGAAGACCTCTCAGCCCATCTTTGGACGAGACCGAGTCAAGCACAACAAGAGGGAAAGTGTTTAAAAATTAAGAGGGGAGATATCTTTTCAAGCAAGGATCCCTGTCGGAGGGAAACTTCTTGGAGGTCGAGGCTGTAGGAACCTCTTTGTTGATGGGTCCCCTTGCGAGAATGTAAGTTATTTTGGATTGATAATGTCGGCACCAAACGACACAAACATTGATTATGCTCTGAGGTTTAACTTTAAGGCTTCCAATAATGAGTCTGAATATGAAGTTCTGATAGCAAGTCTCTCATTGGCTCGAGCTCTTAGTGTCGGCCAACTCCTAGTACATAGTGATTCAAGACTGGTGGTAAATTAGATCTTAGGAGTATATAAGGCCAAGGACGAGAGAATGGCTAAATATCGGGAAAGAACAAGATCGATGTTGAAAAGTTTCAAAAAGGTAAAGCTGAAGAGGATACCTCGACTAGACAACGGCCGAGCCGATGCCCTCGC
Source organism: Sambucus nigra (assembly GCA_949130495.1). Classification (NCBI taxonomy): domain Eukaryota; kingdom Viridiplantae; phylum Streptophyta; class Magnoliopsida; order Dipsacales; family Adoxaceae; genus Sambucus; species Sambucus nigra. The sequence continues at coordinate 560,416,572 of OX422217.1, forward strand.
CAGGCTAGCTTCAGCAACAAGAATTGACATCAGAAGAACAGTGCCAGTGGAAATCTTACTTCGGTCGACCATTGAAGAAGAAGATGGTGCATCTGAAACTTATCTGAATGTGAATAGGGGTGCCTCATGGATGGATCTTATCATTAGATACATTTAAGAAAGGGAGCTGCCATCATCAAAAGCCGAGAGAAGAAAATTAAGGTACAAAGCTGCAAAGTTCTCTGTCATAGGGGACATTTTGTACAAAAAGGGGTTTTTGCTTCCTTTACTCAGATGTGTTCATCCATTTGAGGTACCATATATCATTCAAAACGTGCACGAAGGTTCTTGGTCTAGTTATATTGGAGGAAGGTCATTGGCTAAGATGATTGTTACTCAGGGGTATTGGTGGACGACTCTGGCCAAAGACGTTGCAGCGTATGTAAAAAGATGTGATAAGTGTCAAAGGTTTGGTACCATCCCTCACCAACCTCATCACCTTCTGACCTTCATCATCTCCCCTTGGCCGTTTACGGCATGGGGGATTGACCTAGTAGGACCTTTACCTAGGGCAGTGAAAAACTATCGGTACCTAATTGTAGCTATAGACTATTTTTTTAAGTGGGTAGAGGCTGAGCTGATGATCACTATTATAGAACAGAAGTCCTTCCAGTTCATTTGGAAAAAAATCATCTGCAGGTATGGTCTTCTAAATACCTTAATCTTAGACAATGGGACTCAATTTAAGAATGTATCTTTGGAGAAATATTGTGAAAGGGTTGGGATCAAACAATTCTTCTCCACCCCTAGTCGACTCCAAACAAATGGGCAAATTGAGGTTATAAATCGAACGATTATTGATGGGATCAAGAAGAAGCTAGAAGAGGCAAAAGGAAGATGGACTGAAGAAGTGTATGCTGTACTATGGGCTTACAAGACGACAGCCAAAACTCTTACAGGGGAGACCCTATTTATGTTGGGTTATGTTTCAGAGGATGCCATCCCTACCGAGATTGGTATTTCTACTCATAGAATTCAGATGTATGACCTTTAAGAAAATGCGACAGAAAGAAGACTTGATCTTGATCTGATCGAGGAAAGAAGAGAAGATGCTGAGGTGAGGCAAGCAGCCTACCAGCAGAGAGCTGCTAGGTTTTATAATCAGAGGGTGAAAGAGAGGTCGCTAGTTGTGGGAGACCTAGTTCTCAAGAAGACATGGCAAAAACCCAACAAGCTCCATCCAAATTGGCATGACCCTTATAGGGTGATCGATGAAGTCGTACCAGGCACCTATCGGCTGGAGAACCTTGAAGGAGAGCCTTTCTCGAACCCCTAAAATGTTGATCATCTGAAGAAGTATTACCAATGTGCTTATAATTTTTTTCCTCCACCCTATTGTAATACATGTATCAGACTTAAGAGAGTGAATATCAATGAGAATATCAATTGTTCCCTTATATTGTTGCTTGTCTATTCGGATATTTGTTGTGTTAGTTTATCCTAAGCTACTAAACATCATTAATTTGGTGAGTCATGAGATGAAAAACCATTTAATTTGGTGATCTCAGATCCTAAACATCATTAATTTAGCGAGTCATGAGATGAAACACCATTTAATTGGTGATCTCATACCCTAAACATCATTAAGTTGGTGAATTATGAAATGAAACATAATTAATTTGGTGATCTCAGACCCTAAACATTATTAATTTGGTGAATTATGAGACTGAACACCATTTAATTGGTGATTTCAGACCTTAAACATCATTAAGTTAGTGAATTATGAGATGAAACATCATTAATTTGTGATCTCAGACCCTAAATATCATTAATTTAGTGAGTCATGAGATGAAACATCATTTAATTGGTGATCTCAGACCCTAAACATCATTAATTTGGTGAATTATGAGATTAAACACCATTTAATTGGTGATTTCAGACCCTAAACATCATTAAGTTGGTGAACTATGAGACTAAACACCATTTAATTGGTGATCTTAGACCCTAAACATATGGTTATCTCTATTGCTATTTTATCTTCGTGGTGAATAAGTGGAACATTATAAAGGAACAAAATATCATGATGGAAAAGTAATAGAAACAAGGCATAATGGGATTCCATTTCATTCATGACAGATGAGGTTATGAAAGTTTACATCCAAAAAACCAAAATGTTACAACCACAGTTTGTAGAAGGAAGAGTTACAATTAGCTTCACAGAATAAAAACAAAGCAGAAAGAGGACCTCAGGGCTGAATTTGTCCTTCGGCTGGAACTGACCCATCACCGGTTGGGGCTGTCTTGCCAAGTCCAGCGTCAGTGACTTCGACCCCGTCCTTAGGGTTAGTAACGTCTTCGGTCTCATTGACATCCAAAAGGCTCGTCTCTGCGAGAGCAGCGCTATCATCCTCCACCTCCTTCAGAGCTTGGGTAAGACGAGGGTCAGCAAAGCCAAGACCAATGAAGTCATCTGGAGACAAGCTTCCAGACTCCCCGCGCTTAAGAACAACCCATCGGCCAGCTGCCTTGATATTCCTCTCGAGATAGCCAAAGTCGAAACCTACAAATTCATCAGAAGATTTTTAGTCAACAATGATTCTCTCTTTAGCATCGGCTAATACAGACTTGACAGTTTCATCAATCTTTGCTTGAAGACTTTCATCTCTGTCCTTCAAAGCCTTAGCACGGTCTTCCTTCAGATGAGTAGTTTGTTCCCTTTCCTGCTTCAGGTCCCCCTGTACCTTCTCAAGGTCGGCCTTGAGGGCACCCTCTGTCTTCTCAGCATCTCTCCCCTTTTGGATCAGGGGCATCCTTTTTAAGGTCCAGTCAGCCAAACGGTGAAGAAACATCACTCCCTGCAGGAAAGGATCAGACATATGAGTAGTGATGATGCAAAGAATGCAGAGACAACACCAAGAAAAAAATTAATCACCAAAGTACATGAACTGTCCTGTGAAGGGAAAACTCAGCTAGAAAGGGGACGTCTAAAGATTGAAGAAAACGTTTGTCTTCCTCAGTCATGATCCCATCGATAACATCAGCGACCTGCAGACTGTGGCCGATCACGCTATCACTGATCTTTAGCTGAGACAGATGAGCAGCTAAAGCATCATCGGTGAAGATGGGGATACTACGGTTTGTATTATGAGATTTTGGTGGCCTAGTTGAAATAGGGTCCGTAGGATCTTTCCTCTTCTTGGTAGCAGCATCGGCCTTGGATGTTCCGACACCTTTTTTCGTTTGAACAGGGGGAGGGACAATCTTGCCGCCTCGTCTATCGATGAGCTTGGAAAGATTGGGGGCTGACATCTCCTAAAGGTCGTTTGAGATACTGTTTGGCCGCTTTGTAGAAGGAGAAGTCTCGGAGTTAGCAGCTCAGACAAATAAAAAGCACGAGACATAACTTGGTAATAAAATTTTGAAATTTACGAAGCTCTTCCAAAGGACCACCCCCTAAACCTGTCTGAGAAACATAATAGGGGGTCATCAGATGCTCATACTTGACGAGACGACCATTCTCGCCTTATTTACGAAGGTCGATGATGGCTTTGGTGTTGTCAGGACTTAACCCAGGGTCGGCCTTAGCAGACAAAGAGGCTTTGGCCCATCTCAGAGGTGTCCTCGTTTCAGAGACTCCACATGCCTGGTTTGGGCCAAATTCCCAGGCACCTGACACAAAGAAATATCGAGGTTTCCAGTTATGGTTTGAAGTCTGAGTGACTAAGAATTGTTTCTTCTCAGACTTTTTGGCTACGCAGTGATAATAGCCAGGATAAGTTTTGGAAGAAGAGGGGGTATATCAACCTATGAAGACTCTAACTGTAAGGTCGGTATGGTAAACAACCTTCCAGAGGACGATAGCTCCTATCATGACCTTCCACGCGTTGGGAGATAGTTAGGAGGGGGCAAGATTTATGTATGAAAGGATGGCTCGGATGGTGGGATGAATGGGTAGGCGAAAACCTAACTTGAACATCTGCTTATAGACGCATATCTCACCCTCCCGGCCATCAAAAGCCCTCTCATCTTTCAGAGGCTTCCTCAAGGAGATTGAAGAAGGAATTCCATACAAATGTCTGAAGACTAAAATGTCGTACTCGGTAACAAAGCTTTCATATTCGACAACTATAGAGGTGTCGACTTCACTATTCTCACCATCGTCTTCTATAACAACCTCGGTCGGAGCATTAGTGGATATACCACTAGGAAACCTCTTTGCGAACTCAGCTGCTGTGGCAGCTGATAGAGGAATGGTATCAATTGGGGGAGGAAAGCCGATTCTAGGCTCTAAAATATCTACAGAGGCAGAGCGTCGTGAGGGACCAACGTCCTTAGAAGACGAGGCACGGGAACAAACTTCCTCGTCCTCAGACTCTCCATTTCGTTAGGGGGAATAGTCCATAGCCTCTTGAAACGAATCCACACTCTCGGCATGCTCAGAGGTGGACATGGGGTCTGCAGCAAACGACTCCGACATAAGGTCACAGACATTAACAGCTGAGGGTGTAAGACAGTGAAATGAGGTGGAAAGATAGGTCGAAGAGGGAAAGCCTCGGCCTCACAAGCCTCGTCTTGCGTTAATTCTACTTGTCGAATTTTTTCGAAACACTTCTCTCTTAAGACTTAAAACTCCTCTGCAAGTTTATATAGACGCTGTAACATTCAAAGTTACGAGATTACACTTCTAATGAAAGACAAACAGGTAAACAACTCCTAACACCTAAGTAAAAGGATCAAAGCCTGGAATTCAAAAGGGCTTTTAGGAAGAACACCAAGAATAGTGATGTAGCAGCACACCGGAGATGGTGACTGGAGTGTCACCGGAGAACCCAGAAATGGGAAATTTCAACCTAAATCAACCTCGGAACAACCAAAGGTGGCCTAAGGGTCACCAAACAACCACTGACCTAACCTTAAAACCACCAAATAGTGGTGGAAAGGCTCACCTGAAAAAAAAAAAAGAAAACTCACCGGAAAAGCCAAATAAAGAAAACCGAAAACCAACAGTGGAAATCGAAGGTAGAGGGCAATACGTGAGTGGAAATAGATGTTGGAAGAAGAAGTTTTAAGGTAGGAGAGCTTGAGTTTGCAGGTGAGCTTGGAGGTGGGATATGGAGGATTTGAGGTTTCGCAGAAAACACACAAGTGGGAAAATAAATTGGGGAAGAAAGTGAAGAAGAAAGAGAAATGGCTTTAAATATCAATACAATGATTACGTGCGAAGTCCAAGGTGCCTCATCATTTCTCCTTGAAATTCTAAATGTGCACCCACATCATTCTCTACCTTGGGGCAGACGCTAGCTAGTTCTAAGAATGACATGTGTCCCAATGTCAATCCCTATGCCCCCAAATACTTAGTAGTGTCCATTCATCAGCTGAGTATATATTCCCTCAGCCATCTATTCACACAGAAGGTTAAGGGCTAGGGGGTGATTGATATGACCAAAGTGCACCCACATACCCTGAGCAACAACGTCGTCCTATCTCATGGCCGAGTCATCAGAAGAGCCCCATTAGTTAGGAATAAGGTCGTCCCTGATGAGGTCGGCCTCATAACCACCAACCTCGACTGGGCAGCAACCGAGATCAACAACAGCTTTATGGGTTCAGCTCGAACCAGTCTCATACTCTGCTTAGGCCGATGCTGCAAATGAGCCCGGTTACCTAATCTCGGCTGGCCTGTGCGGCGGAGGTTATACTTGTGGTGGGAGGATCAATGGTCCTGTTGGTGTCATCAACCTTGTACCCATCTAGGTCGAGGTTCCAGTGGATGATGTCACCAATCCGAGCATATGCAAGTACAAAGAGACTTGGAACACGTGGACAAAATCGTTATAAAGGGATTATTACCTCACGTGAGGGAATATTTTGCCATGTGGCACAACCAGGTGTCCATATGAGATTGGCTAGATCATCTTACACATGCTCATTGCATGCTTGGGGGAGGGGGGGGGGGGATACACTACACCCCTTAAGTATTGTATATACCATTTATCTTCTTCCTTGAAGTGGATCGCATATTAGAAACCCTAGTGGAAGCTCTGCCAAAATATACACCAAAATATACGGTAGAGAGAGTGTGTGAGTATTGTATCACAAGGCCATTAGTGCTATTCTTTTATAGTGAAGATCACTCACCTGGGCAGTTGATGTAGGCCTAGATAGGCTGAACCACTTATATTGATATTTTTCTCCTCTTCTCCTCATCTCGTTCTATATTTATATTACTTATGTTCTACGACTGTTGTACCTGTTTAATCTCTCAAACATCTTGATCTGGTGGTGCTATTTCTTGTGTCATCACCGCATCCATAACATCTATTGTCGCCTAAGTGATCATCTCCTCCACAACGCTTAGAGTCCTGGCCATCATGGTTTGGCTAAAATCCATAAATTATTCTTGTATATTTTTACTAGTGAGTGTAGGGCCATCACCGTATCAACCATTTTTGGCTGAGGTGTTTCCTGGCTAAAATTGGGGCCAACGCCTATAGGTATATTCAGAAGCCATCTCTTTGTTGAGAGTGTAGATAAACTAGACGAGTTAAAAGAAGCTTAAAGTTCCCAACCAGAACTCTTTCAATGGTGATTCATGTCTGGCAATGGTGGAGGTAGATCACTACTAAATATTCAAGTAGGAGCTAAGCTATAAATATGAGAAAGAAGATGAAACCTTACTTCCCACAGACGACGCCAAAATGATGATACCAAAGATATCACCACTTATACTTGTAATGAGCTCAGACTAGTGATCTACAATAATGGATATTAGAACAAAAATTGAATATGGAAGGAGATGCGGAGAAGTGGATGAACGTAATCATGAAAGTGGTTTAGCCATTGGCCTATTCCAGTGTGCAGGTGCTTGTGCGTTTTTATACTAAACAAGTGAGCTCTAATGGATCTAGGTATAATTCTAACACTTTTTCTCTCTAAAGTAAATTTTATAGACTTGGGCTAGGGTTTCGAATTTCTGATCCCCTTTAACGAAGGAGATTCCAAGTATTTCTAGTCCTTGGGGTGAACATTGTACCCCTAAGCATGTAATAAGCATGTCCATGTGTGAAGCTTCCAATTAGATCCAACCTTCGGCTCCTGACACAAATATGTCATGATGATGTAATATTCTCTCGTGTGCTCATGTAGGTCTTGTTATGACTGCTTGCCCCATGTGGACTAGTCATGCTGGAGCCCTGTGTCTCACGTGAGATGTGTCGTCACAAAAGGTCTCGGCCTGGCTGGGACTGACTCGGTCGATGTCTTTGTAAGCAACTTTTGAGCTAGATTGAAGTATGGTCTTGGCTGTCTGAGTGGTACGAAGCCAAGATGAGACTAATGAGATTATTATGGGCCAGCTGATAGGTCTCGACTCGAGGTTTAGGAAAAAGATCGAGACTGTTGACAAAGGGCCGCTCCAGAGGGACCCACAACTGTCTGACTTGATAAGTGAGTAAGGTTGGCTTGTCTTGGATAAGGCTTACCGAGGACGAGGCTACACTTATGTATATCACTTTAAAATCATCATTTCTTGTCTTTTACACACTCACGTTGATTTTATTCCAAAATCACTTTCACTTAGGACTATTTGTGTAACACCAATTCAAAAAAATGTTCATCTTTATGTAAAATTATAATTTTACCCATTTATTTTCAAACTTGCATTTTCCTCCATTTTGATTACGGGTGTGCACGAACCCGAATAGACCGAATGGACCGAAAAAACCGAATCGGACCGGACACGCTTTTGCGTTTTTTTTTAATTCGGTCTAAAAATATATAGGACCGCATATTTCGGTTCGGTTTCGGTCTTGGATCGTAAAAATCGGGTTTGGACCGGACCGGACCGGACCGCTTTTATTATTATTATTATTATTATTATTATTATTATTATTATTATTATTATTATTATTATTATTATTATTATTATATATATATATATATATATATATTTTTTTTTTAAACCTTAATAACAACTAAGAGTTAACTCACGCACGCACGCTTTCACCCCAACCCCAACATAACCCTAAGTTCCTTAACCCCTCAATTCTTATTTTCTCCTCTCTCTCTCTCTCTAAGCAACGCCGGCAGACACACACCGGCAGCACTCTCCCTCGTCTACTCCTCTGGCTTTAACCAGTCTCTTCATCATCTCGTCCTTCACCCTCCCTCATCTCGTTCGCCACTCTACGTCATCTCATCCGGATTTAACTGTAAGTCTGTAATATTTTTTTGTTTTAATTTTTTGTTTGGTTTATGATAACAAATGTTAACTCACTGTAAGATCCTTGTAAGATTTTTGTTTCAATTATCTTTTGTTGTTAACGAATGTCTGCACATGTGATTTTATGATAACGAATGTCTGTTTCGATTATCTTTGGTTTATAAAAGAATACCCTTTTTTGTTTCAATCAAATAACTGTAAGAACTCTAAATTGCTATAAAAAGATTATCTTTTTTGTTTTAATTTTTTTGATTGGTATATAAAAAGATCTGTAAAAAGATAACTGTAAGAACGTTTTCATCTTTTTTGCTTCAACCTATTTTTTTGGTTGGTCTTTATGTACGGGATGTTTCAGATTTGAGGGTGGTTTGTATATTCTGTTTATGTTTCTAGTGCCAAGTTAAAGGAAGTTGTGTTTATGTTTAACACTGAAAAATTTTAAGACTGTAAATTGGGGATTTTGGGTTATGGTTTGGCATCGTAGTGTTTTTTTGGCACTGAAAATTACGTGATGTTTTATATGGGTATGGACCGAATAGGATCGAGACCGAACACGAATTTCTTGAAAACCGAATAGAACCAAAATCGATTATTCCGGTCTCGGTTCATAATTTTCTAGGATCGATTAATGCGGTCCGGTCCCAAAAATACACCAAAACCGGACCGAACCGGACCGCGAACACCCCTAATTTTGATAAGTGTTATTTTCGCAAAAACATCATTAAGTTATACACACCAAATTCACAAATGTGTTATTTTAAAATTGCTGTAACATATTTTAGAAGTTGGAAATGGTATTATTCCATTACATTACTTCTCTAAGAAATCATTGAACAATTTGAAGACTACATTACTAGAAAAATACCATTTCCCCTTATTAACACATGTAGTCTTAAGGCCATACACTTAATGCATTTTCAACAATTTTTCACACACTTTAAGGGATGAAATTTATATTTTCTCGATTTCAATTTAAAACTCATTTAAACATGCATTAAACTTATTTATATGAATATCATAAAAATGTTACAAGTTTATACAAATAAAAAAGAATATTTTTACGTCCAAAAATTCAAGAAAATGAGTTTGACACATGTTTTATTCAAGAAATATCATATTATATGTGACAACATGCTTTTCAAGACTAGATACTTGTTTAATCTGTTAAAACATGAGTAAATGCCTATCTTTATGAAAATCCCAAACTTTATAAGAAAATTTTGAAACATTTGTTCATAAAATATCTTTAGCAAGATAAATATTATTTCAAAACATTTTATTTAACAAAATATTTAACACAAAGTTATCTTGAAATATATCATTTTACTCCAACATTCTTAAAATCCCTTATATGCCATTTTACACAAAACTATAAGAAATACATTTGTAAATCATTCATGCATTCTACTCTTACAAACTCTAACTACATGACCAATAGTATGGAAATGATAGAGTTATTATGCTAAGGGTAGAGTTTTCCCACATCAAATAAGCTCCAACAATGGCAGGATGAAATTTAGAAAAAGGTGGCAACTCCCACCTTCTAAAGTGGCCTTAAAGAGGTTGCGTAGCTTGTCCACATGAAAGTTCCAAGCACAACTTGCTTCAAACTCCATTAATCTTTTACTCTCCTTATCTTCTTCAAAAACCCCCACTAATATCTTCGTGAATTTACATTTTTCCTATTAAGTTGTGTATGTGGGTTTTATGGGTTTAAATATGGTAGAAAATGGCTAAAGATTTGTGGTTTAGGGTGGAAGGGTTGTGGGGAAACTCTCAAAGCTAGAGAGAGGAGAAAAATATAATTGAAATGAGCCTTAAATAGCCCTAGCCTTCCCTTAATACCCCTAAAACCTTTTGGGAAAAATCCCTAAAATTCCCTTAAACCTTATTCATGAGTTAATATGCTGTCGCACGAGCGTGATACCTATCTTCATCCAACGGTCCACATTTTGACAACACTATTAAAACTGCAAAAATCAAAATTTGAATGTCTCTTCTGAACGAGAACGTCCATTTCCTTCGAATTAGATTGCCACTCATTCAAATGAGAAAGACTTCTCGCTCGATCACATTTCAAACGAGGTTCTAATTATTGTCGACATTTCAATACATAGGTGCGTCGTTCGATGGTCGTTACAAGACCGTTTGTATTAGATTTGAATCTCATTCGAACAACTTTGGGTTTCATTCAAACGACTTAAAATTTTTCCAAATATTACCTTTAAGTCCATTATTCTTCCATTTAATTGCATCAAGGCCACTATATTACCCAAATCTGATTCAAGGTCTATCTCATAAGGTTTAAAGACCAGTTAAGTCCTACCAAGTTACCAAATCACATGGGTATGGTAAAAGTCGCGGGGGCGGGTGTTACATTCTTCCCTCATTAAGAAATTTCATCCTCGAAATAATCGATCCATCAATTGCTTAAGTTCCTAGGGTTTATCAATTATTATTCTATGTCATAGAAGTCCTTTAAGACTAGATCATCAAAGTCCTCAATCACTAAGAAGTCATCATACGCTCATTCATTAGGGGTTGTTACCAAAGAGCTCGACATGTGAAATGTTCTAACGCTCAACATCAGGCTAGCCATCAAAGTCACACACTTATCCTCGAGTCTCCATTTACTCGATGGTCATGCTTAATCAAGTTCAAGGCTCCTTGCTAACACCTTAAGCATGCCGGTGCCTCTATCAGGAAATAGTCTATATCGATCGATGCTCACCTAATAGAAAAATTACATATGACTAACACCCAGTCCAATTCATCACCAAGATCAATTTCGAATCTTAGGACCACACATCCTGAGTTTCCCTCAAATTCTTAGGTCATTCGGACTACATAATCCACTTAAACTCGGTGGTAACCTCTCATCGTAGGTCACTCACTCTGCGGGAAGACACACCTTCCGTGTCACAAATCATGAACCCGATTCACACCTTCCACAAGACCCTTCTATGAACCTAAGAACATTCTAGGTGTCTTATTGTGGAACGCTTTCCCGAGTATTACACCATTCCAGTCACTATAGGAAAACAACACTTTGTGCTAAGTTTCCATGAGTTCTAATACTTTATGATGTTCTTGAATCACAATTTCTTATTTTTTACCACTAGAGTTTCTAATCACCATGTTGGTCAATCCATACTATTGCTAAGCCTAAAGAAAGTGGATGCTAAAGAAAATCGTGCTGCCAAACACACTTCCACACGTACATAGAAATGGTGCAAATAAGGAATATTTCAATAAGAGGATGCCTAGTTACCGAGCTATAATGACCACACCAGGTTTATCGGCACTAATACTGATCCAAGTTGCGCCATGACAAAGCTGTCAATGTGGAACCATATCAAACCACTGAGATTGAGAGAAAACTCAACCAATTGAACCGAAGGAACATGGTCCTAGATTACTGGAACTAAAAGAATCCAACGAATCAGATTAAAAAATAATCATTTTGATGGAATCTCATCCGCATGCAACCGCTATGGTTTACAAAGACAAACCTATTCCATATTCTCGAAGTCTATGACTCCTTCCAAGCATTCTCATCAGTTCCTAGCATAGTTGTACGCCGTGGCTTGAGTCACCAACTGTGATCAATCGGATATCTAACTAGTAATCCCCTCAAAACGAAAGTAACATATGAACCTATTGTTCATTGGGAAGCCAAATGTTGGACTTCCCTTCTTAAGAATATGGTTTCCACTTTTCATCCTTAATGAACGTGAACCACGCCAGTTGATAAATTCTAAACGCTTTTATCAACACCGACCTTGTCCATTTCTCTAATTAACATGACGTCGAGACCAATCTAACAAACATGGGTCACTATCTGGTTTATCGTACCATGATCATATCCTAAACGTTTCCTTAGGCAGTGTGAAACATTCACCTTATAATAACCTATAATCACACAACCCAAACTTAATTTACGTGATGGAGACACTAGTCACCATTAACCTTATAGGGATATAAAGTACTACATAGGTTTATGCGTTCTAATCCATACCAGTCTGTCAAAACCTGCCAAGAACTAATCGGTGTCCTTTTAGGCTATTCTAGTTTACACTATCGGCAAATGTTGATATCCTAACCATGCATCGACATCCTTCCTAGGATGTTATTTCAAGTCCCTAACTTGACATCATCACTATAAGTCCCCAATCAATCTCTTGGAACCCATTACAATCAAATACACTATCTTCTACATTAGTCATCTTACGACAATAGGCATTTTTTCCAATCATGATGCTAGTTGTCAATTACCATTAAAAGGTTACCTCACCTACATGTATCAAATTGTATGACCTTACCAAGGAATACACGATTCAACTCCTTTGAGTTTGACGAACAACTCGAGATCATTACATGACCTTTAATACAATCATCACTAAAACACTAGCACTTCATAATAACGGACTTAACTGGTTCCCTAAGGACAATAAGCCTAACCCATGTACTAGTCCTCAAAACCCGACAAGATTTAATCACCTATGACTCCTTATCATAGGTACCCTCTATAAATTTCTCAGTATCCACAACATGACTATTAGGTGCTCACAAAGATACTTGTCTACGAGTCTCTATACATGGCTCATTTTAATCAGTAAACACCTTAAGGCGTCACAGTAAGTCGATTTTTATTCCTAATGACGCCACACAAAATCAGTCTCACGGACACTCCATGACTTCCTTAAATCATTATTACACCAAAATTGCCTTGAATCCAATTGTCACTTTGGCCTCTAGAATAGACTACAACATCTAGATTTACATCTTTATTTCCCTTTTTTTTAGAATCTGACAAGGGTCTAACTTATGACTCTCTCCTTGAGATTCCATAAAGGTCTAAAAGCTTCCTTCCAAATGATGGCATAAGCCACATATCAGATCACAGACTGACACTACTAAGGATTCTGGCAGGATATAAGACGACGTGTACAACCTATATGCCTCTAAGTCTTCATTACCAATGCCACCAGGGATCCTATTTCTCAAAGTTGCATCACTCTCTCAAAAACTACATTATGGAAGACTATCTATGGTTTACTCCTATGTTACTTTAACTCATTATTGTTGCACATGTAACACACTTACCACCAATCGTGTCGATTACTATTAGAGGAACAAATGAGCCGAATAATCAGTGGAAAAATACAACAATGCAATATGGAATCGAACGACAGAAAAGAGACTAACACATTTAGCTACATGCACATGCATTTACTTCGTATATATACAAAGATTAATGCATGAAATCGTTTTATTCCAAAAATGTTACATGTTTCAATTATTTCACCTTAATATTATAAAGAACCCCCTTGTACTTGACTCGACATTTATTTCTCGGTTAAGTACTTAGAACTAAATATCATTTGTTTAGAAAAAAATCTCTTCTTTCATCGAAATTTTCCCTTTACTTATTCCAAATTTAGTTTAGTATTTTTCTTGAAAATCACCTTTCGACACACGCATACACCGTGTTTGACAAAACTTATTTTTCTTCAAAAACCTTTCACAAACACATACTCGTGTTAATTATGGGTTACTCTTTAGGTTGATTCATGACCTACTTAATTACATCACTTTACCGTTCCTTTTATTTGATGGACATTAACCAATTTCTCACATTACTTGTCCACATTATCTTTTAATCGGAATATTTATCAGTTTCATTCAAGTTAGGTTATCATTTCTTATCTTCACCACACAACTCATTTCTCGACATGTTTCACTTTTCTCATTATGTTTTCTTGGAATCTTCCAAATATCCGTATACTTTAACGGGTTTCACACCGTCAGATATTCTACCACATTCTCTAACTAGTGATTGTGGGTCATTCACCCAGGGCTCCGGGGCCTTTTTAAATATTCTCGGTGTCATCCGAGTCCATATTAATGTGTTTTAACATTTTTCAAATGCCCAGATAACTCCACTTTCTATCGGTCAAAGCTAAACCCTGGGGTTTCACCCTACCTTCTGTTTCACTTTAAAATCATCATTTCTTGTCCTTTACACACTTGCATTGATTTTATTCCAAAATTATTTTTTTATTTAGGACTAATTGTGTAACACCATTTTCATCATTTTTATTTCATAAAAATGTTTCTCTTCAAGTAAACTTGCCAATTTTCCCTTTTATTTCCAAACATGAACTCTCCTCCAATTTCACAAGTGTTATTTCCCCAAAACATCATTAAGTTATATAAACCAACTTTTCAAATGTATTAACTCATAAGCACTTATTTTAACACGTTCGAGTAATATACTTTATAAGTTGGATTTTTTTTGAATTTCATTACTTTCTTTCTCTAAGAAATCATTGAACAATTTGAAGACTACTTTCGAAAAAAAAAACACCATTTCCATTATTAACAAATGTAGTCTTAAGGCCACACACTTATCGCATTTCAACACTTTTGCACAAACATTAATGGCTGGAATTTCATTTTTCTTTATTTCAAATTAAAACTCATTTAAACCTCCATTAAACTTATTTATATGCCTATTGTCAAAACAATACGCGTTTATACACCTGAGGAGAATGATTTTAAGTCCAAAAATCCAAGAAAATGAGTTCAACACATGTTTTCTTCAAGAAATTTCATAATATATACAACAACATGCTTTTCAATACTAGTTACGTTTTTTATTCTTCAAAACTTGAATAAATGCCTATCTTTATGAAAATCCCAAATTTTACCAAAAAACTTTGAAACATTTGTTCATAAAATATCTTTAATAAGACAAATATTATTTCAAAACATTTTATTCGACAAATTGTTTAACACAATTTTTTCGTGAAATATATTATTTTACTCAATATTCTTGAAATCCCTCATATGCCATTTTACACAACCATAAAAAATATCTTCGTATATCATCAATGCATTTACTCTTACTAACTCTAATTACAAGACCAATACAATTGAAAACATAGAGTTTTTAATATAAGAGTAGAGTTTTTTCCCATCAAAGAAGATCCAACAATGGTAGAATGAAATTTAGAAGAAGATGGCAACCTCCCATCTCCTAAGGTGGCTTTAAAGAGGTTTCCTAGCTCCACCAAACTTGTCTCTTTGAAATCTCCAAGCAAGATCCCCTTCAAACTGCATTAGTATTCTACTCTTCTTCAAAACCCCCAACAATATTTTCGTGAATTCACACCCTACCTAATAAGTGGTGTAGGTGGGCTTTATGGGATTAAATATGGTAGAAAATGGTTAAAGATTTGTGGTTTAGGGTGGAGGTGTGGATGTGCTAGGGTGGTGGTTGGGAAACTCTCAAAGTTATAGATAGGGGGTGGGGTGGGGTGGGGTGGGGGGGGGGGGGGAAGGGAATTTAATTAAAATGAGCCCCAAATGGTCCTAAACGTCAGGATCATTTCACGTCTTCATCTAATGGTCCACATTTTGACAACCCTTTTCAAACTCCAACAAATGAATTTTGAACGTCTCATTGGAATGAGATCCATTCTCGTTCGAATGAGGACTACTTTTTCGTTCAAACCAGACTGCCATTTGTTCAAATGAGAAACACAACTCTTTTGATCTTATTTCAAATGAGGTTCTAACGAATGTGGTCATTCCAATACATAGGTGTTCGAACGAGATTTGAATCTCGTTCGAACAACTTCAGATGTCATTTGAACGACCCTGAATTTTTTGAATATTACCTTTAAGTCCACTCTCCTTCTAATTAATTGCATCAAGGCCACCATATTACCCAAATCTGATTCAAAGTCCGTCATACCTGGTCTAAAGGGTAATTGGGTCCTACCAAGTTACCTAATCACACGAGTATGGTAAAAATAATGGGGCGGGTGTTACAATAGGGTCCACCCCTGACTATTTAGTTGATGAAATTGAGGTGGTTATACCCATAAAACTTGGGATACCATCATTACGGGTCATTATCAAAATCCAAGTTGACAAAACTAACTGGGTACAAGCCCGTTACGACAAATTAGCTCTCCTCAATGAGAGGAGATTGAGAGTCGCTTATCATATTTATGGTTACTAAAAATGTAACACATGAGCATTCAATAAGAGGGTTAAGAAGGGAAACAGCCAAGAGAGAATTATGTAGACTTGATTCCCCACTATATTTTTATCATGGGCATTCAATACAGACAACTAGTCCTCCTTGAATCAGAGTTACCTAGGCAACTCGATATATCACTCCGAGCTCGGCCTAAATAAACACAAAAAAATAATCATTTTTTTATCGAAAGATCCTACTTATGGTCATCGTTCCCTCATTGAAAGAAAGATGACGCGACATAAATAATATAAAGCGTAAGGTAATAATAGATTTATCTAAAGTCATTTAAGATTTCATAGTGTCATCCTTATCTAAATAAATCACACAACGGATGATACTAAGAATTCAATGGTCAAAAGAAGATAATTATGGAGAATACCGATGTTCACTTCTTCTAAGAATAATAAACACAAAACACCATCCCCCCAGGAAAAAATACTTCGTATCTCGAGACAACGATGATCAAGAGGCGGACTCACTAATGGCTCCTCACATTACAACACCTTATTTGTGCCAAGGGACAAAGCTTCAATTCCAAGGCTACATCAAAAGGCTCTCACTGGATCACCAAGAAAGCAAAAGGGAGCTTCCTTTTATTACCACTCCAACGTTAGTATAGACAAACGACTCACCATTCAACATATAAAATTCATCTCTTTGCAGAAGAAAAGTTTTAAAAAGACTGGGCACTTTTGTACCCTAGATACATGTATTATTTATTTTTATATGTATCGCCCTCATTTTTATAAATGATCTTTGACCCACGTTCTTATTCCCATACATATATATCCCCTTTTATTTTATTATGTTTTTCTCCAATGTATATTAGCCCCATTTTAAAAGGCCTAGGCTCACTATATTGTCATCGACATGTTGGGCATTAATCATCCTTTGAATAAAAATAACATGGCACCGACTATATCAAAGCATACAAAATATACGATTTTGCCAAAATGTACCCTCTTCTGGGACGAGGGTGCTCTCAGCCTTAGACGAGTGGTTAAGTGAACCAGATTACTAAGTTTATAGGGTCCTACCAGAGACTAAAGTCGGCCTACCCGACCCTCTAAGCACTAAGCAACAGTTTGGGTGCTCGGTCCAGCCTGGACCCTCGGCCTACCTAAGGCCTCGGCTCGGCCGAACAATAGAATTCTCCCGACCCTATCCACACACTGTAGAATCCGTCGTATCGAGCCTCGTGAAGACTAGCCTCGGCATCGGCCTCCGGGTGCTAGCCGAGAGTGACATCAACACAACGCGTGAATTGGAAGACGCGTGGATCAGTGCGCGTGGGACATATACTCCACGTGGGAAAAACCGTTATAGTTGGACCATCCCCTCACGTGGGGGAATATTTGGTCATCATACTCTAAATGTATTACATCCAGGTGTCACCACTAGAGATGCTAAGAGCAACGCGTTCATGCTCATTGCATGCTTGGGGGTACACTACACCCCCCAGACAATATATATACTTGTCTTCTCCTACCTTGCAAAGGATCTCATTATTCACAACCCTAGCAGAACTCCGTCAAAATATACAGAAGAGAGAGAAAAACTTAAATGTTGTATTTACAGGCCATTAGTGCCATACTTATAGTGAAAACCATCATTCACACTGTACAGTGGACGTAGGCTCCGGCCGAACCCCTCATATTCCGTATCATCTTCTCATTTGCCTCACCTTGTTCTATTTATACATTTATATCTTCTGTACTCCATTATTGCCTAGTTTGAGCTTGTACACATCTTGACCTGGTGATTCCATTTCTGGCATCATCAATATCTTTCACCATGGAAAGTCTAAAACGTATGAGACATAAAAGAAAATCCAAAGTGATGTCATATGAATAAAAAACGTCTCAAATCTCTGGTATCCAGCTGTCATGAATAAAAAAGGGAATGATGAACAGTCACTAGTGGAGACAAGCCCTCCACCTAGCTAATAAAAATAAAAAGCTAATCATGACGAGCCTTTTTGCCCAGTTCCACAACATCACCAGTCGTATCAAAAGAAGCATGATCCTCTGGACATCTAGATCCCAATTTTGCTGGAGAAGGAGGCATGCAAGTAGCCCTAAAAAGTTGCATAAACCCTATTATCTAATCCGAAGCCTCCTCACAATGTGTTGTCACTTAAGTAAGAGTACGAGACTGAGAGCATGATTGATTGAAAGATTCCACCCAATATGTTGCCTAACTATGATGAACTTTCATAAAAACGAATACCCGATTAGAGTAGGACAACTCCTAATATAGTGAGGAGAAGTGAAGCATTATCCATTGCGAGGCTGACACCAAAACCAATGCCTCTTGAAAAACACCAAAATAAGGAAATCATCAATGTAAAAGAAAGGGAAATAAAGAGAAGTGAAGAAATTGGAAGCATACTCCATCCTCTCCCAAAGCCCCATAAATCCCGAAGCTAAGCGACCCAAGTGATATTGGATAAAGAAAAGGGAAACGAAGATGGGATACCATATTCATGGGAATATTTCTCAAAAGGGAAAATATGAAATTCCATCCTCCTGAAGGAAGCCTCCCCCAGAAAATCAACACCCTCCTGCCCCTGTCATGGGTCCACCTCGTATAGTTCCCCTAACTTAGCCCCCAGGATAGTAATATGGGCTACAAGGACACCCTTCACCTCAGCCCATCATCGGTCTACCCCCTCCTCCACTTCCTTATCCCTTTTATTCGCGATCAATCGCGGGCCCTAAAATTCAAGATAATGTAAACTTCTACTAGCCCCTAACATGGAAAAGAAACCTTTATATTTTATGAACTACGTAAAAGAAGGGGTCCCGATACTCTCCTTACTCCGACGTGTCGGCCTCCTTTGAGGCCAACACCAAGTCTACCCCATTATATACCATGACCCAATAAGATCCACCAACATCAAACCCCAAACCGAGGGTCCCTCATAAACCCACCACCCTGCGCCGCTATACTATTGCCCTACCATCCACTTAAGAGCTACCACATGTTCTCTCGCTGCCACCTCAGACACTACGACCTAAACTCCAACCCCACCCTCGATCAACCTTTCCTTCTCCTCCTCCTCCTCTTCCTGATTAACCTCTAGACCTGGATGATCCTAACCTGCATTGTGGCTCACCCGTAGGAGCTATTGAGCCTTACCTCTCCTCTCCTCATCACTCATCGCTCCAAAAATCATTGATAATCAAGGCCCCCTTGAGAAAATTCAAAGTAGGCACGCTACCCATGAAGATTTACTTGCTCATCTAAATTAACCCGTTTGTATGACTCATACGGTAAGGAGGGGGAACGATACCTTAACCGGGGAATCCCAACATGCTAACAAGTCACCTTCTCCCGCAAATAAAACAGATCCCATACTAATCCTCCAATAGCAATCTCCTTCCGACAAATCCCATGCTACAAAACCTTCTCCTAACACATGACCGATCGAACCCCGAGGCACCTAATACAAGAAAATAATAAGAGTAAAAAGGGATTTGTCGAGTCACTTATAGTAAAAAGGGATCTGTGAAAGTTAATATATTGAGCCACTTATAGTCTCTACACTCATCCTATTCAACAACACCACGGTCTCCGCTAATGACATAGATGCCCTCGCCACCGTGTTCACTCGCTCATATTACCTAAAGAGAGGGAAAACACTATACAACGATTGGACAACCCAAGAAGGCTCTTAATAGGTAGACACATAAGACAAAAAACCACATCTGCATAAAATATAATAATAATAACATGTAGAGTAACATTTAACTAAAATAACTATAATAAACAACATTGAAATACATAGCTCCCATAAATATGCAAAATCCATAAACTTGTTGGTAATGTATCCGGAGAACTGGGACATGGATCGATATATCTCTTCTATCCCTATACACCCACAAGAATATCCTAAAATATAGGAATAATCCATCAGAAATTAAAACCACCATAAGTGGATCCCACCAGAAGCACTTTGTAATAAGATCTCCCCAATAGAATTCAGTAACAAACTCCGGGCGAGCCATCTCGCAACACTACATCAAGCTTTGGATAATGCACCACCTCATCCAAATAGGTAGACAAAACACTAGAATCAGTATACTCCCACTGAACGACAAGAACCTCTATCCCTAGTGCTGCACCTAGCCCCTCGGTAGTGAAAGTTAGATACTGGTCAACTACTAGAGGCCCTCTCAGAGATATGAGTCCCGTAAGAGTAAATAAGTCAAAGGAAGTCATGATCATCTCCCAGTGCGAACCAGTTATTAGTATCCAACCAGTTATCTCCCAGTGCCACGGTAATCATACAACTCCTCCTAAAGTTTTCATCAAAGAGGTAGTCCAGTTACAAACCAAAGCCCAAAACATATACGAATGCTCTAACAAAAGAATGAGCCCTCGCCTAAGCCCTAACTAGTGGGGTTAGAAATTTTTTAACCCAGACACTCCCTCTAGGTTGAAAGATAGAAAGCATAAAAGAATACAAGATATCCTAGTCATAGAAAAGGGGTGGCCTGTACACCCGCAATTTGGGTCACACTAATTCACACTTAATCTCCCACGTGTGTTTACGCGACTCAAGTATTAATATGAGCGTCCAGCATATTGAGCCTAATTGTGTATTATTTATACATGAACTAAATACATTATAGTATTGAGGGTGCAACTTATATTATGGGACACATGTTATCGACATTACGACATGTATTACCACAATTTTTTTAACAATTGTCTTCACAATATATTTGACACGTGGCAACCCACTTGGGTTGATTTTTTTGCTATAAATAAGCCTCACCCCCTTACATTATATAGGAAACTTTTGATGAGGAGATTTTATCTATTATGGATTTTTTTTTCAAAGTGTTTACGGAAATGCTTTTTAGAATTTTTTTTCGTGGAGTTTAGATAAGATTTTCACCACGTATCATCTCTTCGAGAACTACAACATTGAGTTTTTCAACAAATAGTATGGACCCACGAACTACACTGACTTTGATTTCGACCAATCCCAAATCATGAAAACGCCATCTTCCTAGAAGAAGACTCAGAACTCGACCCATCTACCCAAATCATGCCAAGTAAATCACCAGCCATACCCATATACTCTCCTAAACCTCTCCAAATATGCCCATATTTCCTCTTACACCTCACCAGCCTTGCCGATCAAACATTATCACCCCTCACCAGATCATGTGTCGTTGTTCGTACCCGTTCTGGAGGTAAATATATGGAATTATCAGAAGTGCTGAACCAACTCCTAGAGTTCGGACTGAAATTTCCATCCTAAATGACTATCGACTGTTAGAGATTCAGTGGGATGTTCTTAGAAGCTCAAAAATGGGCCCAAGAGTCGGACAACTGGGTAGTGCCAACCGACGAAATTAGTCCAGATGACCTAGTTCAGATCATGGAAGATTTATTTCGACAGACTGGTGATATTTGTAGTTATCCGAGCTGCTCGATGCTTTAAAATTACAAGGTTACCTGGTCCCCTAAGTCTTGAATTTCCCTACCGAATGGGAGGAATTATACTAAGAGGCAATAGAAGTTGTAGAGTGTATTGACTTTGCATGGAAAGACAACATCGTTGCCACCGGATGGGGGGATGATTTCAAAGACTCGGATGAAGAGACAGATTCTAGAAAGACTAGTCTGATAGCCACCCTATGTGGAGTGATATCATTTGAGGAGTTGCTAGGTGAGATCAATCATGTAGCTGAACAACCCGATATCGATGAAGAAATAGGGTTTCTATTTCCCCCCTCTTCCACGAACCAAATGACCAGGTCAGGGAGACATTACCAGAATTCGAACTTACAACCATCAGCAAGTGATAAAGGGAAAGGTGTTGAAAACCTCCCTATGACAGAAATGACTCTTAAAGAAAGAAAGGTCATTGATCAACTAAAGAAGACCCAAGATAACATCACTATATGAGGGCTTTTCATGTCTTCCCAACTGCACCGAAACACCCTAATCAAGCTACTCATAGGACCTACAACTCCTCCCTCAACTATGCCAAAAGAAGCAATGAACCTAGTTACATCCTTGACCTCTACCCGAATGCTCTCCTTTTATGAAGAGGAGATCCCTATGACCGGTCCCAATCACAATCGTGCTCTCAACATCTCCGTTGAAGTTATGGGGAAAATTGTCCCCCTCTCACTCATCAATAAAGGATCAGCTCTGATGTTGGACCATTAAGAACCCTCAATTATCTGGGATTGAAAGTGAGCGACCTTGATCCAACCTCTGCTGACGTGATTACCTATGACAACACCCGCCAAGAAGTAATGGGATCTACAAGCTTGCAATAGGGACTATCCCTATAAATCCTATTGTTGAATTCTAAGTCATCGACATCCCAGCATGTTTCAATCTGTTGCTCGGATGACCGTGGCTCCACAGAATCAAAGGTGTGTCTTGTTCCCTTCATCACAAATTAAAGTTCTTTGCCAATGGACAAGTTCTCACCATCTTGGGAGACAGTGACATCATCGAGAATGCTTGCATCAGTAATTCAGTACTCAAGATATAACACGGAGTGAACAATATGCTACTATCAGGCTTTCAGATCGAACCACTCCTACTCCCAGTAGGGGACGACTTCAATGACAGGGTTTATCCAGAATATGATCCTCATGGAAATGTCAATGTAATCCAAATGTTCAAGACTATGCACTTCATGCCCGGACTGGCGCTAGGGCAAAGGCAACAAGGGATGACTAAACCTATTGTGTTGGAGAAGACCTTTCCTCCCTATGGTTTGGGCTATCAACCATTAGAAGAAGAACTCAGATTGATCCACTAGCCTTGATTGAATAGAAAATTAGAATATGCCAGAACTATCTCGGGAGATTCCCTAAATGGGAGATTCATCAGAGAGGGTGAAGATTTCCCCTTCTGTGACTTCCTTGAGCCTTGGTATGACCCTATAGACAAGATGATGAAACTAGGAATGTAGATCTTTTTTCAAGACAGATACCCGGGGGTTAAGAGTTCCCCACACTGTGTACAACCACTCACTAAAGAGACCATAGCTTATACTAGGGATTATGTGGGTAGTGACTTCGAGGACTCTTTCAACATGCAGATACAGGGGCTGTCACTCTGCATGATCCACTCGGGGACTACATCACCCAATGCATCCTACCTCATTAAAGATGTTGATATACCTCTTCTCAATTGGCATGCTTCACCTGTGCCACCTACTGATATTCAACCTAATCCTGATGTTTATCCCCTTTCCCCTTTAGTTTTTTCCTCTCACTCTTATATAATCGAGACCTCCTTTGATGAGGTTCTCAATGTTGTTTTTTCCTATCAATGAAATAATCGAACATTTTGAGTATCTTTTTGTTCCTTACATTGATTGTCTTGATTCAAATAAAACTCTTGATGATGATGACTTTGCAAATGAACAATTCTTAACTGATCTAAATAAGGTTAATAACAAACAACACAATCGCGTCCAAGTTAATGAAGATGAAACTGTCGTTATTAATCTCAATTCTAGTAAAAAAAAGCACGAGATTAGGATAGGGGCTACCCTTGACGAGCGCACGTAACTCGAAGATTAGGATTATGTATTTTTTTAGTTATTAGGATAGGGGCTACCCTTGACGAGCGCACGTAATTCTAGTAAAACTGTCTTTATTTTTTTTTAGTTATTAGATTTCATTTTATATATTTTATTTATTTTAGTTTTATTAGGATTATGTATTTTTAGTTTTAATAGAGTTTTATTTTATCTCTTTTTATTTACATTTTTTATTTTAGTTTGAGATGTTAGTTTTTTTTAGTTTTATTAGATTTTAAGTTTTTATTTTATTTAGTTTTAG
This sequence comes from Sambucus nigra, assembly GCA_949130495.1. Classification (NCBI taxonomy): domain Eukaryota; kingdom Viridiplantae; phylum Streptophyta; class Magnoliopsida; order Dipsacales; family Adoxaceae; genus Sambucus; species Sambucus nigra. The sequence continues at coordinate 560,440,654 of OX422217.1, forward strand.
TTTTATTTTTTTAAGTGGTTATTTTTTTAGGTGTCCAAATTAAACACACACATATCTTACATCTCACAAACTCACTCATCCTCACCATCTATCCTACACCCTCACACACTGAATCACTACCCATAACCCTATTCACCATTTTCTTCCCCAAAACATCTCACATCTACTCTCTCATCACCCCATAACCAACCAAACACACCCCTGCCAAACCTCCATTCGATCCCCAAACTTAAACCCACGAACCAAGCCCCTAACCTGGATTCCCCCAGCCTTATCCCCTGCTCCGGCCAGCATCGCCGGTGACGAACCCTCCCCAGTCCGGCGACTGTCCAAACCTCCTAACCCGTCAGCACCACCGGCGCGGCGCCCAATCCCCTTCTTCAAACTCGCGACCCGGACCATGGACAACCAACACGAGACCCACATGTTCCATACCCGTTGAACCCTCCTGGACCCATGAACCTTACCCGACCCCTAAAAACCAACACGAGACCCATTTGCATTAAACCCAACCCCTCCATTAAAATAGGAACAAAAAGCCACCTACCAAGCACCCAATGCTTTCCACATGCCTCTTCGACTTGGGCTAAAGGAAATCCCACAAAAATCTCACTTCAATCAACAGTTCGTGGGTTATTTTAGGGGACTCAAAGATACACAAATAAGATGAGACGCAGAGAGAGAGAGAGAGAGAGAGAGAGAGAGAGACAGTGCATAATATGTACATAGTAGGTACATGAAAAAAATTTCAAAAAATACAAAAAAAAAATAGTTTAGCTTTAGGATAATTTTTAGGTTTAGTTTCTACTCTTCTTTTTGTAATCAAGTACTGAAAATTGTGAAAAAGTTGGACGCATGTCAAAGCGCATTTCAAGACAAATTTGTGAAAAAAATTGCGTATTGTATTTCTACATTCTCTTTTCAATTTATTTCCTTCTTGACATATTATTTATAGTTGTTTATGCACACATGAGAAAGTTTGGCTAAACACCCCGTTCAAGGGGTGGGATGCACTGCGAATGATGTTAATTTAATTAATTGGTTTTATTAATTTTATATTTCTAGGTAAATTAATTTTTAACTGTCACCGATTAATTTATGTAACGAGAGTTAGAAAATTAATTGAACGGATTAATTTTTGAATTTAGGAATCGAAGTAGAGATAGGTTTTTTCGAAATTTGAATATTAATTCGGTGTTGAAATTTGAATATTGCTATTGTTTTCGTTAAATTGATCCTAGCGGGTAATTTTATGAAAATAGCATAAGTCCTATTTTTTCATTGTATGACATTTTTCAATTAATTTTCTGAATTTTTTTTATTAAATTTATAATTTTAACGAGAGTTAGATTATTGATTTAATATTATCTCGAAATATTTCAAATTAATAAATTGAGAGATTAGAATAATTGAAGATGCAGTGAAATTTCATCTCTTGATCTTCTCACATTATTTCACACTCGGTTGCACATTCTTTTTCATTATTTAGTCATTTAGTAATTTTAGCATTTGTTAGTTAGTTTTTCCCTTGAAATTGTTTAAAAAAATAAAAAAAAGTTATCTTCATAAAAAAAAATTGAATTGCATGTTTTCACATTTATTGTTTAACCTTGAAAGTTGGATTGATACCTGTACTTATCGCAATACGAGTTATTTTTAGACAAGTTTTGTAGGTACTCAAGGGAGTTTTGATAGTGGCTTTTGAAGACAACGACCATACGCAAAAAACTTCCTATCCTAAGCACCCAAAAGTGTCTAATTTAAGCCCCGAATAGATGCATTTTAATTAAAATTGGACTTATGTTCGTATTTTATCGTTTTGCAGGTCAATACGTAGTCGCAGTGTTAAATAATGCTAAATCCAGTCAATTGCGACACAGAAGCGGTCAAAAAGCATGCATCGAAGAAATCCGAAGAGACCGTGAAGTGAGAAGTCCATTCTGGGCTTGCCTCGATGTGATTCGATGCCCCGAAACAGTTCCATAACCTTAAGCTTGCCCAGACCGAGCTCAGTCCATTTCCCGAGCCCGATGTGTATTTAGTTTGTATTTCATATTGTTTTTAGATCCTTAGTTTGAGTCATTTTATTTTTAGGATTTATTTTAGATTTATTTAGAATTTTCTAGAATTTATATTCTATTTTTTCTATTTCTTTATTTTATTTTGATTTTTTATTAGTTTTTAGTTTTTAATCTTTATTTTAATTGGATTAATTTTTAGGAATTAATTTTTTTTAGTTATTAGATTTCATTTTATATATTTTCTTTTATTTATTTTAGTTTTATTAGGATTATATATTTTTAGTTTTAATAGAATTTTATTTTATCTCTTTTTATTTTCATTTTTTATTTTAGTTTGAGATGTTAGTTTTTTTTTTTAGTTTTATTAGATTTTAAGTTTTTATTTTATATAGTTTTAGTTTTATTTTTTTAGGTGGTGTTATTTTTTTAGGTGTCCAAATTAAATACACACATATCTTACATCTCACAAACTCACTCATCCTCACCATCTATCCTACACCCTCACACACCTAATCACTACCCAAAACCCTATTCACCATCTTCTTCCCCAAAACATCTCACCTCTACTCTCTCATCACCCCATAATCAACCAAACACACCCCTGCCAAACCTCCATTCGATCCCCAAACTTAAACCCACGAACCAAGCCCCTAACCCGGATCCCCCCAGCCTTATCCCCTGCAGGCAGGATCGTCGGCGACGAACCCTCACTAGTCCGGCGGCTGTCCAAACCTCCTAACCCGTCAGCACCGCAGACGCGGTGCCCAGTCCCCTTCATCAAACCCGCAACCCGGACCATGGCCAACCAACACGAGACCCACCTGTTCCATACCCGTTGAACCCGCCTAGACCCATTAACCTTACCCGACCCCTAAAAACCAACACGAGACCCATTTGCATTAAACCTAACTCCTCCATTAAAATAGGCACAAAAAGCCACCTGCCAAGCATCCAATGCTTTCCACATGCCTCTTTGACTTTATTGTTGTTTATGCACACATGAGAATGTTTGGATAAACACACCGTTCAAGGAGTGGGATGCACTGCGAATGATGTTAATTTAATTAATTGGTTTTATTAATTTTATATTTCAAGGCAAATTAATTTTTAAGTGTCACTGATTAATTTATGTAACGAGAGTTAGTAAATTAATTGAACGAATTAATGTTTGAATTTAGGAATCGAATTGGAGATAGATTTTTTCGAAATTTGAATATTAATTCGGTGTTGAAATTTGAAGATTGCTATTGTTTTCGTTAAATTGATCCTAGCGGGTAATTTTATGAAAATAGTATAAGTCCTATTTTTTCATTGTGTGACATTTTTAAATTAATTTTCTGAAAAAGATTTTATTAAATTTATAATTTTAACGAGAGTTAGATTGTCGATTTAATATTATCTCGAAATATTTCAAATTAATAAATTGAGAGATTAGAATAATTGAAGATGCAGTGAAATTCCATCTCTTGACCTTCTCACATTTTTTTAGATTCGGTTGCACATTCTTTTTCATTATTTAGTCATTTAGTAATTTTAGCATTTGTTAGTTAATTTTTCCCTTGAAATTATTTTTAAAAAAATAAAAAAATAAACAAAAAAATTATTTTCATAAAAAAATTGAATTGCACGTTTTCAGATTTATTGTTTCACCTTGAAAGTTGAATTGATACTCGTACTTACCGCAATACGAGTTATTTTTAGACAAGTTTTGTAGGTACTCAAGGGAATTTTGAGAGTAGCTTTTGAAGACAACGACCATACGCAAAAAGCTTCTTATCAAATGGCGCCGTTGCCGATTTCTTGGCCTGGAAGCAATTCAAGACTTGTAATTTTATTTTTTTACTTGTAATTATTATTTCTTCTCCCTCCTCCTTAGACTGGTTGTATAGGCTTATTGAAGCTTTGTATTTATTTTGGTACTTTTTGACACCGATTTATTTGTAATAATTATTCATATAAAAAAAAGAGAAAAGGGAAACCGAACGAGGTAGAGAGAGGGTGTCCAGGGCGAGAATTTTTGAAGCTTCTCTATTTTGGATCGATAGAACTCCAGGGGACGACTGAGATAGGCGAGATCTCCCCCCGGTCGACTCAACTCGGTCTTCACCCCACGTGTGTAAAAATATGTGACTATTTATTTTGCGTATTATTAAATGTAAAATACTATTACTATTACTATTTACAATGTATATTAATATTGTATTTTTATATTTTTGTGTGTGTGTGTATATATATATATATATATATATATATATATATATATATATATATATATATATATATATATATATATATATATATATATACACACACACACACTAGCGTATGCTCCTTCTTGAAGGCATGATGCAAAAATTTGAAAGTGTACATCATTGATTTGATCATACATAGATTTTAGTTCGCAACAATAATAATAGTCCATCTTGGACCTCGTATTTAGTTTTTATCGTTATAGAATAGTTGAGAATTTTACACACGAAAAGAAAATCAACACATTGATTCAAAATTCACATTTGTAAAGACATATATATGTTGGGATTTTCTTTCATGGATGTCAATAAAAAAACTTTCGTTATTTATTTTAAAAAATGGATGTTATTTTTATTTTAAAAAAATTGGCGTTACTTATATTAAACAAAAAAATTGGCCATCATTTTTTTCATAAAAACTCGATAAATTAATCGTGTCATTAGAGATTTGGGTTTTCACCTAATATTATTACAATGACATGATGAATTCATAATTTTACTGGAATTATTCGTGTCAAACAATATTTTAATGTAGTGTGAAAATTATAAGTCACGTTATTAGTGTCGTGTATTGAAGTAAAAAAATTTAATAATGTATTAAAGTCAAAGCTTAGTTTCTTACGAAAATAAAATACATTTAAAAAAAAGTTAAGTTTTATAAAAAAAATTATAAAACAAAGTAGAAAAAAAAAATACATTTTAAAAAAAGTGATGTTTTATAAAATTTGAAAAAAATATAGTTTATACTAAAAATTTCGTCGAGTGTTTAGTAAAAAAAGGATGTCAAATTTGTTTTTTTAATACACCTAACGTCAAATTTTGTTAAAATAAATAACGAAACAAATTTTTTTTATTCACGTTTATTTTAATAAAAAAATAATATAAAGATCAAAATATATACTATTGATGTAAAAAATTAGATCATCTCTAATTTGTTAATCACAGATAAAAATAAATAAGACAAAAGATTTTTAAAGTGGTTCAGCCTTATAAGAATGGCCTACGTCCACTGTATTTGTTATTGCTGACTGTTTGCATAATTCTCGATAATGGATTCACCAAGAAATTTCGAGTCTCCCTACTAATGAGGAGGTTATAATGTATTTATAGCCTTGAGGCTGTACAAATGAAAGGACAATGCGCTGTTACCCAGTAGACATGTACATTTGTACTATATTAATGAGCATTTAATGCGCAATTATATCCTATATTCTCTTGATTTGGATACGTTGTACACTTATGTAGCTCGGACCGCTTAAGCTGCTCGGACCGCCTAAGCTGCTCGACATGCTTGAGTTGCTCGGAGAGCTTGAGTTGCTCGGTGGTCTTGATTTGTTCGTTCTGGAGTATTCGTATTTATCATGTAAATTGACACGTGTCTTCATGTGATTGGTCCATGTCAGCAGACTAAATTTTCTATCAATAGAAGCCCCCAATGTTTCATAGTTTGATGTTGGGGGAAAAGTATGGAACATTCTGCTGCTTAGATTTTCGGTTTGTATGGCTTTTAGGAAAGTATTCGTTGTAAGTAGCTCCTTTTTAAATGCACACTATCAGATCTCCTAAATATTTTGAATTTCCATAATCGCTTCATTTTTCGTGCCCCTTTTCTTCTTTTTAGCCGCCGGATACGTAAACGTCCATCTTGGTAATCATTGCTTTTTCTGTTCCCGAGGTAAAGTATTTAAACACGGCAAAAATCCTATTGTCTTTTACTTTTCAAACTTGTGTCTTCAACTTTTCATTTCTTCTCCATCTTGTGCGTTCGTTTCTTTTATTGTTCGTTGTCAACTGGTTCACTCTTCCCTTGTAAGATCTTCTTCTTTCTCTTTTATTTTGCTTTGATCATCATAGTTTATGTTGTTTAATCGCTTGACAAATTTCGTTCTCAATTTTCAATTCCTTCATGGGTCATTTTGGAGGAACTTTCTGAACCTTTTGACTATTTCTCTTTGGCTAAGGGATAGTGGTTCCCCAGTCTGTTTGTGGCCGAATGTGGATTTTCTTTTCCTCCAAACCCCCTATGTTTGGAGTTCTGTCAATATTTTGACGTTGTACCTGCGAAAATAGTTCCCAATACCTGGAGAATGGTTAATGGAGTCCATAGGTTAAACCAAATTCATGGAACCCGTTTAGGAATTCCAGAAATTATGTTTTGCTATAGATGGGTTGTCAGCGATAGTACTTTTTATTTAAAAACTAGGTTTTTAAATAGGGCTTTAGTTGTCAATCTACCAGATGCCAACAGGGATTACTTCGAGCATGGGGTTGTTATAAAAAATTGGCAACATGCTCCATTAAATGGAGATGATGTATATCAGGGTTCCAGGTGTCCCCCTTATGGCAATGGAATAGGTTGTTTTTATTTTTTGAAATCTTATTTTCTTGGTGTTTGACAAAATGTATCACTGACATTTAATTTTTACTATTTGCAGTTGATAGCAAAAGAAAATCTCCAAAGGAGACAGAGGTTAATTTGAAGCATTTGAAACTTATCTGGAGTTTTCACCAAACTATGGCCGAGGAGCACATTAGATCGACCTCTTATTTGTAGCAGTACAAGAGTTACACTTCATCCTTTACTGCTCGTCCAGTGGTGGTTAATCTTGACCAAATACCAGCTGTTGAGTCTAGTGTGGAGGGTTCATCCTCTGAATCAAGTATTCCTATTGGTCACATAATGAAGAGAAGAAAAGTTCCTTACTTTTTCGACAAGTCTGATTCTCCTGCTGTGGAGACAAAGATAAGTAAAAAAGATATCCCAGGAGAGGGGATAAAGACTAAAGAGGTACCCCCTTCTGATGATACCAAGAAGTTTAGCGAGAAGCCCCTTGTGGATCGAAGCAAGATCATTGAAAAGCCCCTTGTGGCTCCGACTAAATCTATTGTTGTTTCTCCTCCTAGCGAGGTCATTGTTATATCACCAACCAAGACAGCATCTTTGGTTGAGAATGTTCCTGCTCCTACGAGGAGATTAAGGAAAAGTTCTTCTAAGAGACTAGCAGAATCTGTCTCTCAGTCGTTAAATGTTGAAGGTGGTGTTCCCACTTTTGTTCCTCCGAGCTCTGCTATGAGCTCGGTGAAGTCTTGGATTATCCCAGAAGTCCAAGGTATTGAGGACAATCTTTCTCGTGACAGGGTCACTACCTTGGATACTCAGTATATTGCCTCACTAAGTATTACTAATCTAAACTTTCATTTTTCAATGTTATGTCCCTGTACTGACTTACAGTTATTTTCTTTTTCCAGCTGGTAACATGTTTTAACACTAATATGAAGAAGGATGAGGCTATCAAGGCTTCAATCTCCTCGGGAGGTGTAGAAAAAGCTTTTACTAGATTAACCCAGTCTTTGAAGGAATCTCATCAGAAGTATGAGGAGAATAAAATTTCTTGGGAGAAGCAGGTTAAGTTTGTCGAGCAAGAGAGAGATCGAGTTGTGGAGGCCTCTAAGAATTTGGAGAAGAAATTGGGGGAGTTTGAGAAGAATAATAAAAATCTTGAGGAGAAACTCAAGAATGCTGCAGAAATTGAGAATAAACTCAAAGCTGCTGAAGAGGAGGTTGGTAGACTCCGTGATGTTGATCACCAGAAGCAGGAGGTGGAGGAGAAGCTGAAAACTGGCGAGAAACTTCTTACTGAGAGGACTTCCTCGGAGAAGGTTAAAAGGAAGAAAGTTGTCAAAAAATCCTTCAACGTAGGTTAGGAAAAGGGTTGGAATAAGTGTTTGGCTTCCATGTCCTCACAAATGGAATATGTCAGACCTAAATACTTTAGGGATGGATGGGTGGCAGCCCTACAAGAGCTGAAATTCGCTGAAGATTCTGACCTATTTCAGCAACATACTCATGGCCCTCCTCCCTCTTCTGAAGAAGAAGAGGACGAAGATGCCTCAGAAGAATCCTCCATGGTAATTGGAGATCAGGACCTTACTGTTCCAGCTGTTCAATTGTGCTCCGAGCAACCCCAACCAACTATTACTCCTACCGAGTAGCTACTCGTGTCCACCGAGCAACCATCCTCTTCTTCGAAACCTCCTAAGGAAGTTATAGGAAATAAAGGGAGGGTGTAGAGTCGTTTGGGTGTTTACTTTGTCACTTTATTGGATGTAGCCTCAAATTTTGTATTTTCTTTTATGATGAAATGAGAATTCAAGCTTTTGGTTGTTTATCTTTACTTTTTCCTCTTCTTGCTCCGTCTGCGTTCTTATTAATTCTTTCTAACTCTTTTCTTTACTAGTTTATGGCTAGAATGGAGCTCTTGTCAGCTCACGATACTGAACTGATGAAAAAATGCAATGACTACTTCAAGGTTGGCCATGTTGACCTGAATGAATCTCAAATCATTGACATCCTTGGTCCAGATACTTCTAAACGAGCAGTTAAAATCTACCAATATTTGAAGTGCTTGCTCGAATGTGCAGTTGCCAACAATGTAGCATATTATGAGATGATTGAAGATCTCCAAGGTACCACCGAGGAACTCCAACAACAATACAAGGAATCTTCTGCCCTTTTGCATCAGGGGTATGAGAAAAATATCAGCAACTAAATGCTGATAAAGGATATGATAAGTTCATCACTGCTTACGAGAAGAAAGAGAAAATTCTAAGGGTTGAGGTCGAGGAGCATAGGCAAATCGCGAAACTGCTGGAGCAGGAAAATAATGTTTTATGAGGAGAGATATCCCAACTGAAATCTGCACCATCTACCTTGGGAGACTTGGTCCCTGTCAATGACGAAGGTTTCTCTTTCTCGGAGGTCAAAAATGCTAATTTGAAAGATGAATTGGAAACCTTAAAGAGGACTGGACCCTCTACCTCTGCTCATGGATGAGCAAAAGCTTCTCATGGACGAGAAAGGGCTGCTTGACTTACTGTTGAAGAAGCTAGAACACAAGCACCCTTGGAGAATCAATCATTCTATTTGGTGGCGAAGAATCAGGCTTTGTCAGGGATGTCCAAGAAGATTCTGAACCTCAGCGAGCAACTTTCCACACAAAGCTATGCCTTGGAGAATAAAGAACTTTTAGTGAAGAACCTCCACGAGCAACTAAAGAGGTTAACTTACCAGTTTCACAAACAACCTAGAGAGTTTTGGATGGTTGGATATAGTAAAGCCATTTATCATCTCAATGATTGAATCCAGAATTCAAATAACGAGGGTTACAAGCAAGGATGACTGAATGCACGGGGGGTTTTAAAGTTGGAGCAGGGCCATTATCTATGGGATTACTATGACCCTGGATTGCTCGAGTTGCCCGTGCCACCTTGTAAACTTGATATGAGCTGGATTCCGGCTCGGGCCATTCCTCAGTGCTTAATTAACAAGCATCTCGGCGACTACAGTCTTCATTTTAATTTTGAGATATCTCGCCCGGAGCACTTGCTTGATCGGCCATCTGTGATGAATGTCAGGATGCTTCGAGATCTGAACTTCATAAATTCCCCTTATGCCTTAGATGATCCTCCTACTGGAGTAGAACCTGTTTCAAAGGCAGAGGGAAAGAAACCAGTAGAATAGGATTTTTATGTAATGGTTTTGTCTTTTTTCAGCATATGTAATCCTTCTCGATTTGAATGAAAAGTTTTGGTTTTTTGTCATTTCATTTTCTTCTAGGTAATTTGCAGAATGTCTTTGCCTGTTGGTTGGTAAGTATATATATGTTTATGACATACTTATCTCATTGTAGTGATTTTTTAATACTAAGCAATAAAACAACTTACATTCCATGGTATTGCTTAGTTTAAACAACCGAAGTTGATTGAAACTGGCTTACCGACCAACTGAAGTGGTGGTTTTTTTGTTCCCAACCAATCGGAGTTGGTGGATTTTAATTCCCGACCAACCGAAGTTGGTGGATTTTAATTACTGACCAACCGGAGTTGGTGGATTTTTATTCCCGACCAACCGGAGTTGGTGGATTTTAATTTCCGACCAACCGAAGATAGTGGATTTTTATTCCCGACCAACTGGAGTTGGTGGATTTTTATTCTCGACCAATCGGAGTTGGTGGATTTTTATTTTCGACCAATCGGAGTTGGTGGATTTTAATTCCCGACCAACCGGAGTTGGTGGATTTTTATTCCCGACCAATCGGAGTTGGTGGATTTTAATTTTCGACCAACCGGAGTTGATGGATTTGTTATCTGGACTTGATGCGTGATTATTCTGAACTTGATGCGTAGTGTGTAGCACTAGTACTCCGAAAATTTTTAACAAAAGGAGAGAATTGTGTAAAACATCCAAAACTTTATTCATATTGAGGAAAAGTGCATTACATAGGGATTTTAACTACTGATAATATTTGCGCAGATGCTCTGCGTTCCATGAATTCTTAAACTCTTCTCTTTCTAAGGTTTCAATCCTATATGTCCCCTGTCGAACAACTTCTGTTACTCTGTAGGGTTCATGCCAGTTAGCTTCCAGTTTGCTGTGCTTTTGAATTACTTTCTTTAGTACATAGTCCCCTTCTTTCAGATTACACTTCTTTACTCTCTTATTGTAGAATAGAGCTGTTCTTTCTTGGTATGTAGCATTCCTGATTGCTGCTTCTTCTCTAACTTCCTCGAGCATATCCAAGTCTAATCTTCTCATTAAGTCACTGATAGGAGAATTGAAATTCAGTATTCTGTGCGTGGGCAAACCCAATTCAGCTGGTATGACGGCTTCACTTCCAAATGCTAGCATGTATGGAGATTCTCCTGTTGCTACTCGTTGTGTGGTACGATAATCCCACAACACATAATGTAGCTCGTTAATCCAATTTGCCTTTGCATCGTCCAGTCATTTTTTCAAACCATTTAGCAGCGTTCTGTTTATCACCTCAGTTTTTCCATTGCTCTGGGGATGGCCAGGTGCAGAGTGGGTTTTCAATATATTTGACTGATGATAATACGCAGCAAACTCCTCATTATCAAATTGGGTTCCATGACCAGTAATGAATGCATGGGGAAGACCATATCTATAAATGATATTCTTCCAAATAAATTGATACACCTTGTCATATGTCATATTAATAAGAGGCTCAGCTTCCACCCACTTAGTAAAGTAATCCACCGCGACCACGAGATATTTAAATTTTCCCCTGGTCGTTGGAAGTGGCCCGACCAAGTCTATTCCCCACATGGAAAATGGCCAAAGGGAAGTGATGGGTGTTAACAATGCTTGGGGTGTTCTTCGAATAGAAGAGAAACGCTGACATTTGTCACATTTTTTGTGATAGGGTATACAATCAGCCCTCATCGTTGGCCAATAATATCCATGCGTCATTATTCTTTGCAAAAGCGTCCGACCTGCTACATGGGCTCCACAGGACCCTTCATGAACCTCTTCAATCAAATCTTTCACCTCGGAGGGATGCACACATCTTTGCAAACCTTCTATAATTCCTCGTCTATTTAAAATACCATTAGTCAATACATAACGAGCAGCTTTAAACTTTAGTTTCTTAGCTGTGCATTTATCAGTTAGCAAAGCCCATTCTTCAATATATGCCCTGATGGGATCCATCCAAGATGGTCCTAAATCAAGGGTAGTAAAATTCATCATCATATCTTCGTCTATGCTCCGACTAGCCAAGACTTCTATTGGGATTGTTCTTCTTAGCTCAGTGCGTGTTGTTGAAGCTAGCGGAGCTAAGGCATCTGCTTTTGCATTCTCCAATCCTGGTATTCTAATTAACTATACTACGATCAGGCTTGGTACAGTCTCCATTGCTTTTGATACTTGATCATCAATTCTCCTTTAGCTGCATATACCCCCAGCATTTGATTTACGATCAATTGCGAGTCACTGAATACGATAACCTGCTCAGCCTTCATGGTTTTTGCCAAACTAAGACCAACAATCATTGCTTCATATTTAGCTTCATTATTAGAAGCTTTAAGTTGAAAGCGCAGACCATATTCCACATCGATCTCATCTGGGTTGTTTAAAACAATTCCTTCTCCACTTCCTGTAGTGCACGAATAACCATCTATATATAAATTCTACACATATATCTCATTATCAAACTCTTGGTCAGACAGAGTTCCTCGGTGGAATATTTGATGCTTCCTTATATCCTCCTCTAGCACTTCATGCTGCTCGTCGACCATCTTCTCTTTCTCGTCTACCGACTGAGGTTGGTTGGAGTTTAAGTTTGATGATCCCATAACATCCACAGGCTGGTCGGTATTTAACATCTGCTCTTCAGAGGTATCTGGATAGGTGAACTCTGCGATAAAATCTGCCACTGCTTTCCCTTTAAGTGACATCCTAGGATCATAAATTATATCGTATTCACCCAATTCTACAGCCCAATATATCAATCTTCCTAATTTCTCTGGTTTGTGCAGAGCTTGCCTTAATGTCATGTCTATATACATAACTATAGTATGAGCTTGGAAGTATGGCCTCATTCTTCTACTTGCTTCGATTAATGCCAGTGCTAACTTTTCTAGCCTTGGATATTCGATCTCTGCTCCTCAGAAGGCCTTGCTAGTGTAATAGATTGGTTTTTGCACTCCATCCTCCACTCTTATCAACGCCGAGCTTACTGCATTTTCTGAGACTGCCAGATTCAAGTGTAGTTTTTCTCCCATCACTGGCCTGGATAAGAATAAAGGTTCTCCCAGGTATTTCTTAAATTCTTGAAAAGCCTTCTCACATTCGTCGTTCCACTCAAAAGTCTTTCGGAGTGTTTTGAAAAATGGGAGGCATCGATCAGTTGCTCGTGACACAAATATGTTAAGTGCTGCAACTCGCCCTGTGAGGCTTTGTATTTCCTTCTTCGTCGTTGGGGGTCGTAGCTCCAATAGAGCCTTGATCTTTTCAGGGTTCACCTCAATTCCTCGTTGATTTATGATATATCCGAGAAACGTGCCTCCTCGGACTCCGAATATGCACTTGGTGGGATTCAGCTTCATTTGATATTCCTCTAGTTGATCAAAGGTCTGGCTTAAGTCAACTATATGATCAGTAGCTTTCTTGCTCTTCGTTAGCATATCGTCAACATAAACTTCCATGTTATGACTGATTTGCTCTGCAGACACCTTGTTCATCAACCGCTGATAGGTAGCACCTGAATTTTTAAGTCCAAAAGTCATAACATTATAACAATAAGTTCCCCTTGGGGTAATAAATGAGGTACTCTCCCTATCTTCAGGCTTCATTTTAATCTGTTTATAACTAGATTAAGCATCCATGAAACTTAATAGTTCGTGCCCCGAGGTAGCATCCACCAGTTGATCAATTTGGGGAAAAGGAAAATGATCCTTTGGGCTTGACCTGTTAAGGTCGGTAAAGTCTACACACATCCTCCACTTGTTATTTTTCTTTTTTACCATTACCACATTTGCTATCCAGTCAGGATATTTAACATCCTCAATGAAAGAGGCCTTTTGCAACTTCTCTACTTCCTCCTGTATAGCTTGATTTTTCTCAGGGCTGAACACTCTTCTTCGCTGCTTTACTGGCTTGATTTCCTTGTTCATATTGAGCTCGTGACACAAGAAATTCGGATCTATTCCTGGCATGTCTTCCTGACTCCACGTAAAAGTCTTCTTTCTTCGCCTTTGGAATGCTATCAAATCTTATTTTATTGATTCATCCAAGGATGCACCAATTTGAGTTGTTCGTTCTGGATACTCGTCGTCCAGAATGACATTCTCAGTAGCCTCCATAACTTGCCCTTTCACGAGTTGGGACTCATCTCTAGGGTCTAATGTTTCAATCTCCGCATCTTCTATTTGATAGGTAGTAGTCTTCTTTCTGAATTCTTCATGCTCTTCCTACTCGGTAGATGAATAGTAGCATTCCCGAGCTACTTTCTGGTCGCCTTTCATAACTCCCACCCCAAAATTGGTTGGGAATTTTAGACATTGATGCACAATAGATGGTACTGCTTCAAATTTCTTCAGACCTACTCTTCCCATGATGATGTTGTAAGCTGATTGGACGTTTTTATCCATTACAAAAAAGCGTAGGCCATGTACCGATAAGCATATCCAACTTGATCGTCCCAAGTGGAAAAACCTTCTCACCAGTAAAACCAAGGAGGGGCCTATGATATAGCTCCAACCGGGCTAGCTTTAAATTTAAACTGTCAAAGCATGAATATAACATGATATCTGTCGAGCTACCATTATCCACCAGTACTCGTGAAATCACCGCTTCCCTCATTCTCATCTTGATCACCAATGGATCATCATGAGGATATAGTACACCTACCAAGTCGTTCTTAGAGAAAACAATGATCAGGTTATCCTTATTCACCTTCCTCAGTCGATCATCTTCAGCCAGATTTATTCGCTGAATGTACGAGCAAGCCTGAGCCTCATTGAGGTAGGCTTTTCTCTCAGCAGTCATATCTCCGCCTCCTGCATCTCCACCTGTAATGACATTACATTCAAATGATCCAAAATGGATAGAAAATACCTCACGTTCTGGCTATTTTGGTCTTTTGGGGGTGATCGGGGTCGTCTTGGTCATCATACGAATCCTCTTCGTGACTTCTTTTCTTATCTTCTTTTACTCGACGAGGAGATCTAGACCTCTTTCTTTCTCGGTCATTGCTCTTTCCATCATTTCGACGATCAACATACTTGGCCAGCTTTCCTCATCTGATGAGTGCTTCAATTTCATTCTGAAGAGCTATGCAATTTTTGGCCGTGTTACCATGGTCTTTATGGAACTCGCAATATTTGGTCTTATTCCTCTTATCAGGATCTGTCTTCATTTTCTCTGGCCAGTTTAGCTCCTCATTGTTCTGGATTTCTTCCAGAACGTGGTTTATGTCTACTTTCAAAGGAGTATAATTTCCAAATTTCTTCAACAGTTCCCATGTTGGCTTTGCTTTTGACTGCTTATTACCACCATTATTCTTATGCTCTTTCTTTTTCAGCCTTATCAACCTCCATCTTGGTTTCTTTGGTATCCATACTCTTCTTCGCAGCCATAGCCTCCTTGGCATTCATAATCTTCGATGCCTTTGCCATTAGTTCTGCCATGGTTCTAGGCAGATCTTTGTCTAGAGTGTAGTACAACTTATCTGGCAATAATCCGCTCATGAGAGCAGTAATTGCTGTCTTTTCCTCATAATCAATAACTTCGAGCTTCTCGTTATTGAAACAGGTTATATAATCCCTGGTGCTCTCACCTGCTTTTTGTCTAACACTTAACAAGTGTGCTACTCGTTTAACTGGTTTTGCTCCAAAACAGAAATTTCCAATAAAGAGCTCGGCCAGTTGAAAGAAAGTTGAAATCTTCCCCCGAGGAAGATTATTGTACCATATTTGAGCAGATCCGGTAAGAGTTCTCGAAAATGCCTTGCATCTCATCTCATCTAGCACGGCATAGATATCGACAACAGCTTGATATTATTTAATATGAAGGACAGGGTCAGTTTTTCCATCATATTTAGGAGTCACAACAGGTGCTTTGAACTTTGATGGTGTGGGAAAATACACAATTGCCCGGATAAAAGGCGTCCCTTGGACAAAAGTTCTTTGTAGAGGATTCTTGGCCTTAGACATTTCCCCTAGTCTATCCTCCAACCTTTGAATAGATCCTTTCCATTCATCATTTCCCTCCTCAGGCCTGTTGGTTCGAGCAACTGATCGTGTTGAATTTTCTTCCTAGGATATTTCATTACGAGCAGTTGGTCGTGATTGGGAAGAACCCTCCCTTAGATCGGATGGTCGTTCAAAGTTCCTTGACACAATGTTAGGAGGAATTCTATTCCTCCTAGTGCCGAAACGATCAAAAGGAGAGACCCTGCTTAATCTCTCCAATGCACTAGTCCTTTCTAGAGAGAGAGTGATGCTTTTTTGAGTATCTGTAGGTCGTACTGATGAAGTCCGACCAGGTTGATAAGAAAAATCATTAGATCTCTCAGTGCGATATGAATCGGTACGTCTGGATCGATATTCCCTTGGGAATAACGTTAACCTAGTACGCGAAGAAGGTAAACGGGCGTTTCTTTGAACGCTTCGTATTCCTGAATGAGTAGATACTTCACCCTGGACAATTTGTATGAGTTGTCGGATAGTTTCTTGCATGGCTGTCTGGCCTTGGGCTAGATTATCCATTATACCAGCCAAATCTTGAACATTTGGGGGAGCAGATGGATTTGGGGGGTTTCCAGCATTTCGATTACTGGATTCAGGATTATCAGCCATTATTGATGAATTATTTTGGTGAAAAATGATAATTACAGTCGTTTCCCACATACGACGCCAATCTATTGATGTAAACAATTAGATCATCTCTAATATGTTAATCACAGATAAAAATAAATAAGACAAAAGATTTTTAAAGTGGTTCAGCCTTATAAGAATGGCCTACGTCCACTGTATTTGTTATTGCTGACTGTTTGCAGAATTCTCGATAATGGATTCACCAAGAAATTTTGAGTCCCCCTACTAATGAGGAGGTTACAATGTATTTATAGCCTTGAGGCTGTACAAATGAAAGGACAATGCGCTGTTACCCAATAGACATGTACATCTCTACTATATTAATGAGCATTTAATGCGCAATTATATCCTGGATTCTCTTGATTTGGATATGCTGTACACTTATGTAGCTCGGACCGCTTAAGCTACTCGGACCGCCTAAGCTACTCGACACGCTTGAGTTGCTCAGAGAGCTTGAGTTTCTCGGTGGTCTTGATTTGTTCGTTCTGGAGTATTCGTATTTATCATGTAAATTGACACGTGTCTTCATGTGATTGGTCCATGTCAGCAGACTAAATTTGGTATCAACATATACTCTGACCAACTTTTTTTCTTTAGGTATGGATTTGCTTATACATCACCTAAATAACAAAGTGGGGGTAATGGGATGGGATTAGAGAGAGTTGGTGACAATCGAACGTGAGTGAGATATAAAAGAGTTAGTATTTTAAATATATTAAAAGAAGTACAAAAACTGAGCCATTTTAGAAATAATAAAAAAACATGGGGCAATACACTTGAGACAACTCAATTACCCAAACATAAATACAAACTTACAAATCGGGGAATCTACATAAATTTGTATTAAAGGGTTTGTAGGACTTGTAGTCAACACAGATTTGAGAAGATAAAATTATAGTCTTTATCTTGTCCCATCATTTCATATACATGTGTTACCTAGGTCTCTTTTGAATTAAAATATTTTGGAGAATCATGAGCCATGCTATTGTCAGTTCTACTTGGGCCGTATGTCCCCTTGTATATGCATTGCATTTTCTTTTAATTAAACAATTTGTTTCATATAAAAATATTTATTTTTTAATTAAAAATGGACGTTAATTTTATCCAAAACAAATTGACGTTACTTATATTAAACAAAAAAATTGGACACATGTTTTAATAAAAAAACTCAATGAATTAATTGTCATTAGGGGTCTGATTTTTTACTTAACATTAATACAATGACACGATTAATTCATAATTTTAATCGTGTTATTCGTTGGAATAGTATTTTAATGTGGTTTGAAAAAATATAAGTCACGTTATTCATATCGTATATTGAAGTCTAAAAAAAAAAATTATGTACTAAAGTCAAAATTTAGTCGTTACAAAAAACTTATAAACAAAGTATAAAAAATACCTTTTGTAAAAAAAGTTATGTTTCATAAAAGTTTATAATTTTTTTTTAAAGAAAAATAGAGTTCATACAAAAATTTCGCCTAGTGTTTATTAAAAAAAATGATGTCAAGTCTTTTTTCTTTAATATAACCAACATTAACTTTTTTATTCACGTCCATTTAAAAAAAATTAATAGAAATATCAGAATATATATAGAGTCTTAGACATCACCTAAATAATAAAGTGGGGGTGATGGGATGTAAGAATGAGATTAGAAAGAGTTGGTGACAATCCCACTTGGTTAACAATTGTCTCTCTCTAAAGTCGTAACGACTATATAGGAGTAGTCCTCAATCTCATTTCCCTTTTCCTTGCATTTCTTTGATTTTGGCACTATCATCATGAGATTTTCCTTTCTTTATAAGCCTGCAAAATATAATTAAAAAACGTGGACACCATAAAATATAAACCTGCAAATAGAAATTATAAAACTAAAAGAGCGAGAGAACAACTTTAAAAAGTATTTTAAAAAAATTATTTTTTAAAACAATTCATATTTATGAAAAATATTTTTCATATTTCTTTAGAAAATAACTTTTCATTTTTTACGAAATAATTCAAATGTTTTTTAAGTGATAAAAAGGTTTAGACAATTTATTCATTTCTTAAAAACATTTTATAAGGTTTGAAACAATTTTTATTAAATAATTTTTAACTTTTGGTAAAAAATAAATAATAAAGAAATAAAAAAAAATTAAAGAAAAAAAATGCTTAACAATTTTTTTAAAAATAAAAGTTATTTTTGGTAAAAAAAAAGTTTATTAAAAAATTAGAAAACTCTTTTTTAATATGAAAAACTATTTATCAAATAATTAAAATAATTTTATTTAAACTTTGGTTAATCTTTTGAGTAGAAAAATTTCCATCAAAGTAATCAGAATAAAATTTGGACTATGATACGACGCAATTATTGTGTATTTCACCCGCTAACCTACGCCTTATTATCCCCCTTGGGTATATTAATCTCTATATTTATGCTCGTTAACCAGATACGACGCAAATATTGCGTATTTCACCCGTTAACCTACGCCTTATTAGCCCCCTTGGGTATATTAATCCCTATATTTATGCTCGTTAACCAGACAACCTCGGATTTTTATGTTAACATGTTTTGCAGGGGTTAATTGAGCTTTTGTAGGTATTTGGATGCTTAGTATGAAGTTCGGACACTTTCCGAAAAAGTTTCGTCGACTTTTGCAGCTTCGGGGGCATTTTAGTAATTCCATCATTTGGGTTTGAATCCCGAGCTCTTCACGGAAGTTGAATCCCTTTGGTTTCTCTTCTCGTTGCCGCCGACGATGCATGGTTCCAAGTTGTATCGAAGGAGTTATGGCATTTTCAGGATGATTTTTATTTCAAAAGTACACTTAAGGTCACATTCAAGGGCATTTTAGTCATTTAATATTTTAGTTTTTTGGCCTAGTGTCTTCTTGTATGTTTTAGTCCTATGATTTATCTTCGCTTAGCCTCTGACCGTGCCTAATTCTGAGCAATAATGAAGAAATGGCGTCATTTTCCGTAAAGCGGGACAAAGCTGCTGATTGCAAACCTGTAGGTCCGAATGGATTCGGCCAGTCCGAATCGATTCGGTTTGGCACCAGAAAGTCCGCAAATTGCTACTTTTAAGTTGATTTTTGGTCGGGTATTTATAGGTAAAAATTGTGTTAAGTTGGGAGATCATATTTTTACATTATTTAGGTTAGAAAATCAGATTTTTTTAAGGATTTTTGTTGGAGCTTCCCTCTCCTCCTTTCTCTTTGGGTTCATCCCATTCATGTAAGTATATTACTATTCATTGTCACTTTCCTTTGTTTAATGCTTATTTACTTGATTTCTTGCTTTGTAGTTACTTTGATTGCTTAGATAGCTAGTTGTAGTTTGTTAATTCTTGTTTTCCTTTGTTAATTAGTTGTATTACTTAGTTTAATCATGTGTAGTGAGTAGTTTTACGAGTTGGGATTGCGTTTCTGCCATTAATGGGTGTCGAGCTCCGAAAGTTAGGTTTTGGAGAAAATTGCATTTAATTGAAACCTCGGGTATTAAAGTTGGATGATTATGCGTTTAACTTTCTTTGTCACGCAACGTCAGTGTTTATAGCGATAATCCGAATTTAATCCGCGTGTGATCATTTTTGATTAAATGTTTAATCTCGCAACTTTGGGTTAAATTCCTTATTGTGTGATGTTTATACTTAACTAAAAATGCTCAGTTAAATATTTTCGAACCTAAATTCTAATTATTAGTTGTTTAGCCCATGGTGGGAACGCGATCCCGTCTCTCGTTTTATTAATTCTAGTGTAGACTTAACTTCTTAATTTTTCCCTTTTCTTTATTTCCAACCTATCACCTTTTGCACTTTTATTCCTGAAGTTTTAAAGCAATTAACATCTAAAATTCAATCACTCTCTGTGGATTTCTTACGATACCCGACTTACCGCTGTGCTTGCTTGTCAAGTGTAGTTGTAGTTTAGGTTTTTTGCATCGCGGCGGCGAAACACACAACGATTGTGTCCTCACACGAACACACTTTTACCTCTCGATCAAAAATGGCGCCGTTGCCGGGGATTGTGTTTTAGATTGTAATTATTTTATTATTTCGTAATATTTCTTTCATTCATATTTGTATTCTTTATTTTCTCCTTTCTATTTGACTTGTGCTAGATTGTTTCAAGAAATTGGAATCTTGGCGCTTGTTGCTTTTGTTGAATCTCTTATTTTGAAATGTCTCGCTATTACGCTTTAGATAACCTTAATTTCTATGAGAATTATTTTCCAAGTTATACTCCCAAAACAATGAGAGAATGCCTACAAATTCTTGAAGATGAGCGCATTGTGAAATTCAAGCGTATGTAAGTGATCCCTCATCGCCTTGTGAGGGTAATTTGGAATGCGGGGAATCCGTTAGCTATGAGCAACCCACACAAGAAGATGAAATGTCTTCTCGTTCGTTTGATTATGAGGTAATGATTAAGGAAATTAATGACCAATCCGAAAGTTCTCAAGCTTGGTTTCTAGAAACTGATGCCATGCTCGATGAGATTATTTCTTTACAAAACCGGGTCGAGGTTGAAACTTGCGTTTCACCTCCACCCCTTTTTGTTGAAGAAATAATTGGGAGTGAGCCAAGCTTTAGCACTTTAGATTTTCAACCTCTTATTAATTCTTCCGATTGTATTGAGGTTGTTGGTCCTTCCTTTCTTTTACTCCCTACTATACCCGAACAATTAAATTTATCGCAAGAATCGGTTGAAAGTCTTGAGGACTTTGACCCGATTCTTGAACGAGTTTGTTATTTTGAGATTCTTCATCTCATGGGATATTCACGAGCACTAGCCCCACCTCCCCTTCCAATTGAAGAATCTTGGGGATGTGATTTTGATTTTTCTGAGACTAATGTAGACTTGTCCCCCATAGTATCCAAATCCCCCATCATCCGCCCAAAATTTCAAATTGGCGATGGTTCACTTTTTTCACCACCCACATGCCTCCCGTTGTTCAAACGGAATTCTTATTTTTCGGGAGGCATCTTCGGTTTGGAGGGTTCACCGTTAGTCTTTAAAAGTCAAATCCCTTTTTGGGTGGACCCTCAACTATTTAGACTTCTAGTGTATAGTTAGTGTGAAGCCTAAATAGTAGGTTGCAAATAATTAGCTTTTTAATTTTCTTTCTTTCCTATTTTTCTTTCCTTTTAATTTAGTCTAGTGTAATTAGTTAACTTTTTGTTATTTGTTTTTGCTATGATCGGTACTAACTTGTTTTGTAGATTTCACTGGACTCATGCTTATGAAGATCGCTCCAATTTTGGGTAATATCGTTCTTTTCCACTCTTTGTGTTGTGTTCTTAATGCGCATTGAGGACAATGCAACATTTAAGTTAGGGGTTGTAGGATATTTTATCCATTTATTTGTTTTGTCCATGGATTTGCTCTCATTTAGTTACTAAGTATGCCTTTTTGTGAAAAATTTGAAAATTTTCAAAAATATTTTCTTTCTTTTTTCTCCTTTGTTGGGCATTTTGCCTTGTTTTCGATGATAAATTTTAATAATTGCCCGATACGATTGACAACTCAATGATGCATGTTCTTGATTTTAGAAGTTATTAGACTTTAGTCCTCAAATCATTGATTTTGTGAATAACTTCATGAATTAAACTTTATCCCATTTGCATATGCACTTTCCTTGTCATATTGATTTGGTATAAGATTTTTATAACTCGGGAATCTTTTGTTGCATTGTATATACTTACACCGTGTAAGCTTTGTACCTTTCATCGTTTGTGAGTGTTATACAATATTCTTTCCTCTTTGAAAACGTTGAATTCATCGGTAATCTCTCTATTCTTTCATTGATCGTTCATTAATTGAGTTTATATCTTGAAATTTGTTACTTGAGCATGATTTTCATTTATTGTTTTGACTCGAGAATTGTGTAAACTTTATGAAATGATCATAGGCCACCTTTTTTATATCACCCATAATAGCCTTAACCTCACCTTATATTTTTCTCTAGTCAACCCCTTTGAGCCTATATATAGCCTTTCTTTTCATAACCCAAAATCCCATACCCAACTCCAAATTGGAGTTATACACCATACATATTACCTTACATACCTTTGTTTGGAATGATACTTGGGATTGAATGATGTTATTGTAGTGTGGTTGAAATTTAAGCATATGAGAGTTTGAAAAGTAAAGAAAAGTGATGTAAAAAACGTGTAGAAAAAGAGAAAGCGAAAAGCAAAAGAAAACAAAAAAAATGATAAAAAGAAGAAAAGAAAGAAAAGAGAAAGTTGTATATTGTGTATAGTTCAATAACCTTTGATTACTCTCCTCGATGATATATCTAAAGCCGTTTGGAACTTGTTTTCCAATTTTGCTATTTCCCGCATTTTCCCATTATCCCGAGTTTTCATTCCGAACACTTTGAATCCATACATACATTCCTTTCATTTCGTACCCTAGCCTAGACTACATTATAACCCTATCAAGTCCTATGTGATCTTAGGGTGAATTTAATTTAAAAGTCATAATAGTTTTGATAATATGTGAAAATGCATTTCGCCTCCTTTAATGAGCGGTATCTTTCATTGATATTAAAAAATTTTCATTTACTATATAGAGTTCTTCATTTGTGAGATGTGTGCGACCTAGTTTCCATTTACATTTACTCTTTATGCCCGCATGTTCTGTGTGTTACCTCCCTATTTCGAGTGAATTCATTTGATGAGTGTAATGCCCATGAGGATAGAATACATGCATGCTTTAATGTTAATTATCCGAATTATTTAAGTTTTTTCCAAATCATACTATGCATTTTCTCTCCCCCCTCCCACTTTTAAAGTTTAAATTCTATGAGGTGCATTCAACCTGTTAATAACAACAGATTTTAGCTCGAATTCATTCAATATGCTAATAACGCGTTTGAAATCTTTTTCGTTGTTGTTGAGTTTGTTGCATGTTGGGTTGGACATATTTTCAGAAAACCATTTGATGTTTGTGGGTACCATCCCTGAAAACCCTCACGAGACAACACTCGTCCACTAGGGTAACCTAGGGGTTTAATAGCTTATTGCATATGCTAAATGCAATCGTTCGCCCGCGAAAGTGGCCTTATCTTTTTATTACTTTTTCATCCCATTTTGTACTTGTATCCTTCTTTTGGTTTGCTTGTAGTTCTTGTTGTTTCCTATTTCATTGCTAAGGACTAGCAAAGCGTAAGTCAGGGGGTGTGATACGACGCAAATATTGCGTATTTCACCCGTTAACCTATGCCTTATTAGCCCCCTTGGGTATATTAATCCCTATATTTATGCTTGTTAACCAGACAACGTCATATTTCTATATTAACATGTTTTTCAAGGGTTAATTGAGCTTTTACAGGTATTTGGATGCTTAGTATGAAGTTCGGACGCTTTTTTAAAAAGTTTCGTCGACTTTTGCAGCTTCGGGGGCATTTTAGTAATTCCATCATTCGAGTTTGAATCCCGAGCTCTTCACGGAAGTTGAAGCCCTTTGATTTCTCTTCGCGTGGCCGCCGACGGTGCATGGTTCCGAGTTGTATCGAAGGAGTTATGGCATTTTTAGGATGATTTTTACTTCAAAAGTACACTCAAGGTCACATTCAAGGGCATTTTAGTCATTTAATATTTTAGTTTTTTGACCTAATGTCTTCTTGGATGTTGTAGTCCTCTGATTTATCTTCGCGTAGTCTCCGACCGTGCCTAATTCCGAGCTATAATGAAGAAATGGCGGCATTTTCCGTAAAGCGGGACAAAGCTGCTGATTGCAAACCTGTAGGTCCGAATGGATTCGGCCAGTCCGAATCGATTCGGTTTGGCACCAGAAAGTCCGCAAATTGCTACTTTTAAGTTGGTTTTTGGTGGGGGTATTTATAGGTAAAAATTGTGTTAAGTTGGGAGATCATATTTTTACATTATTTAGGTTAGAAAATCAGATTTTTTTTAGGGATTTTTGTTAGTGCTTCCCTCTCCTCCTTTCTCTTTGGGTTCATCCCATTCATGTAAGTATATTACTATTCATTGTCACTTTGCTTTGTTTAATGCTTATTTACTTGATTTCTTGCTTTGTAGTTACTTTTATTGCTTAGATAGCTAGTTGTAGTTTGTTAATTCTTGTTTTCCTTTGTTAATTAGTTGTATTACTTAGTTTAATCATGTGTAGTGAGTAGTTTTACGAGTTGGGATTGCGTTTCTGCCATTAATGGGTGTCGAGCTCCGAAAGTTAGGTTTTGGAGAAAATTGCATTTAATTGAAACCTCGGGTATTAAAGTTGGATTATTATGCGTTTAACTTTCTTTGTCACGCAACGTCAGTGTTTATATCGATAATCCGAATTTAATCCGCGTGTGACCATTTTTGATTAAATGTTTAATCTCGCAACTTTGGGTTAAATTCCTTATTGTGTGATGTTTATACTTAACTAAAAATGCTCGGTTAAATATTTTCGAACCTAAATTCTAATTATTAGTTGTTTAGCCCATGGTGGGAACGTGATCCCATCTCTCGTTTTATTAATTCTAGTTTAGACTCAACTTTTTAATTTTTTCCTTTTCTTTATTTCCAACCTATCACCTTTTGCACTTTTATTCCTGAAGTTTTAAAGAAATTAACATCTAAAATTCAATCACTCCCTGTGGATTTCTTACGATACCCGACTTATCGATGTGCTTGCTTGTCAAGTGTAGTTGCAGTTTAGGTTTTTTGCATCGCGGCGGCGAAACACACAACGATTGTGTCCTCACACGAACACACTTTTACCGCTCGATCAGACTACAAAATCATGCCCCGTGTATAAAAACTCCTAGAATACATTTTTTAAATCTTTTGCACATGCTATGAAGGTAGTAAAGATTTTAATAGGACTTGAAAACCCACATGTAAAGATACTATAAAGATCATAGATCGAGAGGTAAGTAGGATTAATAGAACTACTTTTAAAGCTCAAAAAGTACACCTTGCCGAAACCCACAACTTCAAATAGAATAATTCCAACTGAACTTATCTCTCTAGCAAAAAGAGCCCACTGAAACATCAAAACATAATGAAAACCAAATATAATGGTGAACATTACTTTATAGCGAAACTTATCTTTCACAAAAGCGCCATTGAAACAAATCTATATAGAACACAAATCAGATTAATGAAAACCAAAGTTATATGAAAGCATGCATTAATAACATTTTTCAGAAATTAAAATATTCCAGATTTGAACATCATAAGCAGGTAACTAACACATTAGTACCTAAACAATCGAGTAGTTGTTGGAATATTTTATCTAAGAACCCTTTTTTTACCCTACATGAGGAGTCCTATACAAAACTCAGATGAAAATATCTCATTTCCCACCTAGAATTTGAGATAAAAAATGACCAAAACTAAAAAGTCTCCAGGATCCATGACTTGCAAGGAACGAAATAAAAATTTAAACTATTTTTTTTTTAAACTAAATAGAATATGAGAAAAAAATAGAAAAGATAAAACGTAAGACCAAACTTGCTACATTCTTAGCTAACATATAAAAAACTTTAGATTCAAATAATAAACTTACACTAAAAACAACTTATTATTCACACCTATGGAAGTGAACACATCCTCTCTGGGAAAAATAACAGAGTATTAGTAAAATTTATAAATTTAAAGAACTCACCCAGTTTGTGAAGCCAACTTCCGTCTTTCTCACCAACATTAAATTGTAATTCATTACGAAGAACAAAAGGCAAAGCAACATTCTAAAAAAATGAGCAGAGCAAACATAAAGTCATCGATTAAAAAGCCGAGCAAACTCTATTAGATTAAAATTCTCCCACGCATTCTCCACAAAGCACAAAACAAAAAAATAGATAAAATGAACCTAAACTGAACGCAAAAAAAAAAACCCGAAAAAATGATATGACTTTCAAGCCCCACAAAACATGATTTTAAATCCTAGACAATGCTTAACCCTATTTCTACACCAAAAAGTCAATGTTTTTTGGGGATTGTTCCTTATTTTTCTATGCAAATCTATGAGGATTGCTTGTCCTCTCTGCATTGTACTGTTTTGATAATAATCAATGAAGTTATGAGAAAATACAATTAAATCCTTTGTCTTTTTGACTCCATGCACATGCTTCCTCCATCGTTTGAATCTATCTTTGAAAAGGCTCGACCATAACCTTTGAGGAAAATTTACACCTTCCCGCGCCAAAAGAAAAAATGCTTTGAATATTTTAACCCCTTATATTTTAGCCCAATCAAATCTTTATGGTAGTCCTAACCTCCAAAAATTATCTTTAAACCAATTGAACTATATGAGCGAGGCTATTTTTTTCCCAAAAAAACAAAAAAATAAATTAACTACACTATTTTGATGTGGCCCAAAATGCAATCCACCCCAAATTTTGTCTAAATCCAAGGGCTGTCCCAACAAAACTGATCCCGCCCATTCTGTCCAGTAAGAGAATGTTGTCATGGATCTCAGTCGAGAGGCATATAGAGTTCGTGGGAGAGAGAGAGAGAGAGAGAGAGAGAGAGAGATAAATGACGACTGAAGAGAAAGATTGTATAAGGGACATTTAAAAGCACACGTTGTCAGCGGCTGGAGTGTTTTGAGGGAGAACTAATCGAGTGCGAAAAGTAGCGCGTGTAAAGATGCTAGTCGTTGTTTTCGTTTCGCCAACTCAATACAAAAACCTAAATTACAACTACACTTGCGGGGCAAGTACAACGTTAAGTCGGGTATTGAGAATCCACTGGGACGAGATGCTAGAATTCAAGTGATTTAATATTCCGAAATAAAAGTATAAAAGATGATTACAAACTAAAAGAGAAAATATGCATAATGGGAAATGTTAATCTAGGCAAGGTATTGAAACTAGATTATGAAAGAGAGTAAAACTATAGATTGCGTCGAATATTCCTCACTCGAGTTAATTAGTATAAAATGGTTACATGGGTCGACGAGTTATAACAAATGCGCATCGTTTCGACAGTTAATTAAACCAAAGGTTGTTACGTCCTAAATCATCATAAAAGACTAATAAGATTTTGGCGTCAACAAATATCCCGGAAATTGCGCACGAAAGGTCGTAAGCACGAGACATACATGATATGCCCCGTCAAATCTCCTAGGCGCAATAACTAGGACAACGCACCCAAAATTGACCCGTAAACTCCATCACCAAAGCAAAGCAACGCGTTAACCCGAGTGAGTTCAATTCAAGCACAGCCTAATTTAAATTACTTAGAAAGTATGTTAAAAACGCGATAAATGGAAACGTGTAAATAAACGCGATAAAACTATACTACAAAGCAAGTAAATCAAAACATGTAAATAAATCATGTAAACCTAAATTAGAAAGCATGTAAATTAACTAGAAATCAAGAAATGAAGAAATACAAACTATATTAATGGTAGGGGAGATGAATATTCAACATTCAAGCCCAAAAGTGTGTCAATCCAAGAAGAAATGAAGAAGAACTAAGCAAATCACCCAAACCCTAACCTATTCTAAGCTAAAATCGTGTATCTACTGAATATGTCCTTATTACAACAAAAAACCTTTATATAGTAAGTTGGAATAAAAGAAAAGAAAAGAAAAATATCTGCTGAAAAACAGGGGATCAATCGATCGACCCCTTTGGTCAATCGATCGATCAAGGACAAAATTCGACAATTCAGAATGGTCGATCGATCGACGATTTTGGTCGATCGATCGATCAAGCAGGGCAGAATGCAACAACAGTACACTACATCTTTTCTTCTCTTTTCCTCTCCTCTTTTGCTTTCCTTATTTTTCCTCCACTGAAATCACCGTAACTTCTTCGTTATGAATCGGAATCGAGCACCGTTCACGGCCACGCGAAGCTAGCAAGGAGGGATACAACTTCCATGAGATGTCGGGCCAGGTACCCAAGATTTGAAAAGAGTAAATGCCCTTAAACATGCAATTGCATACGGAACTTCACCGGAATGCGTCCAAACTCCATCCTTAGTACCTAAATACCTACAAAAGCCTAATTATACCTCATATAGCATGTTAACAATATAAACCGAGGTTTTCTGGTTAATGGGCTTAAATATAGAGATTAAGGCTCCCGAGGGGGCTAAAATGCGTAGGTTCGAGGGATGAAATACGCAATATTTGCGTATTATCACACCCCATAACTTACACATTGCTAGTCCCTAGAAATGAAATAGGATGAAACAAGAACTACAAGAAAACCAAAAGCAGGAGATACTACAAAAGTATGGTATAAAAAGCAATAAAAGATAAGTCCACTTTTGTAGGCGATTCGATTACATTTAGCGTATGCAATAAGACGTTAAACCCCTAGGTCACCTTAGTGGACGAGTGTCGTCTTGTGAGGGTTTTAAGTGATGGCACCCATAAACATCACATGGTATCCTCAAAATATGCCCAACCCAACATGCGACAAGCCCAACAATGACGAAAATGATTTCATACGCATCATTAGCACATTGAATGAATTCAAACAAAAGTCCAAATCATTAACATTATAGAATGTACCTCATTAATTGAAACCTTAAAATGTGGGAGGGGAGAGAGCACATGCAAAGTGTGATTTGGCGAAAACTTATATAAACCGGATATACATTAAGGCAAGCATATATTCAATCGTCACGGGCATTACGCTCATCAAGAGAATTCACTCGATACAGGGAGGTAACACACGGGACATGCGGGCATAAGGAGTAAATGTAAATGGAAACTAGGCCGCGCACATGTCACAAACGAAGAACGCTATATATAAACTGAAAAACTATAATCTCAATGAAAGATACCGCACACTAAAAGAGGCGAAATGCATTTTCACAGATTATCAAAACTATTATCACATGGGACTTTAATAGGGTTATAATGTAGGTATGGCTAGGGTATGAAATGAAGGATATGTATGTACGGATTCAAAGTGTTCAGAATGAAAACTCGGGATAATGGGATAATGCGGGCAATATCAAAATTGGAAAACAAGTTCCAAAAAGGCATTAGATATATCATCGGGGAGAGTAATCAAAGCTTATTAAACTATGTACAACATATACAAACTTCTCTTTCTTTTTCTTTTCTTCTTTTTCATGTTTTCTCTTTTGTTTTCTTTTGCTTTTTGCTTTCTCTTTTTCATCACTTTTTCACTCTTTCTTTTCTTTACTTTTCAAACTCTCATATGCCTAAATTGCAACCGACATCATAACAACATCATTCAATCCCAAGTAACAATCCAAACAAAGGTACAAAAGTGTATATATGGGCTAAAACTCCAATTTAGAGTTGGTTATAGGAATGGGGATATGAAACGAAAGGCTATATTTAGAATCAAAGGGGTTAACGAGGGTAAACATATAAGGGTGAGGTCAAGGCTAATATGGGTGATATAACAAAGAATGCCTATGATCATTTCACAAAGTTTACGCAATTCTCGAATCAAAACAATATATGAAAATCATGATCAAGTAACACATTTCAGGTATGAACTCAATTAATGAATGGTAAAATGAAAGAATAGAGAGATTACCAATGACTGTAACGTTTTCAATGAGAAAAAAATAGTGTATACACTCACAAACGGCGAAAGGTACAAAGCTTACTCGGTGTAAGTATATACAATGCAACAAAAGATTACCGAGTTATAAAAATCTTAAACCAAATCAATATAACAATAAAAATGCATGTGCCCATGGGATTGAAGTTTAATTCATGAAGTTATTCATAATATCAATAATCGAGACTAAAGTCTAATAACTTCTAAAATCAAGAACATGCATCTTTGGGTTGTCTATTGGATCGGGCAATTATTGAAATTTATCATCAGAAACAAAGGCAAAAAGCCTAAAAAAGGAGAAAAAAGAAAGAATATCGTTTTGAAATTTTTAATTTTTCTAAGAAAAGCATACTAAGTAACTAACATGTGAGAAAAAACATGGACTAAATAATGAAATGGATAGAATATCCCACACCCCCTAACTTAAAACTTGACATTGTCCTCAATGTAAATTAAGAACCAAGTCAAAGAGAGGAAATGAGCGATATTACCCAAAAGTGGAGCGATCCCCCTAAGAACAAGTCCAAAGAATCTACAAAGCAAGTTAGTACCGACACTACACCAAATCTTGCGAATGGTCACGCCCAGTTGGTCACAGCCCAAGCCCGCGACCAGCTGGTCGCGGACTTGGGCCGTGACCAACTCAATTTTTGGCGTGACCACTTCCATTTTTACAGTGAGTCATGGATACTTTGGAAGTGGTCACGGATCAAGTCCATGACCACCGTGGGTCACGGACTTTGGCCGTGACCCAAGGCGTGACCATGTTGGCGCCAAAACCCCGCCAAAATTCCCTCCAACTTGGTCGCGAATGGGTCACGAACTTGGACCGTGACCACCTCCGAAAAAAAAAATTGGTCGCACAAATGGGTTCACGGCTAGGGGCCGAAACCAAATTTTGAAGTGGGTCACGGCTTGGAGTCGTGACCATATCTCATTCGAAGGGCTGTTAGTCGCGCATGGTGGTCACGGCTGGAGGCCAAAACCAATTTTTGAAGTGGGTCACGGCTTGGGACCGTGACCGTACCTCATTCGAAGGGGGGTTGGTCGCTCATGGTGGACTGTTGGTTGAGCATGGTGGGTCACGGCCTAGGGCCGTGACCAGTGGTCAGGGGATAACTAATTGGTCATGGAGGTTGGGTCACGGCTCTAGGCCGTGACCAGGTCAAAATATTAAAAGATGATTTACTTACAACGCTACTCAAATTTCTGCCATTCGCGGTTTAGCTTTGGACGATTTGGGATTTCGGTTATTTGGGTTTTTTGTTGATTTCATCTAAGAATCGTGAAAGGCATGTGTGTATATGTGTGCGCATTTCGATTTGTTTTGATTTGTGGCAGCTATGTGTGTATGCGAGTGTATGTGTGTGTATGTATATGTGTGTGTGTGAATTTCGATTTGTTATGATTTGTGGCAGCTATTTGTGTGTATATGTGTGTGTGTATAGATTACGCCAATAAACCCTAGATTGTATGTGTGTGAATTTTTTTTACAAAATAGTATTCAAAACTCTAGACATTATGTGTGTGTATGTGTGTGCATGTATGTGTGTATGTATAGATTATGTCAATAAACCCTAGATTGTATGTGTGTATTTTTTTTGACAAAATATTATTCAAAACTCTAGACATTATATTTTTTTGACAAAATATAATTAAATGTTTATATAATAAGTAAAAAAAATTACAACCGCCTTATTGTTGGTTATATGTATGCATAGATTTATGTCAAAAAAAGTTAGGGTTTAAGTAAACCATAGATTGTATGTGTGTGTATGTATAGATTATGTCAATAAACCCTAGATTGTATGTGTATGTATTTTTTTGACAAAATATGCTTGTCTTGTTTTTTTTGACAAAATATAATTAAATGATTTTTTTTGACATAGCAGTCGCAAACACGTGTGCACATTACTATAGTGAGATATTGTTGGCTTGGTTGTTGGATACTATGTTGTATTTATTGAATTTATAATAGTGTCAATAAATGTACATGTTATTAAATTTGTTGGGTGTGTTCTTGATTTGCCTATGAAAAATTATATCATATATCTTGCGATTAATGTGCATTTTTTTACATTTACGTCAAGATATTATGAGGCTACAACTTGACATGGAACAATACAACTTAATTCCGTTCATTCATATTTTAACTTGACATGTATGCCATAGTTATGTTGATTTTATACAGTTCTGTGTTAGTTTGAAATTTGTTGTGATAAACTTGATTGAATATGTATTTTAAAACCTTCAAATGGCGGTGTAATAATCATAACTACATTGTTTACGTATTGCAGACCTAACCAATTAGATACCACTTCTTCATTACATACCAGTTCTTCATTACACACCAGGTACTCTTTACTTTAACTAAAGTAGTTATATAATTGATATGCATTATTTATTAAATCTTTTAGATGATAGAAGGAGTACGGGATAATTATTGGTTGTTGGCTTATTGTTGGATAGTATGTTTGAAGGAATATGTGATAGAAGGAATACGGGATAATTATTGGTTTGATTGTTGGATAATATGTTAAAAATATTTTAGACTCCCGGTTTCAGAATACGACGATAATTTGCTAATGTCTAGATATAAGCTTAAAAACATGGCGTTAGAGGGGAGAAACCCGAAACATCCCACAAGCGGCCCTGTGAGAGGTGAAAACACGAAACAACCCTCGTACGGTCCTATGAGAGGCACCAACACATCTCACGGAACCAATGTAACTCGTAGGAACTGACCATGCAGCCACAGGACTCCCGGTTTGAGAATACGACCCTAATTTGCATATTTCTAGACTTGGGCTTAAAAATATGGCGTTAGTGGGTGAAAAGCCCAAACAACTCCCGAACGGCCTCGTGAGTGACACCAACACCTCGCACGGGACCAATGTAACTCGTTGGAACTGACCGTGCTATAACATGATCCCCGGTTTGAGAATACGACGGTAATTTGCATATTTCTAAACTCAGGCAAAACATAGCGTTAGTGGGGGAAAACCCGAAATAGCCCCCGAGCGGTGCCGTGGGAGGCACCAGCACCTCCCATGAAATATATGTAACTCGTAGGAACTGACCACGCGACCACGGGACTCCCGATTTGAGAATACGACGATAATTGAAAAATATCATGACTTAGGCTTAAAAACATGGCGTTAGAGGGTAAAAATAAAAAATAACTCCCGAACAACCCTCGTACGGTCCTGTGAGAGGCACCAACACCTCTCATGGGACCAATGTAACTCATAGGAACTGACCGCGCAGCCACATGACTCCCAGTTTGAGAATAGGAGAGATGTGAAAAAGGGAATAAAAATTAGTCCGAGATGAATAGGAGAGAGGTGAAAATGGGAATAAAAATTAGTCATGGTTCGAAAGTTATTCTTGGGTTTATAATTTGTGACCGATCATCTTATTCACTTGTCGCGCGGGACCAATGTGACTCATAGGAACCGATCGCGTAGTCACGGGCTCCCGGTTTGAGTATACGACGCAAATTTCCAAAAAAATAGATTTGAGCATAAAAACATGCCATCGAAGGGTGAAAACATAAAATAACCACAAAATGGTCCGATAAGAGTCACGAACACCTCGCTCGGGACCAATGTGACTCGTAGGAACCGACCGGGTAGTCATAGGGATCCCAGTTTGAGTGTACGATGTAAATTTGCAAAAAGTTAGACTTGAGAATAAAAAAGATGCTATCGAAGGGTGAAAACGTAAAATAACAACAAAACGGTCCCGTAAGAGTCACGAACATCTCACACGGGACCAATGTAAGTCGTAGGAACTGACAGTGTAGTCACGGCGCTCCCGGTTTGAGTGTGCGACGTAAATTTGTAAAAAATTAGACTTAAGCATAAAAACATGCCATCGAAGGGTGAAAACGTAAAACAACCACAAAATGGTCTGGTAAGAGTCACGAACACCTCGCACGGGACCAATGTGACTCGTAGGAATCGACCGCGTAGTCACGGGGCTCCCGGGTGAGTGTACGGCGTAAATTTGCAAAAAAATAAACTTAAGCATAAAAACATGCCATCGAAGGGTGAAAATATAAAATAGCCTTAAAACGGTCCGGTAAGAGTCACAAACACCTCGCACGGGACCAATGTAACTCGTAGGAACCGACCGCATAGTCACGAGGCTCCCGGTTGGAGTGTACGACATAAATTTGAAAAAAAATTAGACTTAAAGCATAAAAACATGCCATCAAAGGGTGAAAACATAAAACAAACACAAAACGACCCCGTAAGAGTCATGAACACCTCACACGGGACCAATGTGACTCGTAGGAATCAACCGCGTAGTCACGGGGCTCCCGATTTCAGTGTATGACAGAAATTTGATAAAAATAGACTTAAGCATAAAAACATGCCATCAAAGGGTGAAAACGTGAAACAACCTTTAAACGGTCCCATAAGAGTCACGAACCCCTCGCTCGGGACCAATGTGACTCGTAGGAACCGACCGCGTAGTCACGGGGCTCCTGGTTTGAGTGTACGACATAAATTTGTAAAAAATTAGACTTAAGCATAAAAAATATGCCATCGAAGGGTGAAAATGTAAAATAGCCTTAAAGGGTCACGTAAGAGTCACGAACACCTCGTACGGGACCAATGTAACTTGTAGGACCGACCGCGTAGTCGCGGGGCTCCTGGCTAGAGTGTATGATGTAAATTTGCAAAAAGTTAGACTTAAGCATAAAAACATGTCATCGAAGGGTGAAAACGTAAAACAGCCATAAAACGGTCCGATAAGAGTCACGAACACCTCGCATAGGACTATTGGAACTCATAGGAACCGACCGCGTAGTCACGGGGCTCCTGGTTAGAGTGTACATCGTAAATTTGCAAAAAAAAATAAACTTGAGCATAAAAACATGCCATCGAAGGGTGAAAAAATACAACAAGCACAAAACGGTCCCGTAAGAGTCACGAACACCTCGCACGGGACCAATGTGACTCGTAGGAACTGACCGCATAGTAACGGGGCTTCCGAATTGAGTGTACAATGCAAATTTGCAAAAAATTAGACTTTAGCATAAAAAGATGCCATCGAAGGGCGAAAATCTAAAATAGACACTAAATGGTCCAGTAAGAATCATGAACACCTCGTACGGGACCAATGTGACTTATAGGAACCGACGACGTAGTCACGGGGCTCCCGTTTGAGTGCACGACGTAAATTTACAAAAAGTTAGACTTGCATGCCATCGAAGGGTGAAAACGTAAAACAACCTTAAAACGGTCCCGTAAGAGTCACGAACACCTCGCACGAGACCAATGTAACTCGTAGGAACCGACTGCGTAGTCACGACACTCCCGGTTAGAGTGTAAGACGTAAATTTGTAAAAAATTAGACTTAAGCATAAAAACAGGCCATCGAAGGGTGAAAACTTAAAACAGTCACAAAACGGTCCCATAAGAGTCACGAACACCTCGCACGGGACCAATGTGAATCGTAGGAACTGATCGTGTAGTCACGGCGCTCCCGATTTGAGTGTGCGACGTAAATTTATAAAAAATTAGACTTAAGCATAAAAACATGCCATTGAATGGTGAAAATGTAAAACAGCCACAAAATGGTCCCATAAAAGTCACGAACACCTCGCACGGGATCAATGTAAATCGTAGGAACAAACCGTGTAGTCACGGGGCTCTCGGTTTGAGTGTACGACGTAAATTTGCAAAAAGTTGGACTTAAGCATAAAAACATGCCATCGAAGGATGAAAACCTAAAACAAACACCAAACGGTCCCGTAAGAGTCACGAACACCTCGCACTGGACCAATGCGACTCATATGAACAGACTGCGTAGTCACGGGACTCGCGATTTGAGTGTACAACGTGAATTTGTAAAAAGTTAGACTGAAGCATAAAAACATGCCATCGAAGGGTGAAAACGCAAAATGAACACAAAACGGTCCCGTAAGAGTCACGAACATCTCGCACGGGACCAATGTGAGTCGTAGAAACCATCCGCGTATATATATATATATATATATATATATATATATATATATATATATATATATATATATATATATATATATACTGCAGTGTACAATGTATATATACATATGCAGTGTACTGCAGAGTATATATATATTGCATATATATACACTACAGTATATAATCTGCATATATGTATATATATACATACTATATATACTATATAATATATACTGCATAAATATACACTCCAGTATATAATCTGCATATATATATATATATATATATATATACTATATAATATATGCTGCAGAGTATATATATACTGCATATATATACTCTGCAGTATATAATATGCATATATATACTATATATATACAATATATATAATGGTATATATATGCATATATATAAAGTATATATACTGCATATATATACTAGTATATATACTGCTCTGCATATATACGCATATATATACAGTATAAATACTGGTATATATATGCATATATATACTGGTATATATATGCATATATATGCAGTATTATATGCACATATATACTGGTATAAATATGCATATATATACTGGTATATATATATATATATATATATGCAATATATATACTGCATATATATGCAGAGCAATATATATACTGGTATATATATATGCATATATATATATATACAGTTATAAACATGCATATACAGTTATATATATATACATATATATATACATGCATATTAGTCCAGCTTTTAATGTTGAGATTGCTAACCACACTAAGAGTCTCCTCTTCATCTAAGCTAGTAATGGACATATTACTTTTAGAACGATTAGGCCTAAGCCCTGATAAACTACTAAATATATCCAAAGCTTCCTTGGTAACCAAACTTTAGTTCACATCCCCAACACAAAGCAGAATTGAATACTTTTTCTTGGTAACCGATGTGATAATACTAGAAGAGTTGAATGAAGAGAAAAATGTTTGCTCATAATGATGGATATTTTTTCTTCAAATATCACAGCCCCACTTTGAGAGATGAGGTGGTGGAAAATGGCCCTTGGAACTTCGTGAGGAACCCCAACATTTTGAATAAATGGAAACATGGGTTCAAGTTCTTTAAAGAGGATACTATTAGAGTTCCAGTTTGGGTGCTCTTCCCTAACATCCCTATGCAATATTGGACTGTAAAAGGCCTCAATCACATTGCTAGTGCCATAGTAATCCCCATCTATGCTGATTCAGTGACTAGAAATATGAATAGAATTAGCTTTACTAGGATTTTCATTGAAATGGTGCCAAAAGTTAGCAACCCAAACTCCATTAACCTCATTTTGGAGGATGGTTCTTCCACTTGTGTTAAGGTTAAATAGTAAGCTATGACCAACTCATGTTTCCACTATGTTGCCTTTGGCCATAATATATCCGAAGGCCCCAAAATTAAAAGAGTGTGGATGATAAATCCTGACACTAAAGCTACCACCACTAATGTAACTGGAGAAGAAGAATGGACTCAAGCGAATAGAAAAGGCACCAAAGCTCCTCATATTGAGAAATCGACTTTACAACCTGATAAGACTCTTCCCACCAGTCTCAGTTCTATCCTTCAATCCTGTCTATTGGAGAATAAAGAAATCTTATTGATATGACTTTCACTAGCTTTATTCGTGTAATTACTTTGCGACAACCCCCAATTATGGAAATTTACAACCCCCAGTTAGACTTAGGCTTAAAAACACGGCGTTAGAGGTTGAAAATCCAAAATAGCACTGACCTCGCAGCCGCGGGTCTCCCGGTATGAGAATACGATGATAATTTGCATATTTCTAGACTTAGGTTTAAAAACATGGCATTAGAGGGTGAAAACTCAAACCAGCCCCCGAACGTCCCCGTAGGTGGCACCAACACCTCCCACGGGACCAATGTGACTCGTAGGAACTGACCCCATAGTCGCGAGACTCCCGGTTTGAGAATACGACGATAATTTGCATATTTCTAGACTTAGGCTTAAAAACATGGCGTTAGAGCGTGAAAACTCGAAACAGCCCCCAAACGGCCCCGTGGGTGGCACCAACACCTCCCACGAGACCAATGTGACTCGTAAGAACTGGCCGCGCAATCACGGGACTCCCAGTTTGAGAATACGATGGTAATTTGCATATTTCCTGACTTAGGCTTAAAAATATGGTGTTAGAGGGTGAAAACCCAAAACAGCCCCCGAACGGCCATGTGGGTGGCACCAACACCTCCCACGGGACCAATGTAACTCGTAGGAACTGACCGCACAGCCCCGGGACTCCCGGTTTGCAAAGATGATGATAATTTGTATATTTCTAGACTTAAGCAAAATATGGCATTAGAGGGTGAAAACTCAAAGTAACTCCCGTACGGCCCCGTGGGTGGCACCAACACCTCCCACGAGACCAATGTAACTCGTAGGAACTGACCCCCCAGCCGCGGGTCTCTCGGTATGAGAATACGATGATAATTTGCATATTTCTAGACTTAGGCTTAAAAACATGGCGTTAGAGGGTGAAAACTCGAAACAGCCCCCGAACGGCCTTGTGGGTGGCACCAACACCTCCCAGGAGACCAATGTGACTTGTAGGAACTGGTCGCGCTGCCACGGGACTCCCAGTTTGAGAATACGATGGTAATTTGCTTATGTCTAGACTTAGGCTTAAAAACATGGCATTAAAGGGTGAAAACCCAAAATAGCCCCCGAACGGCCCTGTGGGTGGAACCAACACCTCCCACGGGACCAATGTGAGTCGTAAGTACTGGCCGCGCAGCCGCGGGAATCCCAATTTGAGAATACAACGGTAATTTGCATATTTATAGACTTAGGCTTAAAAATATGGCGTTAGAGGGTGAAAACCCAAAACAACCCCCGAACGGCCCTGTGGGTGGCACCAACACCTCCCATGGGACCAATGTAACTCATAGGAACTGACCGCGTATCCCTGGGACTCCCGGTTTGCGAAAACAATGATAATTTGTATATTTCTTGACTTAAGCAAAATATGGCATTAGAGGGTGAAAACTCGAAACAACTCCCGAACGTCCCGTGAGTGGCACCAACACCTCCCACGGGACCAATGTAACTCGTAGGAACTGACCCCGCAGCCGCGGGTCTCCTGGTATGAGAATACAACAATAATTTGCATATTTCTAGACTTAGGCTTAAGAACATGGCGTTAGAGGGTGAAAACTCGAAACAGCCCCCGAACGGCCCCGTGGGTGGTACCAACACCTCCCACGGGACCAATGTGACTCATAGGAACAGGCCGTGCATCCACGGGACTCCCATTTTGAGAATACGATGGTAATTTGCATATTTTTATACTTAGGCTTAAAAATATGGCGTTAGAGGGTGAAAACCCAAAACAGCCCCCGAACGGCCCCGTGGGTGGCGCCAACACCTCCCACGGGACCAATGTAACTCATAGGAACTGACCGCGCAATCGCGAGACTCCTGGTTTGAGATGACGATGATAATTTGCATATTTTTAGACTTAAGCAAAACATGGCGTTAGAGGGTGAAAACTCGAAACAACCCCCGAACGGCCCCATGGGTGGCACCAACACCTCCCACGGGACCAATGTAACTCGTAGGAACTGACTACGCTGCCGCGGGACTTCCGATTTGAGAATACGATGGTAATTTGCATATTTTTAGACTTAGGCATAAAAATATTTATATGTTGGTAATTTTAACTCATATATGCAATTTTTTCGTTTGATTAATTTTTTTGTAAAACTACTCGGTTACTGATATATTTTTTTGTATCCTATCATTTGTAGGATCTTTGCACTCGGAACAAATGGAG
The DNA here is from genome assembly GCA_949130495.1 of Sambucus nigra. Lineage (NCBI taxonomy): Eukaryota > Viridiplantae > Streptophyta > Magnoliopsida > Dipsacales > Adoxaceae > Sambucus > Sambucus nigra. The sequence continues at coordinate 560,480,382 of OX422217.1, forward strand.
GAGGCAATGGTTTACAACGTGAAGATTCAGGATTTTGTTTTTTATGTGTTACAATCGTGCAGGCTTTTATTGTTTGGTTTTATGGCCGTGCGGGCTTTTATAGTTTTATTGTTGAATTTTATGGCCGCGCGGGGGCTTTATAATAAGCAGGTTTTACATTTATAGGGTTTGGAATGTCAAGAAAATAGAGGAAACTCTGCCCAATTTTTTTTTGGTCTGTGAATTATTAAGACGTGCAATATTTTTAAGTTTGTATATATATATTTGTTTATTAACAACGTTCTCGATTCGCAATTTGTGAGTTTTTTTTATTTTGCCAATAATAAATATTTGTAACAACTCGTACGCGTCCAACGTTTCACGTAGCAACCAACGGTGCACTCACAGGAACCCCAATTTTAGGATTGGACCAAAAAAATAAAATTTTTTAAAAATTATAGTTAAATATGGTCATGGACTTTGTCCATGACCATTTTTATTTTTTTCGTCGCGCATAAAAATGGTCGCGGCCAAAGTTCGCGACCATTTTTTTTTCTTTTTTTCGTCACGGTTGTGGGTCACGGACTTGGGCCATGACCATTTTTTTATATTTTTTTTTGTCAAGGTTGTGGGTCGCGGACTTTGGCTACGACCAATTTGTTACGGTAGTGGGTCACGGATGAGGGCCATGACCCGTCACGGCATGGGTCACGGCCCAAGTCCGCGACCATCTGCCTTGACCCCCTCTCAGTCGTGACCATTTTTTGGTCACGGACTTGGGCCGCGACCCACGAAAATGGTCACGCCCGAAATGGTCACGGCCCAAGTCCGTGACCCACAGTTTTGGTCAGGGATTTTGGCCGTGACCAATCACCAATTTTGGTGTAGTGCGAGCATAGCAAAAACAAATAACAAAAAGTTAACTAATTACATTAGACTAAATCAAAAAGGAAAGAAAAATAAAAAGAAAGAAAGAATAAAAAGCTAACTATATACAACCTACTATTTAGGCCTCACACTACCTATACACTACAAGTCTAAATAGCTGAGGGTCCACCATAAGAATGATTTGACTTTGGAGGATAACCGGTGTACCCTCACATACAAGCATGCCTTTCGAAAAATATGAATTCCATTTTAACAATGGAAGGCATGTGTAAGGCGGAAGAAAGGAACCATCGCCAATTAAAAGTTTTGGACGGATGATGGGGGGTTTGGATTGAACGGGTGACAAAAGCAAGTGGGTACCGAGAAAAGACGAAAATCCTTCTAATTATTTTGAAATTGGAATGGGAGGTGGCGCACACAAAGGAAAAGATACGATCGTGGTGGGCGACTCGAGCAAGTACTCCTCATCGACGATAGGGCCTAAAACATTAAAGTTTGAAAATGAATCATCGGGTACTTGTTCTAGTGGGGTAATAGAGAATGAAAATGGGGATGAATGAAATTCAAACTCATGAGACGAGTCATCATCGCATGAAGTTTGAGTTTCGAATGAAATAATATCATTTTCAATGAAATGTTCTTCTTTGGGGGCCAAAGAAGAAATCATTTCATTGCAAATAGATATTACGTCATTTCATCCTCGCTTTCAGTAACTATTACGCGATGGGCAATGTCTAGAATGGTTTGTTCCAAAGTAGGCACAAGTACCTCGTTTGGTTCAAAACATTCCTCGACTTCGAAAGTCTCAGAAGAAAAATCGTCGTCGGACTCAAATAATAAATCCAACTCATGTTCCCATGAACGATTTTCTTTCCGATAACAATTTTCAATTTTCTCATTCTCATACATACGCAAACCCTCACCGAATGTCATAGGTTGAGGTGCGGATGCATTAGAATGGGAACTTTGAAAATTTCCATCGGACTTAAACGAAAACTCATTATTATAGGATTTTTGAAAACTATTTCAATTCGTTTCAAAATTCCTATTATAAGGAGGTAAAGGCCCAAAATCATTATCATCATCATCAAAATTCCAATAATCTAAGTTTTGACTTTCGTTATACTCGCCCAAAGTCATATTTGAATTTGTTTTACTTTGGGATGCTAAGTATTCACCGAAAGTCATAGGCCTAGAATTTTGAGAATTATAACAAGGATTACCGAAAGAATTGGAATAAGACATGCTTACCCCAAAAATGGCTCAAGTGCTCAAATGTGGAAGTCCTGCAAAATATTAAGTCCATCAAATAAAGTGCTCAAATGTGGTGGTGGTGGGGGGGGGGGGGGGGAATCGAGCGTTTCTAAGTGCTCAATTGTGGAAGTCCTGCAAAATATTAGCAAATAATACAAATAGAAAGAAAATACTATGAAATACTAAATCAAATAAAGTCTAAAACAAACTAGTCCCCGGCAACGGCGCCATTTTGATCGAGTGCGAAAAGTAGCACATGTAAAGACGCTAGTCGTTGTTTTCGTTTCGCCAACTCAATACAAAAACCTAAATTACAACTACACTTGCGGGGAAAGTACAACGGTAAGTCGGGTATCGAGAATCCATTGGGACGAGATGCTAGAATTCAAGTGATTTAATATTCTGAAATAAAAGTGTAAAAGATGATTAAAAACTAAAAGGAAAAATATGCATAATGGGAAATGTTAATCTAGGCATGGTATTGAAACTAGAATATGAATGTGAGTAAAACTATAGATTGCGTCGAATATCCCTCACTCGAGTTAACTACTATAAAATGGTTACATGGGTCGATGAGTTATTACAAATGTGTCTCGTTTCGACAGTTAATTAAACCAAGGGTTGTTACGTCCTAAATCATCATAAAAGCCTAATAAGATTTTGGCGTCAACAAATATCCCAAAAATTGCGCACGAAAGGTCATAAGCACGGGACATACATGATATGCCCCATCAAATCTCCTAGTCGCAATAACTAGGACAACACACCCAAAATAGACCCGTAAACTCCATCAACCAAGCAAAGCAACGCGTGAACCAACAAAATGATTTATAAGATGTAGAGCCAGAGGTAAGATGTACAACCAAAAAAATGATTTATAAGAGTGGAGTGTAAAATGTACAGTCAACAACACGATGAGAAAAGGTAAAAAAATCACCTTGGTTGTTCGTTGACAGAGGTAAGATGTACAACCAACAGAACGATCTGAGCTATTAATCTTCTTAAGATGTACAACTAACAAAATAATTAATAAGAGTGGAGTATAAGATGTATAGCCAACAAAACGATGAGAAGAGGTACAACTAAAGAAAAATTACCTTCGTTGTTGTTCGTTGTAGTTCGCTCGAAGCACGGGCAATGAGGATGTGAGAGAATGAGGGTGGGAGAGAGTAAATGGGGCAAAAATAAGAAGATGGGAAATAAGGATGCGAGAGAATGTGTACAAATACAATTTTAACCTTGATTTTGAACTTTAAAGAGAAGGGGAAATAAATTAGAGTGTGTCAAAAGGGGGGGGGGGATCTAAATTATTAAGGGAAAAAGAGGTCGTGTAGGAAAAACTCATATGGATGACATAATAGTTTCATCTTATGACAAACATAAGTTTTGTAACTTATTATATAGTTATATATGGACACATACAATACTGCTCTTGTGCAAACTATTTCGCATTGTAATAGTGCAGATGGGACATGTGTCACCTCGCGATGAGCTCAGAAAAGAGAGAGTGCCAATAATTTAGCCGATAATTTCTAGTCTCACCGTCAAATGACAGATGTATAGTCCGCACTGTTAAAATGTGGGATAGTTCGTACAAGAACATTATATATATATATATATATATATATATATATATATATATATATATATATATATATATATATATATATATATATATATATATATATATATATATCAGGAAGAATGTATGTATGTTATTCTTGCTTTTTCATGCATGATATTTTTCTTCTTGTTATGTATGATATTTCATGTGTTGCATGGGTGCATAGCATACATACACATGCATGCATAGCATACATATACGCATACTTACATGCATGCATGCATACATACATACATAACAAATCGGCTGGGTTAAAAATTTGGGCCGGGCTAATAAAATTGGGTCGGGCTTTTAATTGGGCTGTTCTATAAAAATTGGACTGGGCTACAAATAGTGGGCTGGGCTTTTATTTGGGCTGGGCTAAATATATAACATGAGGTTTTTTTCCCATGTCATAAGGCTTTGTATATAAAACCTATAGAAATAAGTTTTGTATCTATTTGGTCATTTTTGTATAAGCTAACTACTGGTTAGATAAAAACCCACGTGTTAAGACTCATTTGTATCAGCTAAAGGGGTTACAAAGACGATTTACATATTATATTATAGATATCAATAACTTTATGGAAGTCTTTGTTTGTATCCCATTAGACAGCTCCTTGAGGGTCCATTCAATATGTATTTGGCCCCACGCTTTTCAAAAATATATTTATCATTGAATGAAAGATGTTTTATACACAATTTCCTTTAAACTTCGAGCTGACAAATATCATGCCATCTATAAAGGTTATTTAAAGTTGGCAAAAGTTTGAGTAATGCGTTTTCTTCTTCTGGCACCACATATGTATCTGTCAACATGTCATCTACAAAGAACTATCTTATCTTTATACTCTCCCCCCCCCCCCCCCCCCCACACCGATTTTCTATCTGTTTGGGCAAGCCACCAATATTGTTTTTTGAAGCACCATTCATCATCTTCTCTCATTTGCAACAATGTTGAAAAACTTGAGATTGATGATGTGGTTATATTACCACTCATAGAGACAAATATCACCAGTGCAGCTGCATTGGATAGGGCTACAACAGTCGGTACGTAGGTCCTACCAAGAGGTAGAATGGCTACTAAAGGTATGAAGGATCATAACCTAAGCCCATAGCCCATCAACCTTGACACAAAAAACCTGTACATCTTACCTCCTAACCAAACTTCTGTTCAATAAAGCGTGTCATCTTACCTCTCTCTCATAAAACTAGCTTCACCCTATTTTTTGTATCTCTATATGCGTAGTGCAGACCTCACACGAGGATTCTGACTTTTTTTTGGGAGTGCAGAACCATGGCTATCATTTATTTAGGAGATCCTGGAGTAAACTTTAGCTCAGGTTCCTCTGAGTTTAGTGGGTTACTCTCTCTCTCTCTTTTTAAAAGTGGGTTTTGATATTTTCATTTGTTAACAATCATTGTGAACCCAGTTATATACCCAACAAACCCAGTTTAATTGTTAAAAGTTTTTACTACTTTTTTCTTGCTTCAAGTATATATTTAGAGTTAACGTTATTTTGTATATATTTTCTTTTTTTATACCTATCTACCTGAGTAATAAGTCACTTGGCATGTAATTTGTTTTCTACATCTCACTTGGTATGTATTTTTTTCAACATACCTGTTATGTTTTTGTACCTGTTATGTTATAACACACGTTGTGTTTTCAAACTGAATAACTCTCTAGAATTCAAATCAAATTGGTGATGGTTTCCATTGTCGGGTCTGCTTTGGCGAAGGAAGAACATCAACTTAGGTAAGCCGATCCGAATTCAATTAGTGACAAAATCGGGGACTCTAAGCACGCCCATATGGATGAGTTTTGCGATGCTGATGGTGGCATTACTAGATCTCTATCCAATATGGCAATTTGGTGAGGTATTTCATGAATTTTAACGTATATAAAGCCTTAGAATGTTAGTTATTTTTTATCTCGTCTACAAATACTCAAAAGAGCTCCAAAATCTTATTTTTGGCTTGAAAAATGCTCCATGTCCACAACCCAGCTTACCCATATAGACGCATCAGATGAAGAAATAAATTTGATTTGAGTATAGGCAAAAAAGTTAAAAGAATAAAATGGATAGAAAGCGAGAAGATACACGTGTTAGACCTTTTTTTTCGGTCTAACTTGAGTTTACTTCTATATATAACTTCAGTTTATTTCCATATATAACTTAGTCACTTCATCATTCACAGATTTTAAACCCCTGTTTGATTCGTGTGTCTTTTTTTTCTAGTATTGTTTGTATGCCCATTTGTTAATAAATTGCTGCAAAGGTTTTGTAACACCCCATAATTTTGAGGATTTAATATTTAATTATTTTTGGGAGTGATAAAAATATTGAAATTGGAGAAACTTAAATTCATGAGTTGGAGAATTTATTTGAGTGAGCCGAATTAATTTATAATTGGCGACTTTAAGTTTAATTGTTCGAATTAACGTGTTTCACATTTTGGGGTCGAAATGTGGATATATCAAAAATTATTTAGGATGGCAATTCCGAGTTCGCGGTAGCGTCCCGATGGGTCAATATAGTCAGAAAAGAGTACCTGGGGGTAGTAATTGAGTATTTTTGGGCATAGCCGGGCCCACACGGGGTGAGTTGTGCCATTTTAATTAGGCCCAGATGGCCAAAAATGGGATTAAGGATTTTTAACCAAATTGAGAGACTAGGGAACGACAATCAACACAACTCTAAACCTAGGGTTTGAGAGGAAATTTGAGGAAAAGCAAATCAATAGCCAATTTGGGGATGTTGGAGCAAAATTAAGGGACTACACCAACGAATAAGACTCTACGAACAATTCCAGGCAAGTGGTTAACTTGCTGTAATGTGTAAATGGTGATATTCAATTCATATTTTAGTGATGTGTAAACTAAAATTCGTTTTAGGGATAAATGGGTACAAAATGGAATTTTGTTAATGGATTACTTGGCTGAGATTCAATGTAAGAAATAGGTGAATTATATATCCCTAGGTAAAGATAAAATGAAATTTGAATATATTTGATAATTAACATGGAATCTATATGAGTTCTTGGATGAAGAACATGAATCTTGAATGACTTAGGATTTATTTGATGAACACAAGAGGTCAATCTGCTAGAATTTTCTACACAACTTTAAACGTATTACATTTGAGTTGTACTTCGAATTAGAGATTGAACCATACATTCCTGGAAAGGTATTTCTCTTAACTATCCAATGAACTTAGAATCAGGTTAATCGGAGTTTTGTAGAGGGAGTAATCGACATTTTACTACAGGGTGTTTGTTCTGTCAACATAGTAATCTGCCAAAATTTTGACGTGAATTTAAACATGTGAAATTTGAATTTTACTTCGAATTAGAGTACGAATCATACATTAATGGAAAGGTATTTCTCTTATCTATCCAATGAACTTGGAATCATGTCAATCGGAGTTCTGTAGAGGGAGAAATCGAAATTTTACTAAAGGGTGTTTAATCTACCAGACAATTTGAGATTTTTCTTTTTAAGCGCCAAATGTCTAAAATTTTATCGGGAAAGTGTGTGGGACCTTGATGAAATATATTGATGGAATAATGATATGGAATTAGGTCTATGATTTAGTGTTGGACTTTAATTTTGTGAGAGAGTTAAAGTGGAGATTCATAGGCTTGATTGTGACGTACTCTAATTAGAGATGATAAGAATATAATTACGAAAAAGCGTGAGTGAGCTTAAATTCATTAGGTTAGCGGGTTAACAAGGGTAACTACTGAATTGATATAACAAGGGGTAACTATGACCCTTAGAGTTGTGTGAATACTTGAATTAATACGAAAGGGAAATAAATTCGTAAACCAAACAAGTACGGTGAATATTAGAGAGAAATAAATTACGTACAAGCATGAATAATTGGGTTGTGTAAATACCCACTATTTTATAGGATTACTTGCGTTGTGAATGCCTATTGTGTGTTTCCTTGTGATAGGAACATAGACTCGGGAAATATTAAGTTATGGGCTAAGTGAGCGAGTCCGGGGATAATGGTTGAGTGACACCAAGTTATTAAATTAATGGATGTGTTAATTAATGAAGGTAGAGTCGGAAGGTGGACTCGGAAAAGTATTAAATTAGTTATTGAGAGAGTAATTAATTTAGAGTCGGAACATAGACTCGAGAAATATTAAGTTATGGGCCAAGTGAGCGAGTCCGGGTAGGATGGTTGGGCAATGGCAAGTAATCAAATTAATTGAGGTATTAATTAATTTAATTAAAGTCGGATTGTAGACTCGGGTAGGTATTAAGTTAATAGGTGTGATAATTAATTTAATTAGAGTCTTTGTAGACTCGGGTAGGTATTAAATTAATAGGTGTGATAATTAATTTAATTAGAGTCGGATTGTAGACTCGGGTAGGTATTAAATCAATTAGTGTGTTAATTAATTTAATTAGAGTCGGACGATAGACTCGGGGAGGTATTAAATTAATAGGTGTGTTAATTAATTTAATTAGATTCAGACGATAGACTCGGGGAGGTATCAAATTAATAGGTGTGTTAATTAATTTAATTAGAGTCGGACGATAGACTCGGGGAGCTATTAAATTAATGAGTGTGTTAATTAATTTAATTAGAGTCGGACCATAGACTCGGGGAAAGTATTATATTAATTGAGGTGTGAATTAATTATATTAGAGTCGGACCATAGACTCTGGAAGATGATAAATTATTAAGTGAGAAAATTAATTACGTTGAGTCAGGCCACAAACTCAGGAAATTACAGGCTAGTGTACGGGATTTTGAGTACACGATAAAGTCGGGATTTATATTATATATTTACGGTGTAGTATTAGTATATATATACGTGTATATATTCAATTTATATACTCTAGTGCTATCAAGGGAGGTTGCGCGATGTGTGTGAATCCCCTAGTTTGAGGAGTAGGGCGAGTATATCCCCAGGTCATAGCGTTCGGTATATGGGTGAGGGATTTATCTCACTTTCAGGGAAGGAATATGACCGCCTCCATTACGTTTATAGTTTGGGATAAGTTGGTGAGCGATTCCAACTTGGGGAACTAGGTTTTGTGAGCACACCTAGTGAGATATCACTTTAGAGGGAATCATCCGGCGAGGGTATACTCGGAGGGATGTATATACATATGTTATATGTGTGGATGTTTTAGTAACGGTACGCATATAATGGTATTCAATATTATATGCGGGTAATAATACAGTGTGTGATGTATTTACTTTATATAACTTGTGACCCGGTTATATGCTACTATTTAAGAAGGAATTAATTAAGTTAATTGTGAGATAACTTATAATTCAAAAATCATTATACTCGGGTTAGAGTAGTATGGCAAGGGGAGGTTATACCAGGACTAGTTGGACGGGGTAGTACAACTAGGTGGGGGTTAAGGTAACCATTAAGTGTGCACAATAGTGGAGGGGTGAGAATGTCCACAAGAGAGTGCGACACTAACTTAAATATGAAGCGCATTCATGCATTTTAAATTACTGTAGTTAATTCACTTGCTAAATATTTTCAAAATGTTTTGGGTTCTAACCCTTGCTATAAAAATATTTTCAAAACCTTTTAGGTGTCCAGCCACAGGGACGCCAGGATTGATATTCTATTCCAGGGATACGGAGCTGCGGCATATGTGGATGCTAGCCGGAGTTTGGATTAGACGCATCGTTCATTTATTCCTAGAGTAGGAATTATGCATCAGTTTCAGTTTTATTTAGGGCTTGTCGCCCAGTCTTCTCAGTACATTTTTTAGATTTGTTTTATTCCGGTGTTGAATATTTGTATTGGATTATTTCACTTTGGTGGCCGATAGTTTATTCGGTAAGTTTTGTAATTAATTATTCAGTTGAGTTTTATTCAGTTATGTGAATGGTTTATATTTATTTCCACAAGTACTGTTTTGTTTAATTAAAAAGTTAAAATTTGGCACCAGCTTTTGAAATACTAGGTGGTTAGTATGTTTTAAAAAGTTTTCGACAGTGATGCTAAGAATGAACCGACTGAGATTCCTGTTTTAATTTGGTATAGGACTGATCACCCAGTATTTTATTAGTCGGGGTGTCACAGATGGTATCAGAGCATCAGGTTCTAGTGTCCTTAGGATCTCTGCGGCTTTTCACATTTCGACTTAGCAATCTTTGATATAGATCCCTATCGTAGGATTGTTGTATTCTTATACGTATGCGCGTTTATGTCCTTCTGCCATGTTTCTTATTTGAGTGTGAACTCTACTGTCATTTCATTTTTGCTTTTATTTTTTTGAGATTTATGTTCCTTGAATAGAACTCAATTTGCGCATCTTTTGGGATGTGTTGTTTTGTTTAGTGTATTTTTTTTGTGTTTTGTATCGTGTAAATAATACTACAAAGCTTCACTTTGAAGTCATGAATTTATAATTTTTTTGGGAAGCTCTATATAATAGTGTGGGTTTTGGGAAACCCACTTTTCTCACAAATTTTTTCTAGATTTTAGTGGATGGAAGTTTCATATTCGTTAGGAATCTTTATAATGGGCATTATTTTATGACAGATAATGGTTCTATATAACGATTTACTGTTAGTATTGTAACTTGGTAATTTAGATCATTTTCTTTGTCACAATATATTGCAACTCTCAATATAGAAAAAATATATAAAGTTATTTTATTAAAAAAATTATTATACATTTAGTTTTATCCCATTTAAAAAATATAGTTTAATTTAAATGAACGCCACTATAAGTGGATTTTAATAGATGGATTTTTAATTGTATTGTCATACAAAGATTAAAATTTCAATCGGGCCATTGCTATCTCCTAAAACAAAAGTCTATATTGTTCAATTTGACACTAATCTTAACACTTAAGTCATCTTAAATTAAGAGTTTTTATTCCAATATGAACATTCCAAATTGTTATCCCTTTTACCAATTTGGGGCATAATGAACAAATCAAATTGTAAAAAAGTAAACAATCTTAATATTAATCATTACACGTTCTTTCTAACAACTATTATTTGGGGATGGAGTATAAAAGTATTACATTCTTCATATGCATTTCAATAAAAAAAATACATTGTAAGTTTTTAGGTGTTACAAATAGTATTATTGTCAAAGACTATTTGAAAAATATTTGCACTATTTGCGACATGTTGATGTGTGGTGTTACAAAGATGTCAAATGAATAATACATGCCACAGCAAAGTTTTAAAAAAAAAAACAAAATAGCACGTTTCGTAGGTATGAGTGTGCTATAGCAACATTACTCGGGAGAAAAAATTGACATTGGTTGAATTATTTTGGTAATGTTTAAACCCATTAGTCTAAATGATAGTTTGTATTTTAATGACCAATATTATTTATTTTTACACTATTGTCGACACATTTAGAATACAAAATATCATGGGAACAAATTTATTGCTATGCTGCCGGCACTAGTACAAAATATCACGGGAACAAATTTATCATCATGAAGACGACACGAGTAAAAAATATCACGTGAACAAATGTATTATCATTCCATCGACATGGGTATACCCTAGTATATATATGCACACAGAGCTAAATCACACAACCCCTTCTTCGTCACATTCCTTTCTACAAAAAACGTTGAAACCTAAACCCAACTCAACCCAACACTTCTCCTACCATAACCCATAATCCTAACTACTAACCTATATCTATCTCCTACTGAGCGTAGCCCTAACCCAGCATCTACACCATGCTTTACCCCCCCTTTCTCTCTCTCTCTCTCTCTCTCTCTCTCTCTCTCTCGGGTAAACATAGAGCAGTAGCCCATTCTATCTCCTAACCCACACCCAACCATATTGTACACTCACATTCCTAACAGTTCACCATTTCATCCTAACTAACTAACGCCAGCAAATAAGCAATATAATTGATTGTCTCTCCTCAGACAGACAATGCACACATGCATATAGCCCTCTATATCTCTTAAACAATCCCTCACCCAGTTCGTAAACCCAGTTGTTTAAGGTGTATACACACACACACACACACACACACACACACACACACACACACACACACACTAGCGAAATGCCCATGCCTGAAGGCATGGCGAAATTTTCCAAAATATGTAATCGTAAAGGGAGAACGATTTTCAAAACAAGTAATTACAAAACAACAAAAATTTCATTCCCCAAAGTATTGAATCGTGTATTTTATTCTCAAGATTGAAAAATGAACTTTATATTAACTTTTAGTTTCGGGCTTCATATTTGATTAATAGCTTTTAAATATAGCCCCCATAATTGACTCATAACTTTTAAATATAAGTTATCTTGTTACTGAGCCACATTTTTCCACTACTAATTCCACGTATTAGATCCCAAGGTACTTTCAGAAGAAGTTACGATCCTGCAAAAAACTCTTGAAAGATGAGAAATAAAAAGACATGCCTTGAAAACATAAAATGTAAAGAAATTATCTGTAAATCAAATTATGATTACATTATGCATTGATTACAAATAAATTTGAATACAAAAAAGCAGAACATGTGACCTGAAAATGAATGAAAAAACATATACATCCAAGTATTTTCCCCAAATAACCTCTAGGAGCTTATCACTGGCACCAATTTTATCAGAATCTTTGCCGCTACCACTCGAGTGAGAAATCCACGGTAACAGTTCCCTCATACACTACATAACATTGCAGCTAATGAAATCATTATAGCGATCATCTAATGCTCGTGTGTCATTGTTCGTTTAGGAAAAAAATAGCTTAATCCTGCAACATGATGAAGAGAGTTGTGCATTCTTGATTGCAAAAAAATAAGGGTGAACAACATAACATAGGCTACAATATCTTTATTGTTAATGCATCTTGATTATGACACTCTTTAGTTAACTAATGACCATAATTATATATACTGTGCTAATAGATAAAATCAAGTGCATGTTTTGCATTCAGTAAAATCAAGGAAATATTTGGAATGTAAAACATTTTTTTTTAAATCTCCCCACTTTCAAACAGCAACCGTTAATTTAGGACAGACAAAGAATAATATTACTTTAGAATCAATAGCATGCTTGAATACATTTATGAAGAATTATGTTTAAAAAAAACTCATTTAAGCATTAAGTATTCCAAACATACAACTGAGACTTAGGTTTCTTAATTTGATAAAGAAAATGATTGCATTTGTGAAGGATTACACATACTCCTATCCATAAGATGGAATGTTGTGATTCGCGGTTAGTTCCTACGAGTTACCTTGGCCACGTGTGAGCTATTCATGCCCCATGTGGGGTTGTTCGTGTGTTATTCTGGGATTTCCCCCCAAGGGTACATTTTCATTCCTAAGTCTTCTTATTTGAAAATTTTAGTCCTATTATTAAACTAGGAGACCCATAATTACACGATTATTTCTTACAAGTTACATTGATCCACTACAAGGTGTTCGTTCCCCTTGGGGGCCGTTCGAGTGTTGTTCTAAGTTTTCCCCTCGGGAGTACATTTTTAAGACTAAGTCTCTTATTTTAAAATTTTAGTACTATTCTCAAACTGGGAGCCTCGTGGCTATGAGATTAGTTCATACGAGCTACGTTGATCCCTTGCGAGGTGTTCGTGCCTTTGCAGGGCCGTTAAGGGTTATTTGGGTTTCCCCTAGTAGCACATTTTCATGTCTAAGTTTGATTATTTGAAAATTTTAGTCCAATTGTCAAACCGTGAGTACCATGATAATACAATCAGTTCCTACAATTTACTCTGGTCTTGTGCGAGTTTTTCATGCCCCTTAGGGGGTCGTATCGGAGTTATTCTGGTTTTTCCCTCCAGTGGCATATTTTCAAGCCTAAGTATTCTTATTTTTTAAATTTTACACTGATTCTCAAAGCATTAGTTCCATGAGTATGCGATCAGTACTTGAGTGTTACGTTGCTCCCGTGCGAGATATCCGTGCCCCTTGCGAGTCCATTCAGGGGTTGTCACGGGTTTCCCCCAAAGGGCATGCATTCAACCCTAAGTTTGCTTATTTGTAAATTTTTTTCCTATTATAAAATTATAAGTCCCTTGATTATGTGGTCGGTTCCTATGAGTTTTGTTGGTCATGTGAGATGGGTTCGTGCCCATTACGGGGGCGTTTGGGGGTTGTTTTGGGTTTTCCCCGTAGGGCACATCTTCAATCCTAAGTCTTCATGTTTTAAATTTTAGTCCTATTCTCAAAACGGGAGTCTTGTGACTATGAAGTCGGTTCCTATGAGTTAAATTAGTCTAGTGCAAGGTGTTTATGCCCTATGCGGGGCCGTTCGGTGGTTGTTTATGGTTTCCTAACACATGCACATTTCTAAGCCTAAGTCTACTTATTTGCAAATTTTTGTCCTATTCTCAAACCCGGAGTCGAATGTCTACGCATTTGGTTCCTTCTACTTATGTTGGTCTTATGCAAAGGGTTCATGTCCCATGGGGAGGCATTTGAGGGATTTTTTTTATTTTCTCAAGGGGAACGATTTCAATCCTGAGTCTATTTGTTCTTAAAATTTAGTCCTATTCTCAAACCGGGAGTCCCATGACTGTGCAATCAGTTCCGATGAGTTATATTTGTCCGGTACGAGTTGTGTGTGACCCATGTGGGGACATTTGGAAGTGTATTTTTGGATTCCCATAGGGGAAAGTTTTCACACGTACGTTGGATTATTTTCAAATTTTATTCCTATTATTAAATCAGGAGTCACGTGAGTATGTGGTTTATTCATATGGGTTATGCTGGCCAATGAAAAATGTTCATTCCCATGCATTGCCTTTTGTGGTTGGTTATGGGTTTTCCCTCCCGGGGGGACGTTTTCAAGCCTAAGTTTAATTATTTTCAAATTCTAGTCCTTTTCTCAAACCACGAGTCTCGTGACTACGTGATCAATTTATATGAGTTACGTTGGTCTCATGTAAGGTGGTTGTGAACCTTATGGTGCCGTTTAGGGGCTGTATGTGTTCCCCCTAGGTTCATAATTTTAATCCTAAGATTGGTTATTTACAAATTTTAGTCTTGTTCTCAAACTGAGAGTCCTGTGACTACGCGATTGGTTCTTACGAGTTACGTTGGTCTCGTGCGGGGTGTTTATCCCCATACTAGGAGATTCTAGGTTGTTCGGAGTTTCCCCTAGGGGCACATCTTCAAGAATAAGTTTTTTAATTTGAAAATTTTAGTCCTATTCTCAGAACCAAGAGTCCCATGACTATGTATTCAGTTCGTACGAGTTAAGATGGTCTCGTGTGAGCCATCCATATCCTCTGCGGGGACATTCGAGTGCAGTTCTAGGTTTTCCCATAGGGGCAACTTTCAAGCCTACGTATTATTATTTATAAATTTTATCCTTATTCTCAAACTGAGCATATCGTGACTATCCAGTTTGTTCCATTTGAACTTTTCGTGCTGATTGTGGGGCCATTCAAGGGTCCCCTATGGGCATATTTTGAATCCTAAGTCCCCTTGCTGGTCCCGTCTAAGCTTCTCGTGCCCCTTGCAGGGGGAGTTCGGTAGTTATTTTGGGATTTTCTCCTAGGGGAACATTTTTAATCCTAAGTCTGATTATTTGCAAATTTTATTTCTATTATCAAACGAGACTATCATGACTAAGAGGTCGGTTCCTTTTATTTATGTTGATCCCATCGAGGTGTTCACAACCCTTATACAGTCATTTGGGGGTTTTCTAAGTTCCTCTAAGGGGCACGTTTTCAAGCCTAAGTTTTTTTATTTGTGAATTTTAGTCGGATTCTCAAATTAGTAGTGACGTAATAATGCTGTCGGTTCCTAGGAGTTATGTTGGTCCTATGCGTGGTGTTTATGCCCCTTGCATTATCATTGGTGGTCTATTCTGGGATCCCCCCTTAGGGGAACATTTTAAAGCCTAAGTCTTATTATTTTGAAATTTTAGTCATATTCTTAAACTGGGTGTCCTATTACTATGCGGTCTGTTCCTAAAGTTATGATGGTCCTGTGCGTGGTGACCATCCCCTGTGTTAAGCCTTTCGATGGTTGTTTGTGTTTTCTCCTAGGGGTACGTTTAAGTCTCCTTATTTTAAAATTTTAGTCCTATTCTCAAACTGAAAGTCCCATGACTACGCATTCGAGTCCTATGAGTTACGGTTGTCCGGTTCGAGGGTTCTTACCCTTTGTGGGGCCATACGCGGACTATTTGGGTTTTTCCAATAGGGCACATTTTCAAACCTAAGTCTTCTTATTTGCAAATTTTAGTCTGATTCTTAAATCGGCGTGTCATGACTACCCGATATGTTCCTACGAGTTACGTTGGTCCCGTGCGAGGTGCTCGTGCCCTTTCAAGACCGTTCGAGGTTATAGTGAATTTTTTCACAATGGTCACATTTTAAAGATGAAGTCTACCTATTTGTAAATTTTAGTCATATTCTTAATATGGGAGTTCCGTGACTATGCGGTCAGTTTTTATGATTTACGTTAGTCCTATGCGAGGTATTCGCAACCCACACAAGGTCGTTTAGGGGGTGTTTTAGGCTTTTCCCTTAGGGAACGTTTTTAAGTCTAAGTAATATTTTTGCAAATATGAGTCCTATTATGAAACTAGGATTACCATGATGACGCGATCAGTCCTTATGAGTTATGTTGGTCCCGTGTGAGGTGTTTATGCCCTTGCAGGGGCAATTTGGGATTTGTTCTGAGATTCCTCTTAGTGGCATGTTTTCAAGCCTAAGTCTACTTATTTGAAAATTTTAGTCCTATTCTCAAACAAGAAGTTTAGTGACTAATTTGTTCTGAGATTCCCCTTAGTGGCATGTTTTTAAGCCTAAGTCTACTTATTTGAAAATTTTAGTCCTATTCTCAAACAAGATGTCTAGTGACTATATGTTTGGTTCCAATGAATTATGTTGGTCCTATGCAAGGTTTTTGTTCCCCTTGTGGGGTCTTTTAAGTCATGTTATGTTTTTTTCCGTAGGTCACGTTTTCAATCCTAAGTCTGCTTATTTGTAAATTTTAGTCCTATTCTTAATCCGGGAGTCATGTGACTAAGCGGTCATTTCCTATAAGTTACGTTGGTCCCGAGTGAGGTGTTCTTGCCCTTTGTGTGTGGAGGGGGGGGGGTGTTCATGGGTTGTTTTGAGTTTTAACCTAGGGGTACATTTCTAAGGCAAAGTCTGCTTATTTGAAAATTTTATCCCAATTTTCAAATCGAGAGTCTCACGACTACGTGATCAGTTTCTACGAGTTACGTTTGTCCCGTGTGATGTTCATGCCCCTTATAGTTCCGTTTAGGAGTTGTTCTAGGTTCCCTCATTAGGGCATGTTTTTATGCCTTCGTTTGGTTATTTGCAAAGTTTGGTCTTATTCTCAAACCTGGAGTCTCGTGACTACGCGATCATTCCTAGAATGTTTTGATGGTCCCATTCGAGGTGTCCATACCCCTTGTGAGGCCTTTTCGGGGGTTATTTTTGGTTTCCTCTAGGGGTACGTTTAATACGTTAAAGTATGCTTATTTGAAAATTTTACACATATTCTAAAACCGGGAGTCCCATAACTATGAGGTCGGTTCCTAAAGTTACATTGGTCCAGTGCGAGGTGTTTGTACCCGATTGAGGATCGTACAGGGGATATTGTGGTTTTCCCCTAGAGGCATGTTTTCAAGCCCATGTCTTCTAATTTGCAAATTTTATTCATATTCTCAAATCGAGATTCCCGTGAATATCCGTTCGATTCCACCTAATTACGATCGTTTTGTGTGAGGTGTTTATGCCCCTTTCAGGTCTGTTCGAACGGTGTTCTGAGTTTTCAACCCATGAGTAAATTTTCAATCCTAAGTCTGCTTATTTGTAAATTTTAGTCCTACTCTCAAGATGTGAGTCCCGTGATTACGCGATCGGTTACCATGAGTTATGTTGATCCCATACAAGTTGTTCGTGTCGCATGCACGACCGTTTAGGGGTTGTTTGGGGTTTCCCCTCGGGGCAAGTTTTCAAACCTAAGTCTTCTTATTTTTAAATTTGTATCATATTCTAAAACAGGAGTTCCATGAATACACAGTAAGTTCCTAAGAGTTACCTGGATCCCTTGCGAGGTCTTCATTCTCTCACGGGGCTGTTTAGGGGTTGTTTTAGGATTTCTTATAGTGACACATTTTCAAGCTTAACTCTAGTTATTTTAAAAATTTAGTAATATTCTCAAACCAGGATTCTCATGGCTATGCGGTCAGTTCCTATGAGTTACATTGGACCTATGCGAGCTATCTATTCCCCTTACGAGGCCATTCAAGGTCTGTTACGGGTTTCTCCTAGGGGGACATTTTGAAGATTAAGTATGCTTATTTGTAAATTTTAGTCCTATTCTCAAATTGAGAGTTTCATGACTACGCGATCATATCCCATGAGTTACATTGTTCCTCTGAGAGGTGTTCGCACCTTGCAGGGGCGTCTATGGGTTATTTCCAATTTCACCACTAGGGGAACATTTACAAGGCTAAGTTTTCTTATTTGTATAATTTATCCCTATTCTCAAACTGGAGTTCAAATGTCTAGACGATCAGTTTCTACGAGTTACATTGGTTCAATGCGAGATGTTCCTACCCCTTGTGGCATCGATCAGGGGTTGTTATGGGTTCCCAAATAGTGTCATGTTTTCAAAACTAAGGTTTATTATCTACAAATTTCAGTCCTATTTTAGAACTGGGAGTCACTAAATCTGTTATCATTTAAAATTATGTTGAACCCATGCGAGGTGTTAATACCATTGCAGTGTCATTTGGGGATCTTCTGAGTTCCCCTAGGGCCACATTTAGTCATATTTCAATACCGGTGACTACGCGATTGATTCTTAAAAGTTACGTTGGTCTTGCGCGAGGTGTTCATCCCCTTGCTGGTCCGTTCGAGGGATATTGGCTTTTTTTTTGCCTTTGGGAAAGTTTGAAATCCGAAGTCTTATTATTTGCAAATTTTAGTCCAATTATCAAACTAGGTGTCCAATGACTACGCAATAAGTTTGTATGTGTTATGTTGGTCTCGTGCGAGGTGTTCGTGCCCCGTGTAGGGCCATTCATGGGTTGTTTTTGGTTTCCCCAAGCGCACGTTTTCTAGACCTTGTCTTCTTATTTGACAATTGTACTTTATTCTCAAATCGAGAGTCATGTGACTATGCAACTGGTTCTTTGAAGTTAGGTTAGTCCCATGTGAGGTGTTCGTTCCCTTATGGGGCACTTTGGGGTTGTTCTATATTTACCTCTAGGGGAACATTTTTAACCCTAAGTTTGGTTATTTCAAAGTTTTAGTCCTATTATAAAATCAGGATGCCCATGACTACGCGGTTGGCTCCAAAGAGTTATGTCGGTCCTTTTCAAGCTTTACATGCTCCTTGCAGGAACTTTTCTAAGTCAAAGGGCACTTATTTGCAAATTTTAGTCCTATTCTCAAATTGGAAGTCCCCTGACTACGCGGTCGTTTCCTACGACTTACGATGGTCCTGTGAGAGTTTGATATGCCCCTTATTAGGCTTTTTGAGTGTTTTTTTAGGTTTTCCATTAAGGATATGTTTAAGTCAACTTATTTGAAAATTCTCATCATACTCTTAAATCGGGAGTCCCATGACTACGTGGTTGGTTCCTACGAGTTACTTTGGTCTTGCACGAGGTGTTCTTACCTCTTGCGGGGCCTTTCGATGAATATTGTTAATTTCCCCCCTTTGGACACGTTTTCAAGCCTAAGTATACTTATGTATAATGTTTAGTCATATTCTCAAACTAGGTATCCCGTGACCATGCGATCGGTTCCTTTTAGATAGATTGGCCCTATGCGAGTTTCCCGTGCCCCTTGCGAAGCCATTCAATGTTTTTTTTCAGGATTCCCCTAGGGTACATTTTCAAGCCCATATCAACTTATTTCAAATTTGAGACCTATTCTCAAATCGAGTGTCGCATGACTATGCAATCGGTTCTTATGAGTTACATTGGTCCGGTCTGAGGTGTTTGCCCCCTTGTGGGTTCATTCGAGGGCTATTCTAGAATTCTCCCTAGTGGCACATTTCAAGCCTATGTTTTCTTATTTTAAAATTTTAGTTCTATTCTCAAAACAGGAGTCAGGTGATAATGCAGTCGGTTCCTACCAGTTACGTTGATCTCATAGGAGCTATTCATTCCCCTTGTGGGGCCATTTGGGGGGATATTACGGATTTCTCTTTAGAGGCACGTTTTCAAGCCTAAGTTCAATTATTTCATTTTTTTGTCCTACTCTCAAATATGGAGTCCCATGACTACGTTGTCATTTCTTATAAGTTGCATTGATCACATGCGAGGTGTACATGCCCCTTTAAGGGGGCATTCATGGGTTGTTTAGTGTTTTCCCCTCGGGACATATTTCCCAGGCTAAGTCAACTTATTTGCAAATTTCAATCCTTTTCTTAAATTAGGATTTCTTGACTATGTGATCTGTTCCTATGAGTTATATTGGTCCCGTGAAAGGGTTCATGTACCTTATGGCCTTATTCAGGGGCTTTTCTAGGTTCCCCAATAGGGACACATTTTTAAGACAAAGTTTTCTAATTTACAAATTTTAGTCATATTCTCAAACGCGGAGTCACGTGACTATGTGGTTGGTTCCTACGAGTTACGCTAGACATGTGCGAGGTGTTCGTTCCCCTGGCACATTTTAATTTCTAAATCTTTCTATCTACAAATTTTAGTCCTATCCCCAAATCGGGATTCCCGTTACTACGCAATCGGTTCCTATGATTTATGTTCGTCCCGTGTGAAATGTTCACTCCCCTCAGGGGGCCGTTCAAGGGATGTTATGGGATTTCCACCTTTGGGCACATTTTCGGGCCTATATCTGCTTATATGTAAACTTTAGACCTATTGTTAAATTGGGAGTCCCGTGGCTACATGGTCTATTCCTATGAGTTAGGTTTTTCCCGTGCAAGGTGTTAGTGCCCCATGCATGGCTGTTCGGGAGTTGATTTGGGTTTTCCCTCGTCAGGGAATGTTTTCAACCTTAAGTCTTCTTATTTAAAAATTTAAGTCCTATTCTTAAAACATGAGTTCCATGCCTACATATTCGTTTCCTACAAGCTACATTTTTCCAGTGTGAGGTGTTCGTGCCATGGCGGGGTAGTTTTGGCCTTGTTTTGGATGTACCCCTTGTGGTATATTTTCATGCCTCAGTTTGCTTATTCGTAAATTTTATTCCTAGTCTTAAATCAAGATTCCCATGACTACGTTGTCATTTCATACGAGTTACCTTGGTCCAGCACTAGGTGTTCGTACCCCTTGATTAGGAGTTCGCAGGTTGTATCGAGTTCCCCCTTGGGGAATATTTTCAAGGCTATTTCTGCCTATTTGCAAATTTTAGTCCTATTCTAAAATCAGGAGTCCAGTGACTATATGGTCATTTCCTTCGAGTTACGTCGATCGAGTGTGAGCTGTTCGTTCCCCTTATGGGAGCATTTGAGATTTTATCTAGATTGCCCCTATGGGCACATTTTTAAGCTCGAGTGTGCTTATTTGCAAATTTTAGTCCTACTCTCATACCAAGAGTCTCGTGACTACGCAATCAGTTCATACGAGTTACATTACTCCCATGTGAGCTATTCATTCCCTATAAGAACCCTCCGATATATATTCTAGGTTTTCCACCAGGGGCTCGTTTTAAACCCTAATCTGCTTATTTGTAAATTTTAGTCCTATTCTCAATCCAGGAGTCCCGTGATTAAACGGTCATTTCTTTTAAGTTACGTTATCCCCTGCGAGGTGTTCGTGCCCATTGGGGAGCCATTCGGGGATTATTCTAGGTTATTTACCTCAGGTACGTTTTAAAGCTTAAGTTCACTTATTTGCAAATTTTAGTCATATTCTTAAATCGAGAGTCGCTTGATTATGCAGTCATTTCCTACAATTTACGCTGATCTCGCGCGAGGTTTTCTTGCCCTTGAAGAACCTTTTGGGGTTTGTTATGGGCTTTCCACTGAGGGCACATTTGCAAGCCTAAGTCTTCTTATTTGATAGTTTTAGCCCTCTTCAGAAACTAGAAGTGCCATGACTACGTGATCGGTTCCTACGAGTTACATTGGACCCATGCAAGTTATCCGTGCCCCCTAATGGGACCATTCAGGGTATGTTCTAGGTTTTACCTAGGGGAACGTTTTCATGCCTAAGTTCTCTTATTTTCAAATATTAGTCCTATTCACAAATTGGGTGTCCCGTGACTATGTCATCATTTCCTATGAGTTACGATCATTATGTGCGACGTGCTGTACCCCTTTTTCCCAGGGGTACCTTTCAACCTACTTATTTAATTTTTTTATTCATATTCTTAAATCGGGAGTCCCATGACTATGCGATCGGCTCATACAAGTTACATTGGTCCCATGAGAGGTCTTCATGACCTTTGCATAGCCGTTCATAATATTCTGGGTTCCCCCATAGGGGCACGTTTTTAACCCTAAGTCTTTTTATTTGCAAATGTTAGTTCTATTCTAAAGTCAAGAGTCCCATGATTATGAGGTCATTTCCTACGAGTTACGTTGGTCCTGTGCAAGGTGTTCATATCGCTTGGCAGGGCGTTTATTAGTTGTTTCGAGGTTCCCCGGGGGTGTTTTTCAAAGTCTAAGTCTTATTTTTTAAAATTTTTAGTCTTATTCTCAAATCGGGAGTCCCATGACAACGTGATCAGTTCTTTCGAGTTATGTTGGTATTGTGTGAGGTGTTTGTGCCCCTTGCAGTGATGTTCGTGGGATGTTCTGAGTTTTTCCCCAAGGGCATGTTTCCAAGCCTATGTCTTTTTATTTGTAAATTTTAAACATATTCTCAAATTAGGAGTCCCCTGACTATGCATATTGTTCCTAAGAGTTACGTTTGTCTCGTGCAAAGTGTTTCCTTCATATGTAGGGTCTTTCATGGGCTATTGTGGGGTTTCCCCTTGGGGCATATTTTCAAGCATAAGCCTCCTTATTTGCAAATTTTGGTACTATAATAAAATCAAGATTCTCATGACTACGTTGTCGATTCATTAGAGTTATGTTTGTCATGTTGGAGGATTTTGTGCCCCTTACAGTGCCATTTGGTGGTCATTCTCGGTCTTCACCTAATGCACATTTTAAAGCGTAAGTCTAGTTATTTGAAAATTTTAGTCCTATGCTCAAACCAGGAGTCCCATTACTGGGTGGTCGGTTACTCAAGTTACATTAGTCCCATACGAGGGGTTCATGCCCCTCACGGGGCCATTAGAGGACTATTATAAGTTTTCCCATTGGGGATTATTTTCAACCCTAAGTCTTCTTATTTGTAAATGTTAGTCCTATTCTTAAATCGGGAGTCCCATGACTACGTGATCGGTTCCTACAAGTTACTTTGGTTTTGTGTGAGCTATTCGTGCCCCATGTAGGGCAGTTCAAGGGCTAATGTGTATTTCCCCCCATAGGGGAACATTTTGAAGCCTAAGTCCACTTCTTTTGTAAGTTTTAGTCCTATTCTCAAATTAGGAGTTCCGTGACAATTTGGTCATTTCATACTAGTTACGCTGATCTCATGCCAGGTGTTCATACCTGTTGGGAAATCGTTCGGGGGTAGTTCTAATTTTTCCACCAAGGGGCATGTTTCTAATTCTGTCTTTTTTTCGAAGTTTTATTTCTATTCTTAAATCGAGAGTTTGATGACTATGTGGCCAATTCCTACGAGTTACGTTTGTCCCCTGCGAGGTGTTTATGCCCTTGTCGGATCGTTCGAGGGTTGTTTTGGGTTCCCCTTGGGGAACATTTTCATGCCTAAGTCTTCTTATTTGAAAGATGTTGCGCTTTTCTCAAACAAGGAGTCCCATGACTAGTCATTTGGTTCCTATGAGTTATGTTGGTCCCATGCGAGTTATAAATTTCCCTTTCGACGTCGTTTAGGGGTTGTTCTAGGTTTTGTTCCTTGGGTCACATTTTCAAGCTTAAGTTACCTTCTTTGTAAATTTTATTCCTGTTCTCAAATCGAGAGTTCTGTGACTACATGACCATTTCCTAAAGTTTACATTGGTCGTGTATGAGGTGTTTGTGCCCCATGCAGGGCCATTTCAGTATTCGCCCGATGGGCACATTTTGAAGTCAAAATATGGTTATTCAAATTTTAGACCTATTCTCAAATCGAGAGTCCTATGATAATGAGATTGATTCCTATGATATATTCTTCCCTCGTGTGAGGCATTCATGCCCTTGCGAGGTCGTTCAGTGGTTTTTTTGGTTTCCCCCTTAGGGGCACATTTTCAGGCCAAAGACTTCTTATTTGAAAATTTTAGTCATATTCTCAAATCGGGAGTACCATGACTATGTGGCCAGTTCTTACCGATTACGTTGGTCTCGTGAAAGCTATCCATGCCCCTTGTAGGGCCATTTGAGAGATCTTTAGGGTTTTACCCTAGGGGTATATTTTTAAGCATATGTCTGATTATTTGTAAATTTTACCTTATTCTCAAACCGGGACATCTGTGACTAAACGATTCTTTTCTATGAGGTACATTGGTACCGCACGAGAGTTCTTGACCCTTGTGGAACCATTCAGGGGATATTCGGTGTTCCCCCACAGGGACACATTTTCAAGTCTAAGTTTTCTTATTTGCAAATTTTATTCCTATTCTTAAACTGAAAGTCACTTTACTACACAGTTAGTTTCTTTCGAGTTACATTAGACCAGTGCGAGGTGTTTGTGCCCCTTGAGATGTTGTTCAAGGGTTGTTCTGGGTTCCCACTAGAGGCACATTTTCAAGCCTACGTTTTGTTATTTTCAAATTATAGTCCTATTCTCAAACGGGGAGTCTTTTGAATACGCAATCGGTTTTAAAAGTTAGATTGATCCCGATGAAGTGTTCTTTTCCCACGTGGGGACGTTCGGGAGCTGTTCTGGGTTTTCCCTCCTTGGGGAACATTTTAATCCTTATTATTCTTAGTTGAAAATTTTACCCATATTCTTAAAATGAGAGTCTCATGACTATGCGATCAGTTCTTACGAGTTTGGTTGGGCTAGGGCGAGGTGTTTGTGCCATGGCGGGGCCATTTAGGGCCTATTCTGGGATTCCCCTTAGTGGCACATTTTAAAGCATAATTTTATTTATTTCCAAATTTTATTCATATTCTAAAATCGGGTGTCTAAAGATTACGTGATCAATTCCTGTGATTTATATTGGTCCCGTGCGAGCTATCCGTTCCCCTAACGGGTCTGTTCAGGGACTTTTCTAGGTTCCCTTAAGAGAATGATTTCAAGCCCAAGCCCACTTATTTGTATATTTTAGTCCTATTATCAAATCGAGAATCTCACGACCATGAGGTAATTTTTTACGAGTTATGATTGTCCCGTGAGAGGTGTCTGTACCCCTTGTGAGGTCTTTCGGGCGTTGCTTTAGGTTTTCCCCTAGGGGTAACTCTATTAATTTGAATGTTTTCTTTCTATTTTTAAAGCCCGTGACTAGGTGATCAGTCCCTACAAGCTACGTTGGTACTTTGTGAGGTATTCGTTCCCGTTGCATGGCCATTTGGGAGATTTTTCGGGTTCCCTCATAGGGGCAAGTTTTCAACCATATGTCTACTTATTTGCAAATGTTAGTCCTATTATTAAATCGAGAGTCCCGTGACTATGAGGTCATTTCCTACAAGTTATGTTGTTCCACTGCGAGGTGTTCGTGCTCCTTGAGGGGGAGCTCGTGGGTAGTTTTAGGATTTCCCCGAGGGGCACTTTTCCATGTCTAAGTCTTCTTATTTGAAAATTTTCGTCACATTTTCAAGCCAAGAGTCCCGTGACTACGAGGACAATTCATACGAGTCATGTTGGTCTCGTGTGAGGTATTTGTGCCCATTGCAGGGCCATTGGGTGACTGTTTTGGGTTTTCCCTTGCGGGTATGTTTTCAAGCCAAAGTCTTTTTTTTTCCTGTAAATTTTAGGCTTATTCTGAAACATGGAGTCCCATGATTTCGCATTTGATTCCAATGAGCTACGTTGGTCTCATGCGAGGTTTTCGTTCCCTATGAGGAGCCGTTTGTGGGCTATTCTGGGTTTTCCCTAGGGGACATGTTTTCAATCCTAAGTTAGCTTATTTGCAAATTTTGGTCCTATTCTCAAATTGGGAGTTCTGTGAGTATGTGGTAAATTCATACGAGTTATGTTAGTCCTGTTTTAGCAATTTTTTTTCCCTCCGAAGCCACTTAGGATCTATTCAGGGATTTCCCCCAGTGGCACGTTTCAAACCATAAGTCTGCTTATTTGCAAATTTTAGCTCTATTGTCGACCCGAAAGTCCAGTGACTTCGCATCATTACGTATGGGTTACGTTAGTCCCATGTGAGGAGTTCATGACCCTTAGGAAGCCGTTTGGTCTTGTTCTATTTTTTTTAGCTTAGGGCATATTTTCAAGCCTAAGTCCGCATTTTTGCAAAGTTTAGTCCTATTCTTAAATCGACAGTCTCGTGAGTATGCAGTCATTTACTATGAGTTACATTGGCTTAGAGTGAGCTATTCGGGCCCTTGTGGGGCCATACTGAGGCTATTATAGGTTTCCCCCAGGGGAGCTTTTTCAAGCCTAAGTCTGCTCATTTGCAAATTTTTAGTCATATTCTCTAATTGGAAGTCCCATGTCTACACAGTCATTTTCTAAAAGTTATGATGGTCTTGTGTGAGGTGCTTTGTGCTCCTTATGAGGCATTTTGGGTGTTGTTTTAGGTTTTCCTCTAGGGGTACATTTAATCCCACTTACTTGAAAATTGCATTATTATTCTTAAATTGGGAGTCCTATGGTTACATGGTCGGTTTTGATGAGTTACATGGTCCCATCCAAAGTGTTCGTTCCCCTTGCGCGACCATTCAGGAGACATTTTTGGTTCCCCATAGGGGCACATTTTCAACCGTAGTCGTCTTCTTTGAAAATTTGAGGCTAACTCTTAAATCATGAGTCATGTGACTATGAGACCATTGCATACGAGTTATGTTGGTCTAGTGTGAGGTGTTTATACCCATTATACGGGTGTTCGTGGGTTGTTTTGAGTTTCCCCAGGGCACTTTTCAATGGCTAAGTCTACTTAATTGAAAATTTTATTGATATTCTCAAATTGGGAGTCCAGTAACAATGCGGTCTGTTTCTACGACTTGGTCTCATGTGAGGGGTTCGTGCCCCTTAGGGCTGTTCATGAGGATATTTTGGATTTTTCCTTGCGTTCATGTTTTTAAGCCTAAGTCTTCCTATATGTAATTTTTTTACCTATTCTCTAACCAAGAGTCTTGTGATTGCATGGATGGTTTGTATGAGCTACACTGGTCTCGTGCGAGGTTTTCATCCCTATGTGGGGCCGCTCCTGGGCTATTGTGGGTTTTCTCTTAAGGGGCATGTTTTCAAACCTAAGTATGCTTATTTGTAAATACTGGTGCTATTCTTAAACCGAGAGTCCCATGACAAACATGGTCAATTCATACGAGTTATGTCAGTTCCACATATGCTATTCCTGCCCCATACGGGGTCATTTCATATATTTTCAAGGTTTCCCCAGGGGCACAATTTAAATTCTAAGTAATCTTATTTGCAAATTCTAGTCCTATTGTCAATTCCGGAGTCCCACGACTACACTTCAATTCCCGCGACTTACGTTGGTCCCGAGCGAGTTATCTATGCCCCTTGTGGGGCCATTTTCTAGATTCTTTAGGTTTCCGTTATGGGAACGTTATCAAGTCTAAGTATGCTAATTCCAAAATTTTACCCATATTCTGGAATCGGGTGTATCGTGGCTACGCGGTCAGTTTCTTGGAGTTACCATAGTCTTGTGTGAGGTGTCTGTGCCACTTACGAGGCATTTCAGGTGTTTTTTTAGGTTTTCCCCTAAGGGTACATTTAAGTCTACTAATTTGAAAGTTTTATTACTATTCTTAAATCGGGAGTCCCATGACTACCCATTTGGTTCCTATGAGTTACGTTGGTCCCATGTTGGTCCCATGCGAGATGTTCGTTCCCCTTATGGGGACATTTAGGAGATGTTCTGGGTTCCCCTATAGGGGGCACAAATTTAACCCATAGTCTTCTTATTTGTAAATTTTAGTCATATTCTCAAATCGGGAGTCCTGTGACTACAATGTCATTTCCTACGAGTTACATTAGTCCCGTGCGAGGTGTTCGTGCCTCTTATGGGGGCATTCGTGGGTTGTTTTGGGCTTCCCCCAGGGGCACTTTTCCCATGCTAAGTCTTCTTATTTGAAAAGTTTAGTCGTATTCTCAAATCGAGAGTCTTGTGACTATGCGTTCATTTCCTAAGAGTTACGTTTCTCTTGAGCTATCTATGTGTGCCCCTTGCGGTGCCATTCTTAGGCTGTCAAAGGTCTCCCTTAGGGGAATATTTTCAAGCCTAAGTCTCCTTATTTGCAAATTTTAATCATATTCTGAAATTGGGAGTCCCGTGACTACGTAATAAATTTCTACGAGTTGCGACAGTCCCATGCGAGGTGTTTGTGCCCCTTGTGAGGCCTTTCATTAGTTGTTTTAGGTTTTCCCCTAGGGTTATGCTTAAGTCCACTTATTTGAACATTTTCTTACTATATATAAATTGAGAGTACCTTGATTTCGCGGTCGGTTCCTATGAGTTACACTGGTCCCATTCGTGGTGTTCGTTCCCCTTGCGTGGCCATTTAGAAGATGTTTTGGGTTCCCCCATAGGGGCACATTTTCAACCCCAAGTTCGTTTATTTTCAAATTTTAGTCCTATTCTTAAATCCGGAGTCCCATGACCATGAGATCACTGCCTACAAGTTACGTTGGTCCATTGCGAGGTGTTCGTTCCCCTTACAAGGGCATTCATGGGTTGTTTTGGGTTCCCCCATGGGAACTTCTCCATGGCTAAATCTTATATTTGAAATTTTTTATCATATTCTCAAATCGAAAGTTCCGTGACAATGTCGTCAGTTCATATGAGTTGGTCTCATGCGAGGTGTTTGTGCCCCTTGGGAGCTGTTATGGGGTTGTTCAGGGTTTTCCCTCACGGGCATGTTTTTAAGCCTAAGTTTGCTTATTTATAAATTTTAAACATATTCTAAAACCAAGAGTTCTTTGATTGACTGATCGATTCTGAAGATCTACCTTGGTCCCTTGAAAGGTGTTCATGCTCCATGTGGGGCTGTTCGGGGGCTATCATGGATTTTCCATCGGGAGCATGTGTTTAAGCCTAAGTGTGATCATTTTCAAATTTTAGTCCTATTCTAAAACCACAAGTTTCGTGACTATGCGGTAAATTTTGTTATTCTAAAATTAAGAGTCCCATGACTATGTTGTCATTTCCTACGAGTTAGTCCTGAGCGAGATATCTATGCCCCTTTACGGGGCCATTCTAGGCTACTTCTAGGTTTCCTTTAGGTGAAAATTTTCAATCCTAAGTATGCTTATTTGAAACTTTTAGCCCAATTCTCAAATTGGGAGTCCCATGAATACACGATCATTTTTTAAAAGCTACGATGGTCCTATGCAAGGTGTTTTTACCCATTGTGAGGCCTTTTGAGTGTTGTTTTAGGTTTTCCCCCAGGAGTACCGTTTAAGCGTACTAATTTTATTTTTACTATTCTTAAATCATGAGTTCCATGAATATGCGGTCAGTTACTACGATTTACGTTGGTCCCAATAGAAGGTGTTCGTTCCCCTTACGGATCCATTCTTGAGACGTTTTAGGTTCCCCCATTGGGGCACATTTTTAACCCTAAATCTACTTATTCAAATATTTTAGTCCTATCCTCAAATTGGGAGTCCCGTGTCTACAAGGTCATTTCCAAGTAGTTATGTTGGTCCCATGTGAGGTGTTCGTGCTAATATGGGGGTGTTCATGTGCTATTTCGAGTCCCCCTGGCAATTTTCCACAATTAAGTATACTTATTTTAAAATTTTAATCATATTCTCAAACTTGGAGTCTTGTGACTATGTGGTCTAATATACCAAGTATATCCTCGCCCTAAGACTTAGACCTCTCGGCCTAGGATGATCGTGGCTAACTCATATAGCATAGGGAATTTTGACTCCATCATGGGCCCAATCTGAGCTGACTCATCCTCGATCGATTCCTCCTCACATAGAGCCTCGACCTCATCTTAAAAGGTAAATAATCATTCCCAGCATCATTGTCCTCGAACTTCACCTAGACTATGAGGGTAGGAAGAGACAACTCAACGGGACAAGTGTCATTCCATAAATGGACCCCAATTTGATAACTCGGCCTCGGCTTAGCCTCCACAACCGATAGCTTGACCGTCGGCAAAGTGTGTAGATTAGGGAATGCATTGAAGAGTGCGCATGGACTGCGCAACCCACATGGATCAAACCTTTATAACAATATCACCCTCACACGTGAGGGAATATTTTATCATCATGACCTATATGTGACAGTGACAGACGGATCAACCTCATTGGATAAGAACATTCTATACATGCTTGGGGGTACATTAAACCCACCAAGAACTATATATACCTATCTTCTACATCTTTTCAATGGACCTTAATTCAAAAACCCTAATGATACCCTACTGAAATTGCAGCATAAAGAGAGAAAGTTGAGTTATTTGTATCTAAAGGACATTAAATTCATTTCTTAGTGAAATTCACTCACACACACACAATGGAGTAGGCCAAGATTGGCTGAACCACTTATATATTGTCATATATCCTCTTTGCCTTACCTCCTTTTCCATTTTATTGTTTAATTCTCACCATTGTTACACATTAGAGATCTTACTGGATTGACCTTATATCATATTTACTTGGTGATATCCTAACTGGTATCATCAGCTGGCGCCATTTGTAGCAAGCGAGATTATTATCTTCTTCCTTTCATTTTTATCTTACTCTTCATTGAATTCCGTGGTGGTAGTCCAGCCTCACACCTAACTGGGTTTGAACGACCATTAAAAGAGCTCTGATTAGAGTTTGAGCTCACTTACCGTTCATCCAACTCTCTTCCAATAATTCTTTTGATCATCTAGATCACTAGATTTCATGGTATAAAATCTTTCACTTGGTGGAGGTCATACTTCCAGTCAAGCACCACCACAATCTGAGATGGCGTACATTGTAGCAGCACTGTGCTCATTGGTAGCCAGTCAAGTTAAAATGCAAGAGAAGCTGGCTTCCTTTAGTCAGAATTTCAGATAACTTTAGCTGCCAGGGAGGGCATACTTCCGGTGATAAGGGGGACCACCTCCGACTCGATAGAAGGATGCACCATCACAATAGAGGTGGAGAGACATTTATAACCCCATGCATCTATGCCTAGGGATGCAAGGTCAGGATTATAAGAAAATGGGTGAGATGATGACGTAGAGTGCTAGGAACCATATGAGATTTTGGGGGATACTGTGCACCCCATTCAAGATAGCAGAGGAAGCACTTCAAGGCCGAGCCGAGAGGGATGGTCTCGTCCCTTAGCGTTTAATAGGCTCAGTAATGGGTCCTCATTTGACAGGATCAACCATGTAGGTGATCTTCGAGATCGATTGTCCAGGTCTCACATTAGGGTAGGTTCCATAAGAAATGGAGGGTGTGTTGATAGATGACACACCAATGACTAAGATGAGTAGCAACATTAAGTTAATATTCGTCAAAGAATGATGATCAAGAACCCGTCCAATTCCAAGATGCGAGGGAAGGGGATGGTGAGAATGCTGCTCAGGCCGAAGGAGATAATTCCATAGTGGTTGCTATCGATAAACCTTGGAACAATTTTTTTTTTATGATTAGCGGATAAGATTGTCGACTTGCTGAAAAGTCGAGACCTTCCTAAGAGGGGTTATAATTAAGGGACCCTAATTATTGTTAGTATTGCGAGCTATCCTACACCAGCTAAGTTCAAGCCATCAATGGGGACGTCGAAGTATGATTGAAGTACCAATCACGTCCATCATATTGAGATGTATAAATCCGCTGCAGATATGTTGTGGATCTCAGATGAGATGAAGTGTAGAGCATTATCAAGCACTTTGTAACCTTAAGAAGCTTGAAAATAGGTTCATACTTCCCTTCAAAGAAACTCAATTGAGAACTTTAAGCATGCTGTAGATATCTTCATACATAGCTTATGATTTTGGGTTAATCCGATGACAAAGACCACTCACTTGCTATATGTAAATCAAGGGACGAACGAGTCTCTGAGGGATTACATAGCCCGCTTTAATAAGGAGAAACTGGAAGTGGAAGACCATGATAAAAATATAGTGATGACTACCTTTCTGGGTGGTCTGTACAAAGGAAATATTTTGTGGAAATTGGTTGAGGACCCTCTAAAGTCCATGGCAAAACTCCAGGTTATGAATGGGAGATTCATGAATGCTGAGGAGGCCATGAAGCCAAAAGGTGAAGATGAAAATGGAGTTAGTGGGAGTAAAAATCAACCCTAATATGATCCTGAACGCGATAAAGAATGATAGGTCCCTAAGATGGCCAAAAAATCTAAGAGCCCTCCTTACAAGAGTTATAAGAGGAAATTGTGTCAATTTCACTAAGACCATGGCCATACCACTAACCGATGCTTCGCTCTAAATGACAAGATAGGCAAGATGTTGAAGAAAGGAAATTTGAGAATGTTTATGGACAAGAATAGTTTGAAAGGTGGACAAGACAACACCCAAAAGCAGAGGAATGATAAGTGTAGACCAGACACCCAAAAAATAGAGATGATGATTCTTTGATTAACGATGACAAGGCCGACCCAGATTTGCCTCCTTCTATCATTAATCCTAAGGGTCGGCTAAATATGATCTTTATGGGGTTAAAAATGATTTGCAGTGGACTTGCAGGCAGTGGGAAGGATATTGATGATAAAACAGCTCATGTGGCAGAAGCCTAAGCTCTTTAAAAACCCAAAGTGGTGCTCTTGGTAGTTATTGAGCAGAAGTTGGGTAAGAGAACAAAAGTTAGTACGAACACTCTGATAGTTGGCTTTTCAAGGTTGGATTTTAAGGTAATCCTAGACCCATATGATGACCCTATGGTGATCACCACCAAAGTGAATGAGTATGAAGTTCCTAGGATATTGGTCGACAGTGGTAGTTCAGCCGATGTGATGTTCTGGGACTATTACAAGGGCCTAGGATTGAACAAGAAGATACTTGTCCCGTATGACCAACCTGTGATTAGTTTTAGTGGAGAGGAAGTACAACCTTTTAGAATTTATGAAATGGATGTTAGAATGTGGAACAGTTGGCTGGACTGTCTCACAAGGAAGATCAATTTCTTTATTATGGACAAGAATGTCTATTCAACATATAACATCATAATGGGGCATGTATACCTTAGAGAGTTTGAGTTCGTACCATCAATAGTTCACATAAAAATAAAATTCCCAATTCCTTATGGAGTAGGGGAAGTTCAAGGTGACCATGTCGAGGCACATGAATGCTACTCCAATTCGACTGAAGAGACATAGGTGCGTAAATGGGCCACCTTAATTTATAACATAGACACTCTCGACCACAGAGATGAGACAAAGCTAAAAAAGGGTGAAGTAAATGAGGAGGCCGAATCCATCATCCTCAATAAGGATGAGCCAAAAAAATGTCTAAATCGACAAGGCCATGAAGAGAGAGATCAAAGAAGGGCTAATTAAATTGCTCAGGAAGAGATAACGTATTTTTTCTTGGAGCCACGAAGATATGCTAAGAATTGATTCAGAGGTTCTATGCCACTAGCTCAACATGGTCGAGGGAGATAAACAGTTAGGTAAAGGTGGAGGGTCTACTCCCAAGAAAAGTACGAAGTTATTAGAGATGAGATAAAGAAGTTAGAGAAAGTCGACTATACCAGAGAGTTTTTCTACCCAGAATGGTTAGCCAATGTTGTCATCGTGCCAAAGCCTAATGAAAAATGAAGAATGTGTGTTGATTTCACAGACTTGATGAAGGAATGCCCCAAAGATATCTTCCCTCTATCGAGAATAGATCAAATGGTTGATGCCATATCTGGGCATGAACTAATGAGCTTTACGCCTATTCAGGCTATAATCATATATTCATCGACCCGGTCGACGTTAAGAAGGCCTCATTCATCATTGATAAAAGGAACTTACTGTAATAAGGTAATGAACTTCGACGCCAAGAATGTTAGTGTTACATACCAGAGGCCAATAAATAAAATGTTCGACCATTAAGTAAGTGATTCCATGAAGGTGTACATTAATGACATGCTTACTAAGAGCCTCAGGGTCGAGACACATGTATCCAACTAGGAGAACACTTCAACAAAATGGATAAATATCATATGAAGTTGAATCCTTCAAAGTGTGTCTTCAGAGTCGGGGTAGGTAAGTTTTTATGTTTTAATGTCAATTAATGGGCGATAGAAGATAACCCACAAAAAAATAAACATTTAATTTAAATGAAGACTTCTAAGACAATTAAATAAGTCCATAAGTTGATCGAACAAGTGGCAGTGTTGAATAGGTTTGTATCTAGTGCAATAGACAAGTGTCTTACCTTATTCAATGTGCTGAGGAAAGACTTTAAGTGGAACGAGGAGTGTGAACGGTCCTTTCAGGAATTGAAGGTCTATCTTAGCTTCCCAATCTTGTTGTTAATACCTATTCAAGGAGAAACATTGTATTTGTACCTGGTCATGTATGAGTCATCCATCAATGCAAAAATTATGAGAGATGATAAGTGTGTCCATAAGTGAGTATATTTCAATAGTAATGCTCTTTAAGGGCCCGAGTAGAGATATCAAAAAGTGGAAAAGTTATCTTATGCTCTCATCCATGCATCACTACACCAAATCTGCCCATTTGTCAAGGTCATTGACCTTGACAAATCCACCTTGTCAAGGTCATTGACCGTGACATTTCGAGGCGAGACAACTTTTTTTGTCACGGTCATTAACCTTGACAACCTTGACAAAAACACGCGTTTTGTGTCACGATCGTGTCAAGGTCAATGACCGTGACACGTTTGTCACGGTTTATAACCGTGACAAAGCAGTGATCCTTTTTAAAAAATTATCACGGTCAATGACCGTGACAATTCTGGGCAGAATTAAAAACAAACTGCTGGACAGTATGGCCACTGCCATTGCCCAGCAGTATATTTGTACCTGTTATAGCAACGTTGTACCTGTTCCAAACATCATATATCCGAACAAACTAAAGATAATGCAAATATATATTCAAATAAGAAACTATTTAAAAAGAAACAACATCACCGTCATTTTATCTCAAATCTACAAACTATTTGCATGGAAAAGAGATTTTGTACCGCGACGCTCGGGAACACCTCCTTATCCTTCCCTTCTCGTCCGAATAGCCACATAAGTATAGAGCATATGTGGCCTACCCTTAGGGCCACTCCCTGTACCCTGAATTGAAATAAAGTAAAATTAGTATCCGCCCCTCAAATATAGATAAATATAAATCGTAATTGAAATCGAAATCGAAATTGACATATAAATATAAATACCTTACCTGTAGTGTCACTCAAACAACTAACTTGAGCTCATATGACACCTCCTTGCAACTAATGTACCCCGGGAAATCATGTCAATTATAATTCTCTTCATATCTAAACACTAAGAAATACCATAATCCTATGGAGGTATGCGTTGCAAATTCCTTCCAACCGTTGTTTAGCCAAAAATCAGCAATTGAAGTTGTCAACTCCACCTTTGAATGGTCTCCCATGTTTTGCTAGAAGTTCCAAGTGGTGGGGTTTGGAAAGTGGAATTGACAACTTCAACTGGTGATGTTTGGCTACATAACGGTTGGGAGGAATTTGCAGAGCATCGCTCAATAGGATTATGGCATTTCTTAGTGTTCGGATAGACGAAGAGATTCAGTCTCCTCTCCACGAATAAAAAACCCCAAATAACTATGTACTAATCACCTATTAAAGGTAAGAAGCGTATATTCATGGATTAGTATAAACAAAACTTAGATGTAGTTGGAATATTTATGTATTAATCTCCTACACAAGAGTGAAAATGATAATGTGCAGATCAAGTAAAATCATTAAAAATGGATGTTTCGGTACAAATTGAAATATTTATTACAAATTGAATTTTTTTTTCAAATTTGGATTATCATAAAAAATGGGTTGATATTCGGTAGGAGCAGCCAAGTCATCCACACTACTATTTAGACGCCTTGGCGCGTGTTGGACAATTTACCACGGCTCGTTGTTGATATACTCCAAGTAAAACACTTGCTTAACCTTTTGAAATGCACAAACAAATGGCTCATCGCTCACGTGGTCGTTGCTCTTCAACTTGGACAAGTCAACCATGATCAAATTGGTGACAGGATCAACTTTACAAGCATTTTTATCCTCAACTCTTACCCATTCACAGTAAAATACAACCTCTTTGAATCTTATATAATCCAATTCAAATATATTTTGGATTACACCATAGTAAGTCATTTCAGCTTCAACGAGGTTTTTATCTTTTGCGCTCGCTCGAAAGAAAGTAAGAGCCTTGTATGAAATTCCCGAGTTCTGTACATTTGTACTTTCCTCGTACACTTTAGCGCCAAAAATGTAACCGTTCAATCGATATTTTTTGTACTCTTGTGCCACGAACAAGGGTCCAGTGGCTAGACGAGCAAGCCTTGATGTCGCATCACCCATCTTTAGGAGCTGAGAATATAGATAAATTAATTATATTAGTGGTAAAATTTGAGTGTAATGTAACGTTATATAACGACTGTTTTCATTGTAATTACCTCTTGTGTCAACCATAGCCTAAATTCGCTGTCTGATTGTACCACTGTTTTTCGTCTTTTATTGTTCTCACCGTCTTCATATTTACTGCATATTACAAAATTAATCATGTATAAAATAATCTAAAATAATGTTAAACATTATAATATTCGAAACTTACTTTTTCCATTCTTCAAAATCTTCATGTGTGTCAAATAGATAACGAGCTACTTGTTCATGTTGCAAACTCGTTAATTTCACTCGTTTTCCCATCACATTACCACCATCATCGAGGAATTCATCAGTGTCATCAACGCTGGTCGAGTCAGTCATATATTCCTGAGTATATATTGATGACTCCACGGTGATGTATTCCTCTGCAATTGATCCTGCAATATATAGCGTATTCTTGACGTAATCTTTAAAAACTTTCATCAATCTTTCAAACGGATACATCCACCGATATCTAACTGGACCACAAAGAAGTGCCTCGTCGCATAGGTGTACCAACAAGTGAACACTTACGTCAAAGAATGCTGGGGGAAAGTACTTCTCCAATACACAAATCGCTTCGTTCACAACCAATTTTGCGGCCACTATGTGTTCTCGATTCACTACCTTCTCACACAAGAGGGAGAAGGTAATACTAATTTTCATAATAGCCCTACGCAAATCCTTGTGCTTGGAGAAACAGTGCTTAAACAATAGAGGAACCAATTGCATGATCACATGCCAATCGTGGGACTTACACTTATGTAAATCATGAGTAACATAATTCACAATCCTTTGCAAGTTGGACGAAAAAGTAGATGGGCCCTTCAAATTATATATTGTGTCTAGAAGCACCTTCCTTTCCTAACTCGTCAAAGTAAACGCACCAGGGGGAATTACTGTCCTTCCCCTACTATCTTCTTTCAACCATAGTTGTGGTTTAAGTTTTAACGTTTTAAGGTCTTTTCGTGCATTTTCTCCATCCTTCGAATGACTCCCCCCAAGGCAAGTACCCACAATATGTTCAGCGAAGTTCTTCTCTGCATGCATCACATCCAATACATGGCGCACCGGGTTTTTCTTCCAACAAGGCAAGTCAAATAAAATTGACCTCCGAGACCATGCCTTTCTTATCTCAGTTTCATTCCCTGTGGGGGTCTTCTTATGCTTGACATTCTTAAATTTGGGATTCTTACCTGTCATATTTGGGCCACATTCAGAAGATTTACTTTCAATTTCTGAACCCTAAAGTTGTCTCGGCGGTAGCATATGTTCAGCTCCGCCCAATAAAAAATTGGAAGCTTTCTCAAATATGAAACTATGAGCTGGGGGTAAAAACCTCATGTGGCAATGGTATACATTTTTTAAGCTGGAGGATAGACGAAGAGATTCAGTCTCCTCTCCACAAATAGGACACCCCAAATAACCATGTACTACACATACAGATAATGTCCCATAAGCTGGAAAATCATGAATTGCCCACATCAACATAGCTTTCAGCGTAAACTCTTCTTTTCTAAAAGAGTCAAATGATTGCACACCCTCTTCCCACAACTCATTTAATTCTTCTACCAATGGAGCCAGGTAGATATCAATGTCTTCACTTGGTGCCTTTGGCCCAGGTATCAATAAAGCCATCATCGAAAATTCAGGTCTCATACACTGTGAAGGAGGGAGGTTGAGTGGGGCTAGGATCACTGGCCATACACTCTGATTGGTGCTTAGATTTCCAAATGGATTGAAACCATCTGTTGATATAGCCAAACGAATGTTGCGTTTTTCTCGAGCAAAATCGGGATACTCATAATTCATCCTCCGCCAGGCAGTAGAATCAATATGATGACGCACGATATTACCCCCTACTTCTGCCCTAGCATGCCAAGTCATTGCCTCTGCAATCCATGGTACTGTGAAAAATCGCTATAATCTAGGCCCAACGGGAAAATATTTCAATACTTTTTGAGGCACTTTTGAGCTTGTGCCTTCCTTACTAGTAGATTGGACATATCTAGGTTCATCGCATACCGGACAATGATCGAGATTTTCATACTCCTTTCGGTATAGTATGCAGTCATACACACAAGCATGAATCGATTTATACTTCATTCCCAAACCTTTCAAACTGTTCTTCATAACAGGATAGCTATTTGGAATTGTATTCACCTTGGGTAATAAGCTCTTCACCCATTTCAGAATTCCCATCACGCTATTGCCAAACAAACCGTACTGCGTCTTCAAACTGTGCAAACCAACCATGGCATGTAAAGTTGTTTGATCTTTCTCACAGCCAGAGTATAACGGTTGGGTCGCCTTAAATTTTAAACTTTGGTAGTCATCGTCAAGTTTTATCGTGTTATCTTCACGAGCACTTGAATCTTGTACATCATCAGTAACCTCATTCTCCTCAGCTTCATAAACTCCGTACGCATCATCAACTAAATCCTCTAACATATTATGATCTATGTCGTCCCCTTATTCATCTATTCTACTTGTTGAAGGTTGTTGTGAAAGTTGGTCAGGGACAAATGGAACTTTCAATTCACCGTGAAAACTCCAAAATCGATAACTATCTTGCATACCCGATCTTAACAAATGTAGTTCAACTGTTTTCCACTCAAACACCTTACCATTCTTACACCTAGCACACGGACAAGGAAACTCTTCATCATTACGACATCTCGTTGCATATTTCACAAATTCGTTAGCACCTCTGCGAAACACATCCCCCATTCTATTAGTCTCACCCATCCACTCTTTGTATTTCGGATATCCCATCACAGCTACCACAACTAAAGACCTATTAAAGGTAAACAAAACTTATATTTATAGTATGTTTTATTTAATTATCCAGTCATTTAATTATCCTATTAAAGGGTAAGTGGTCCTATCCCATTCAAGAATGCATTTTTCTGTAATATACTTAATAGCTCATGCACATTGTTACGATTTGAAAAAAATTCGACAGCATATCCCCTTAGTTCTCCAAGTACACGACGTAGATTGGCAGGTGTGAGTGTTATTTCAATTGGTCAATTAAAATAACAGTCACACTTGTCAATCTAGTATGTACCCAGAGAACATTAAGATACGACTGCCGAACTTCCTCCAAAAGTAACAACTTTAAGCCAATAAGAATATTATACATAAATTATACAGTCGCAAACTGTCCAAACGGGACAATTGAAGAGATCTCATTACAGGGGTAATGACTCTCGAACGGGTCTAAGGGTTATTGAATGCGTACGCATAAGAACTAGAATGCTAGTATCTATGCGCACTATATTTAATTTCAAGTATGTTTCATATAATGGGTTAATTCAAATACAAAAATAAATTCATGGGTTAATTCAAATACAAAAATAAATTCATGTATTGACCACACACACACACACGCACTATCTAAGTTGTTCTATAGGTATAAAAACAATTATTATCCAATTATTATCCAACTATTATCAATTATTTATTTTGAATGTAAATAATATTCAAAACCCCACCCACCCGCACCCCCTCCCCCTCCCGATGTTTATTATCCAATTATTATCCAACTATTATCAATTATTTATAAAATTGATGTCTACTTTTAGTGTTGTGTATACCCCACCCCACCCCACCCCCTCCCCCACCACACACCACACACACACACACCCCCCACCCCACCCCCTGCCCCACCACACACCACCACACACACACACACACCCCACCCCACCCCACCCCTGCCCCCCACCCCCACCCCTGCCCCCCTCCCCCACCACACACCACCACCACACACACACACCCCACCCCACCCCCTGCCCCCCTCCACCACGCCCCACCCCCTACCCCCACCCTGCCCCACCCCACCCCCTGCCCCCCTCTACCACCCCCTGCCCCCCTCCACCCCGCTCCACCCCCTACCCCCACCCTGCCCCACTCCGCCCCACCCCCTACCCCCACCCTGCCCCACCCCCCCCCACACGCACGCACATACACACATATATGTATACACATACACACATAAATATACACACAAATATATATATATATATATATATATATATATATATATATAAATGGAAGAGAGAGAGAGAGAGAGAAAACCGACCTGAGAGAGAGAGAGCAGCGTCGAGAGAGAGAGAGAGAGAGAGAGAGAGAGAGAGAGAGAGAGGGAGGGAATGGCGCGGAGGGAAAAAAGAGGGGGGATAGGGTTTTTGCTGCGAACATTGTCACGGTCGTGTCAAGGTCTTTGACCGTGACAAGTATTTAAATTATTGTCACGGTCATTTCAATGTCAATGACCGTGACATAAAACGCGTGTTTTTTGTCACGGTCATTGACCTTGACAAGGGTGGCCAGCTGAAAGGTGATAATTTGCCCATTTTGGTGTAGTGCATCTAGAAATATGAAACCTTACTTTCAATCCCATACGGTTATCCTAATAGACTCTCCTCTTAGGCAGGTCATCCATAAACCAAGGAAATTGGATAAGTTGATGGCCTAGTCTATAGAGTTGGGAGAATTCGATATCATGTGTCAGTCGATAACGACCATTAAGCGGCAGGCTCTAGCTGGTTTTGTAGCCGAGTTCACATGGGATGAGGCGGATGCATAGGAGTTTGTTAATCCAGCAAATTATCCAGAAAAATTTTGCCTCCCCTCGGTTGAGACGAATACGTCCGGGACAATAATGGTCGAGAATGAGGAAGAAAGATTTGTGATTAAGAATCGGGACTTGGAAGAAGGCAATTTCTCTAAAAAAAAAGGTACAATATGGAACCTCTTTATTGATGGTTCCTCTTGTAAGACATAGAGTGGAGCTAGTTTGATAGTGTCAGCCCCCAACATACCTGATGTAGAGTATTCTTTGTGATTCAAGCTCAAGGAATCTAACAATGAATCTAAGTATGATGCCCTTCTTGCCAATCTATCCCTCACCAAAGAACTGAATTTAAGTCAATTATTAGTTAATAGCGATTATAAACTGGTAGTTAACAAAATCCTAGGAGTGTACGAGGCTAAGGATGAAAGGATGGATAAGTATCTATCCCAGGTAAAAGCACTGCTTGAAAAACATCAATGAGATAAAGCTCAAAAGGATCCCTCGACTGGATAATGGTCAAGTTATTGCTTAGCAATATTGGCATCAACAACCAAAATTGAGATAAGAAGGTCGGTGCATGTCGTTATTTTACATCGGCCGACTATAGAAGAAGAAGAAAACACGATTGAATTTTGATTAAGCCTTGAGAGAGGATAATCTTGGATGGATCCTCTCACCCGATATATAAAATATGGTGAACTACCAGACTCAAAGTTGGAAAGAAAGAAGGTAAGGTATAAAGCAACTAGGTTCTCAGTAATTGGGAATGTTTTCTACAAAAAATGATTCTTCCTCCCACTACTACGATGTGTGCATTCGACAGAGGTGGAATACATCTTGAAAGATATACATGAAGGTTTCTGCTCCAGTCATATATGAGGGAGATCTTTAGCGAAAAAGGGTGGTCACCCAGGGGTATTAATGGCCGACTTTGTTTAGGGATGCGACCAAGTATGTCAAGAGATATGACAAGTGTCAGAGGTTTACTAGCATCCCTCACTAGACTCATCAACCTCTATATCCCATTATCCCTCCCTTGTGATGTGCTATTTTAGGAATTGATTTGGTGGGACCCTTGCTTCGGGAAACTAGCAACTGTAGGTAACTCATAGTGGCAATTTAATACTAATCAAAATGGGTTGAAGAAGAGGCCATGATCACCATCACTAAGATGAATACCTTCAAGTTTATATAGGGGAACATCATTCATAGATATAGTCTACCTCATACCCTCATCTCTAGACAATGAAAATAAGTTCAAAAACTCATCTTTGGAGGCCTATTGTAAAAGGGTCGGCATCAAGCAGTTTTATTTAGATCCAAGCTGACTCCATGAAAATGGTCAGATATAGTTGACTAATAGAACCATATTGGATGGGATAAATAAGAAGTTGGAAGACTCTAATAGTCTTTGGACCGATCAAGTGCAAGCGGTTCTATGGGCCTATAGGACGACAGAGAGAACATCGATAGAAGAAACCCCTTTCATGCTCGCTTATAGCTCAGAGGCAGTGATCCCCATAGATATTTGTTTACCAAGACATATGGTTCGGACTTATGACCCTGAAGAAAATGATTAAGAGAGGATTTTGGATTCAGACCTCATTGAAGAGAGGAGAGAAGACGCCGAGGTTATACAAGCAACCTATCAGCAAAGAACGATCAGATTTTATAACAAAAGAGTGAAATCTTGTCCATTAGTAGTAGGAGACTTGATTTTGAAGAAGGCTTGGCAAAAGTCGATTAAACTTCATCCAAATTTTCATAGTCCCTATAGGGTATCATAAGAGGTAATTCCTGGCACACATCAGCTCGAGAATTTGGAGGAAGAAACATTCTCCAATCCTTAGAATGCTGATCATCTAAAGAAGTATTATCAATATGATATTGTAAAGATTTTTATTTTATCATTATATCATTGTACTCTAAAGAAGTTATGAATGAAAAATTGCAAGTGTTCTCTCCTACTCTTGTTTAATTGGCGGCTTAGATTGTATGTTTTCAATTCATCATAATCTATAGAACATCACTTATTTGGTGAGGTAGAATGAACTTACTCTCGGTGACATGAAAATTCGGATGGGTCTAACCTCGTCCATAGATTCTCAATAACACTGAGAGGTGGAAACAACGTGATAACATCATTAATTTGGTGAAAAACTCTCTCGGTCGAGATGATAGTGTAGGACGAGCTATCTCATCCATACACTCTCAAAACAAAGAGAGCAAAATTATTATTAAACACTATAATTTTTTGAATTAAAATTCAAAAAATCATTTTATTATGGTTTACATTAACATCATTAATTTGGTGAAGAACTCCCTCAGTGGAGACGACAGTGTAGGACGAGCTGTCTCGTCCATACACTCTAAAAATGACAAGAGGGGACTTATGACTAAACATCATAATTTTGTGAATTAAAATTCAAAAATGATTTTATTATGATTTACCTTAACATAATTAATTTGGTTAAAAACTCTCTCGGTCGTGATGATAGTGTAGGACGAGCTCTCGTCCATACACTCTCAAAATGACGAGAGGGGACTTATGATTATACGCCTTAATTTGGTGAATTCAAATTCAAAAATCATTTTATTGTGGTTTACGTTAACATCATTAATTCGGTGAAGAACTCCCTCGGTCGAGACGACAATGTAGGATGAGTTATCTCATCCATAAAGTCTCAAAACTATGAGAGGGGACTCATATTGGTGAAAAACTCTCTCGACCGAGATGATGGTGTTTGGCAATCTCGTACATACACTTTCAAGACTATGAGAGGGTACTTATGATTAAACACCATAATTTGGTGAATTCAAATTGAAAAATCATTTATTATGGTTTACCTTAAAATCATTAATTTAGTGAAGAACTCTCTCGACTGAGACGACAATGTAGGACGAGTTAACTCATCCATACACTCTCAAAAGGATGAGAGGGGAGTTGTCATTAAACACCAGAATTTGGTGAATCAAAATTTGAAAATTATTACCCCGGCCAAGGACAAGAAGAGATTGGAGAAATACATCATTGATTTGGTGATCTCCTATTATAAATCATTTAATTATGGTTACTCATAAACATCATTAACTTGGTTACTCTAATTTGTTTAATCATTTTGAATGGT
This sequence comes from Sambucus nigra, assembly GCA_949130495.1. Taxonomy (NCBI): domain Eukaryota; kingdom Viridiplantae; phylum Streptophyta; class Magnoliopsida; order Dipsacales; family Adoxaceae; genus Sambucus; species Sambucus nigra. Next base: position 560,524,409 of record OX422217.1, read on the forward strand.
TAATTGAATCAGCCTCCAACGACAAGGGAGAAATAAAGTTAAGTGTTCAGATTTATTTAAGAAACGTAAGAGAAAAGTTCAAGTACGAGGCAACACTTAAATCCTTAATTCATTCAAACAAAAATGAAGTTCAATATAAAAAAATTGGCAAAAGATTATTTGTTTATAACAAAAAATGACAATAAAGAGAAAGGTTATTGGTCACAGTTGATCGCCCTGTACAGTTGGATCAACGATAGTGGACGGCACTCCAACACCTTCCCCGACCTAAGTCTCCTCCTCATTGCTAGCTGACCCTATGGCATCTCCCTCAGCTTGAGTGTCCCCAACTACAACATCATTGTTGGCGTCATTTGGGACATCGACCATAATCTCATCTCCATCGGTTGATGGCATGGACTCAACGTATTCTAAGGCTAAAGCCATGAAGGGATCTTCCATATCGGGAGCTTCTAGCTCTTTATTGTGAGAACACACTATATAGTTGACTTACTTGAGTCTGTGCCATATAGGAGATCCAACTATTTTGGATATCGAGACAAAATAGGTTTAGAGTTTTCCGAGTTACTCTATCTCCAAAAGGAATCACATTTCATCAAAAAGTAATCCCATTCTAAACACCTCGATGAATTTCAAAGGGAAGTATTCTTCTCATGAACCACATTTAGGACACACACTACATTCAGTGCATATATGTTTTTATGTGTGTACACATTTTATTTAGTGGTTAGACCTTTTAAAACTTTTTTTAATCATTCTAAATATTTTTTTGATTAATTAAAATTGGTTTTCAAAATGATTGAGGTTGATATCTAAATATTCTTTTTATAAAGAAACCTTTGTGGTGCAAATTGAATTTTTTTCTAAATTCTTTAAAAATTGCGTTTGATTTTTTTTTTTTGGCAAAATGGCTTTTGCATTTTTTTGCATATCTGATTTACTACTATAGATCTTAACCATTAAATCCTATCTATGGTCCTTAGCTGCCCAACCCTCAATCCACGAGACATCCCCATCAGACAATTAGGGATCGACTTTAACAGCTAATTTCCAAACCTTCGATTTACAGCTCGGTCATCGCAAACAGTTCACGTCCCTTGGTTCGTAGTTCATCTATGGCCAAATCAGGTTTAGTAGTAATTCGCGTCATCTCCCTTTCGGCCAACCAACTTCTTTGTTTCCACCGACCATATCTGCTCCATATCAGCCGTTGGATTTAAAGTCCTAACGCAATCTCATCCAAACCCTCGTGTAGGGACACAAATTTCCAATTGAGTCCTTTGTAGTTTTGGCTCAATTCCAGATAAAAATGTTTGAGTCATAGGATAGATTTATTGATCATCCTTCAAGCCTATGACGTTTTTGTTGAAGACGTAGTGGCCAAGTTTAAAGCTTCATAAAAAATGCCGAGTTTAATATGCCTCATTTCTACATCATCAACATGGTTCCATTGCTCCTAAGGTATGAATGCATTTTAATATATATATATATATATATATATATATATATATATATATATATATATATATATATATATATAGAGAGAGAGAGAGAGAGAGAGAGAGAGAGAGAGAGGAGCTTGGAACAATTTTTATCGGGTGCACCTTGTTTTTAAAACTGTTGTTTATTTTCAGAAAGATTTAATTAAAACTTTAAAATAAAGTATATAAAATTTCTGGGCTAAAAAATCGAAATGTACTATTTCTGGAAGTTCTTTCGAATTGTCGTTCGAAATAGTTTGTCGTTAGAACAATAATGTCGTTCGAACGAGTTTGCCAACGAGTTCCCCAAAAGGCCATTGGAATGTCGTTCGAAGTATCGTTCGAACGAGAATGATGGTTCGAACGAGATTTCCAACGAGATTTCTAATGAGTTCGCACTGGAACTTCATTAGAAGGATTGTTCGAACGAGACTTCGTTCGAACGAAAATGTCATTCTAACGAGTTTTGGCGGGAACAGTTAATTGGCAGTTTTGTGCAGTTTTTTCCGACTTTCCCACTTCTTTTCCCACTAACTTTTTAGGCAGACTTAATATGTGCGGGAACTAGCTTTTTCTAATCAATTTTTTCACATATTTCCATCTCCAAGAGATAGTTTGAGAGCTTCAACTTTCCAAGAAAAAGTTCATGTTTTGAGTGTCTAATTTTTCAAGAAAAAATCTTTTAACACTCTAGTTTACACCCATTGTTTGTTTATCCAAGTTCCATTATATATATACATTTCTTGGAGAGTTAGGCACCGGTTTATCTCTGCATATTAAAGAAGAGATTGTTTGGGTTTTCTTCTACATCCCACAAAGAAGAAGAATTTTGCATTGATTTATCCACTTGGAGAAAGACTCCTACTTTGGGTGGTGGTGACCATAAAAAGTTTGATCGGTGGATTCCGAGACCGCGGTGGAGCTCCGTGGTTATTCTCTAGGCGGAGGTGTATACAAGAAGGAGAGTCAGGGCTTGAGAGGGATCGAGTCAAGTTTTGTAAGTCTTACTGTCTTGTATTTGTGAAACCATACTCAGTGGATTTGAGGCTAGGGTCGTCCGAGGTTTTTTCCCGTTGTGGATTTTTCCTCGTACATCGCGGAGTAGTGATTCATTGTTTAATTTTATCTTACTATATCACCTCGAACACATGCTTAGGTAAAAAGATAAAATTTGGCTTAATCACTAATTGTTTAATTTGTTGCTAAATTAAATTTGGGTAATGTGTAGTTAATTTAATTCAAGTCATTAATTTAATGTGTTAAAATTTGGTTTGGCCTAATTGGAGAATATTGAAAATATGACTTAGGCAAATTTTCTAGGACTTGGGATAAATTAATTTGGTTTAAGTGAAATTTAATTTGTTTGGATTTAATCTTATTTCACTTGGTTTAATTTTAATTGGAAAAGAAATTAATTTTTTTATCTAATTGAACCATCAACGCTTCCGCATATACTTAAAAAGAAATTACTCTTTTGAAGTGAAACGATTTTTTAAATCGGGGGGCCTTTCACGGTTCCACCTCGGCTTGTAACCGACTTTCCATCTGAGTATATAACTTTTAGGGTTTCAATTTTGTCCAGTTAGTTGAGATAACAGAGAGAATAGATCGATGAGATATATTCGGAGAGAGAGAGAGAGAGAGAGAGAGAGAGAGAGAGAGAAAACTAGAGATGTCATCTTATACAAAAGTGATTAGAGGGATCGACGAGTTTTTAGAAACTGAGAAGAGGAGAACCTTTCTCTCCATAAAGAGAACCCGAGAGCTGAGAAACTCGGAACCAAAACCATACCCGTTTTGTTATCCTTCTTAAAACCCAAATACCCATAAGCCTTATATTGTCCAAATACAAAATAGTAAACCCATATTCTTTGAGAGTTAAATATGTTGGGGGTTTGTTTGGTGTTGGGGTATTGCTGGTTTGATGGTGTTGAAGACCTCTTCAACTCTACATCTCAATAAGAACCTATTTGTTCTTGGATCTTTATTATATTTATTGTTGTTGAATCCAAGAATATAGTTTCAAATAAATTTGAAACATAAGACTTCCTATTGTGCATATTTTCAGATTTGATAAATAGATTTTTGGTTTCAAAAATTAATTTCACAAATTGGTGAAATAAAATTGAACATAAATAATTTTAAAACTCGTTTTGACTTGAATTTTTTTATTCCAAATCTGAATTTTTTTGAAGTCTTTTATTCAAAGGATATTTGGGATTATTTGCATTTCATATAGAAGTAGCTTGTAAAATTCATAGGATATTACTTGTATTATTGATTGAGAGGGTGGGAAGCTTTTATGCATTTAGTTTAGTTCACAAACACTACCACTCTCACACGAACACTTAGAGGTTGTGGTTCTTGGTGAGATATTTTGGTTGTTGGATCTTCTATAATCAAAGAGGAGAAGGAAAAAGCAAGGAAGCTAGGTGAAGTAAGACTACATCAAGTCAGAAGCCTTTGAGAGTGGAGTAACTCGTGTAGGTAACGTTCTGAACTTAGATTTAGGTCTAGTATTGCATGTTTAGTGTATTAACTTGTGCCGTGTGATTATTACTGGATTTTGTTTTGTTGCGTAGAGGTCACCGTGGATGTTTCCCTTATTTTAGGGTTTTACCACGTTAAAAATCATGTGTTTAATTTTCTTGAATCTTCTAAATTACTTTGGTGGAGATTATCATATTTAAGACTTAATTGGAGTTTTTAGTTTTAAAAACCTAAGGTAATAAAACTACCGAATCTAGAGAACATATTCAGAAAATCTTTTTAACACATATAGTGTTGTATTTTGAAAAGAGTTTTGTTCAACGATTTTATTTCAGAGGTTACTCAACTTATAACCTTTTGTTATTAACTTAGTAAACAAGTTTTTCACATTTATGGAAGAGATGACTTCAGCAAATTTTGCCGCTACCCACCGACTGGCCGTCTTAAGACCCTTTTTAAAGTATTCTATGTCGAAGATGAGGAACTCATTAGATGAATTTTAGGCTTCGATGCCCTCATTTTGATCCTCTAAACAACATAGGTTGAAAGCAACTCGTCCTTAGATTTCATAATGGCTACATCCAGGTTTGTGGCATAATTGGAAATTTGAGTCTTCAGAGTAGTCATATCCCCATACTTCCTCTTCAACTCATTGGCATGATCCAAATTGAGCCAAGTGAGGGTCCTCTAGTACTCCTCTTGACACTTATTGTTCTTCTTCTTATTCTTCTTCTTCTTCTTCTTCTTCTTCTTCTTCTTCTTCTTCTTCTTCTTCTTCTTCAGGTTAGCAAAATTTTTGATGGCATGCTCACCCTCTTGAAATTTTGGTATATTCTCAATAGCCCATTTATTAACAGAGGTGAGAGAGCACACACACTGTAAAAGTTCTGAATATATAGAGGTCAGAATAAGATGAGAAAAAATATTGAATGGGACAAAATTCAAATGTATGACGAGACTGATACCTATGCAAAATGATGAAAGACAAAGTCCAAGGTCTTCAATGGAGGAATCTTCCCCAAAAATTCCTAGTCATCTTTAGGAGGGAAGGGAAGAAGATAAGCTTTTGACCTCCGTACAGATGAGATAGTCGAGTTAGGGCAGGCCTATAGTTGAGCTAGGTTGTCCGCCCAAAATCTTTCGAAGGAATCCCTAGAGGAGGAACAAGACCCATATTAATTCAGTACATCCAGGGGAGGCAGATTCACCCTCTTTCTTGTCTCGTTATATCGATTAACATTAGTGGGAGCAGTTGACGCCTTTCTCTTTTAGACGACTTCAGGGTTAGTCGACCATCCAACAACAAACTTTATTAGAGGTTTCTTTTCTCCCTTCTTCAAAAAAAAATTTTAGACTGGCGTCCGTCATATTCCAAAAGTCATATGAGATGTGCGTAAGGCGATCTGCAGAAAAAAATAAAAATTATCAGCCATAGTAAGTAGAGACGAGATAAGACTTGGGGGTCAACCCCCAAGCCAGACTTCTCCAAGAATTAATGAGCCATAATATCCAGAAATTTAGGAAGGGAACCTTACTTCCCTCGATTATTCAAATACTCAGCCCTCTCCCGATTGATAATGCTAAGATCGGGGTCCAACTTGGCTAACATGGAGGAAGTGGCACAAGCACGAGGAACTCTCGGCTCATCCTCAGATGGGTCGATATCGGTCGAAAATTCCCAGGCCTAAAAAATTAAGAAAAACCTTAGCTTCCAAGAATCGTCGGATGTTTGGACGACCTGAATAATTTTCTTATCAATTTTTCTTTCCGCTAGGTGGTAAGAACTAGCTTGAGTCCTTGAGGATGAGATGTTATATGAAACTTTGAATATGTCGACTGTAGGGTCATCTGTATTATTGTTCATCCATAGGGATATATAACCGATTATTATTCTCCATGAATTCGACGCTATTTGTTATGGAGCAACTCCCAGACTAGATAAAATAGCCCTACCATCAAGGTGAATAGGAAGGTGAAAGATGACCTTTAACATCTATTCATAAATAGTAACTTCACCTTTTCGGCCGCTATATACTCTCTCGACCTCGTCAGGGATGCGTATGACAATGTCAAGTTTAATTTCAAATGAAGTTTTCCAAAGAAGGCGGTAGAACCCTTTAAAAGTGGATTAAAAGGTGTCGACATAAGAGTAATTTACTAGTTCCTCAGCCTCTGAGTCCTTGGCCCCTAGGTCATCATCCTTAGTTGGTTCTCTAGCAACTGGATCCCCATTTAGAAACCTCTATTGAAACTCATTCTCGATCATGGATCTTAGAGGAATGGATGTTGGAGGAATAACAATGTCGAATCTCAGCTCAATAAGGTTTAAGATGACTTGAACCAAAGAATCATCCTCACTAGAATACCCATCATCCATAATGTGGACTAAAGAGTTGTCTTGAGCAGAAGACTTAGCTTTATTAGAGGATGAAGTCTGATATGAGCTCTCAGCTGCCTCAGACTGCACATGATGTGCGGGTGGTACTCTAATGGCTTCTTTAAATGAATCTCTACTATTAGTCGGGCTAGAGGAAGTGTTAGGCATCTCGTCTCTACTGACCGCAGAGAAAGAGGGTAGAATGGTCTTTTAAGGGAATGGGAAATTTTTGACAAATGAAATTGTAAAATCCGGAACCCCGGATTCTGATTTTCTCAATTAAAATCAAAGTTAATAATTTCCTTTTAAACTAAATTCAAGATGATGCGGAAGCGTAAAGGAGGTGATGGTTCAACTTTAAAAATAACAAATTTTAATTTCTTAAAAAAATTAAAATTACACCAAGTGAAGTAAAATTAATCAATTAATATATTCACTTAAACCAATTAATTAATCCAAGTCCTAGAATTTGCCTAAGTCATATTTATCAATATTAGAAAATTAGGCGAAACCAAATTTTAGCAAATGACTTGAATTAAATAAACTATACCCAAAATTTAATTTAAGTCCAAATTAAATTGAGTGTGATGATTTAAACCGAATTTTATCTTGAATTATTCTAAACATGCGTTCTACGTTATTTATGCAAGATAAAACAAATCAATCACACTACGCCGCGATGTACGAGGAAAAACCCAAGACGGGAAACAACCTCGGACGACCCTAGCCACAAATCCACTAGATACTGAATTACAAGTACAAGACAGATAGACTTACAACGCACCACTCGATCCCTCTCAAGCCCCGATGCTTCTTCTTGTAGAAACCTCTTCCTAGCGAATAACCTTGGAACACCACCGCGGTCTCGGAATCCATCGATAGGACTTTATATGGTCACCGTCACCCGAGCATGGAGCCTTTATCCGTGTGGGTAAATCAACATAGAAACACTTCTTCTTTCTTTGCGGGTGGTGGAAGCAAAACCCAAAACTTCTCTTCAATTCGGTGTAGATAGAACCGGTGCCAAACTCCAAGCAATTGATAAGTATATAAGAACTTGGAATAAACTCATTTGGGTGTAAACACTAGAGTGATGGATATTTTTCTCTAAAAATCTCACTCAAAACATGAACATTTTCCTTAAAGCAATTTTCTCTCAAACTCTCTCTAAGAGATGAAAATGGTATGGAAAAGTTAGATTGGAAAATGTTATTCCCGCATATAATAAAGTCTGAAAAAGTTGGTTAAAAACCAAGTGGGGAAGTGGGTGCAAAACTGCCAAAAACTGTTCGCGCCTGGCATCTCATTCGAACGACATTTCGTTCTAACGAAATCTCGTTCGAACGAGACTTCTAACGACGTTCCAGATTGAACTCGTTAGAATCTCGTTGGAAATCTCGTTAGAACGAACAATCTCGTTCGAACGACATTTCGAACGACGGACCAGTATACTTTGGTGGGAACTTATTGGCAGGTTCGTTCGAACGACATTTTCGTTCGAACGACTATCTCGTTCGAACGACTCTATCGAACGAAAAACCAGAAAGTTTGGAAAATTCGATTTTAGCCCAGAAAACTTTATAAACTTATTTTAAAGTTTTATTTAATTCTTTCTGAAAATTAAAACACAGTTTTTACAAAACCTAACACACAATAAACTTTTTTCCAAGCTCTTATATATATAATATTGCATTCATACCTTGGGAGCATGGAACTATGGTTGATGACGTAGAAACGAGGCACACAAACCGGCATATTTGATGAAGCTTTATACTCTTTGCCGCTACGTCATCAACAAACACTTCATAGGCTTGAGAATATTACAATTAAATACTTTCCTATGAATAAATTTTTTTGTCCGGAATTGAGCCAAAACTATATATGGACTCAATTGGAAATTTGTGTCCTTACAAATCTCCCCCTTTGGCTATTCCGGGACAAAAACCAAAACAAAAATCCTAAAGGTCCGTCAAGCTCTACTAGACTCAAAACATAACCCACCCAAACTTGACTCAACCCAAGGATCAAACGCTTTGCCGTTTAAACAATGCCGCTTTAGAAGAAATCCTGCACACTTAAGCAAACTCATCAAATGCATAGGGAATATCAAAGTATTAAATGCAATTAATTAATTACTCCCCCTAAATTAATTCTCCCCTTTATCAAACACATGACCTATTTAGAAAGACGTCCCCCCTAAGATAAATCTCCCCCAAACTAAGATATGATAATAATAGGATTAGATACCATTTCTCCCCCTATCATCATTCTCACCCTTTTTGTTCAGGAATAGGCAAAGGATAAAGAACTAATAAACATAAAAGCATGTTGAAGCTTAAAGTGATAAGACATGAAAACAAATGGGCAATAAAAGCATGGGCAAAGACAAAACAAATATCATATATATATAAACTAGAAATATACCAATGAAGCACTTCCATATATATATAGATATAAACACACATATAACACAAAATACAATAAGTTTGCACACTCGTATGGAAAAAATGTGTCATATGGAAACTTAAGTGGTGGGGTGTGAACTAGCAACAATTAAAATTAGACCCAAACACTTAATAAACATTCACGGAGTTCTCATTTGATTGCAAAATTTATTACATTTAAATATAACCTCATGTGACAATATGAAGATTGAACTCAATGAACAAACATACACAATGCATATAAGCCTAGCATGATGATGATTCTACAAACCAAATAGAGTCATGACATTAAAGACAACTAGGATAAACGGACATTGTGCAAACCGTTGATATACCATCCAATTCTCCCTCAAGAAGCATATATATTCTTTTGTTTTCGAATGAATATATCAAACAAACATAGGCCTTGGCAATTGTTTTCTTTTTAATGCCAAATATTCTGTTTTTAGGCCTTTGGATCACGTATTTCTTTTAGATCCAATAAACGGTGGCTTACTATCGCAAAGGACTTAATTCATCCTTTCGGAGCCCTTCCCCATGCACATTTATATTTATCATGTTTTTCATGTTTCACACAAATCTCACATGCAACGGATTTTGACATGCACTAGTCCTCCTAGGTCATAGATATGTAGATGACTAGATTGGTAGGAGAACACCTCAAAAAGCTCAACTATAACATTTCAAAAGAGCTCGTGCATGTGTGAAAAGAGGCATATAAAAATAGAATCCATTTCATCAATACAAAATCCAACTACTCCATACAAAACATGGTAAAGAACATTTTAAGGATTGAAAATCTAAACCAAAAGTTCTAGCCACATGGGAGCGTAAAAGATGGGATTCAAACACAAATATATGCCACATAAAGTGTGTCAAACTAAAATACACACAAAATAAAATCTTTTTGAGTTTTGGACATTTTTAACCAAAAATAAAGATATATACTCAAAAGAATAAACAAAAATCATTTGTATTTTTCATTAAGCTTAAATGAAATAAGTAAAACGCAAATGATAAACAATATTTTTTTATATTTTTCAATTAATACAAACACAAAATATAATACAAAAAGATAAACAAGTCATAATTTCTAGCATGTGATATGAAATAAGGCAATGACTAGAAAATGACTAAACATGCATACATCTAGCAAAGATATATAATATGAAGCACAAAAAGCTAGAGTATGCATAAAACACTAACACATTCAACCTTTAAATTTAGCAAGGGAGGTTTCATGTGATAGTAAATGAGAATCAACAAATCTTGTATCTGGCGCATTTAATAATGATCTACTAACCCATATAGATTTATATTTAACGTGATGGGGATTAGGAAATAATGAAATGCTAGATAAATATTTCCTTGGACTTATTTTAAGATCAAAACAAAATGACCTAAGGTGACCTTTCCTACCACAATGCAATTATGTGTAAAAACGAGGAATGTTACCTAAGGTGTGACCCTTTTTAAAGACCTTGGACAAAGTTGACCCTCTAAAACAGACAATGGTTTTAGCTTTAGCAATGGAAGAATTTGAGCATGATGTGCTAGAACCATTAGAACTACTACTAGAGTCTTGCGAATCATTTTTCAATTTTAACATTTCGGACTCAAGTAATAGATTAAACTCCTCAAAATTATGGGACTCCTTCTTTAAATTTTCAATAATTCCTATAAGGTTAACACGCTCTCCCTCAATATGAGCAAACTTGTCCCTAAGAGTCTTTTCACGATTTTCACTCTCTTTCTTGGATTTTTCTAAAATATCAAAATTTGAATGTAAGTCCATGAGCTTTTCACGAAAAATATCTTTTTGAGATAAGAAGATTTGCAAAGACTCAATGTGAGCTTTCAAACAAGACTTTTCATTTTCAAGAAATATAATTCTTTTTACAAATCTCAAATTTAATTCCTTTAAATTTTCGTTACATTTGTTAAGCCCATTTAATTCCACTCGAAAATCAAAAATTTTATTTTCATTAAAATTGGACAAATTTTCATTAAGACGTCCCATTGAGAGAAAAAAAATATGAGAGTGATAAAAAATTGAACCACCTAAAAAGGTAAGGAAATACAAAAAGCCGAAAAATGGATCTTTAACGCGATAACTTAGCACTCCGGCTCTGATACCAATTTCTAAAATCCGGAACCCCGGATTCTGATTTTCTCAATTAAAATCAAAGTTAATAATTTCCTTTTAAACTAAATTCAAGATGATGCAGAAGCGTAAAGGAGGTGATGGTTCAACTTTAAAAACAACAAATTTTAATTTCTTAAACAAATTAAAATTACACCAAGTGAAGAAAAATTAATCAATTAATATATTCACTTAAACCAATTAATTAATTCAAGTCATAGAATTTTCCTAAGTCATATTTATCAATATTAGCAAATTAGGCGAAACCAAATTTTAGAAAATGACTTGAATTAAATAAACTATACCCAAAATTCAATTTAAGTCCAAATTAAATTGAGTGTGATGATTTAAACCGAATTTTATCTTGAATTATTCTAAAGATGCGTTCTACGTTATTTATGCAAGATAAAATAAATCAATCACACTACGCCGCGATGTACGAGGAAAAACCCAAGACGGGAATCAACCTCGGACGGCCCTAGCCACAAATCCACTAGATACGAAATTACAAGTACAAGACAGATAGACTTAAAACGCACGACTCGATCCCTCTCAAGACCCGATGCTTCTTCTTGTAGAAACCTCTTCCTAGTGAATAACCTTGGAACACCACCGCGGTCTCGGAATCCACCGATAGGACTTTATATGGTCACCGTCACCCGAGCATGGAGCCTTTCTCCGTGTGGGTAAATTAAGATAGAAACACTTCTTCTTTCTTTGTGGGTGGTGGAAGCAAAACCCAAAACTTCTCTTCAATTCGGTGTAGAGAAAACCGGTGCCAAACTCCAAGCAATTGATAAGTATATAAAAACTTGGAATAAACTCATTTGGGTGTAAACACTAGAGTGAGGGATATTTTTCTCTCAAAATCTCACTCAAAACATGAACATTTTCCTTAAAACAATTTTCTCTCAAACTCTCTCTAAGAGATGAAAATGGTATGGGAAAGTTAGATTGGAAAATGTTATTCCCGCACATAATAAAGTCTGAAAAAGTTGGTTAAAAACCAAGTGGGGAAGTGGGTGCAAAACTGCCAAAAAACTGCCAAAACCTGTTCCCGCCTAGCATCTCATTCGAATGACATTTTGTTCGAACGAAATCTCGTTCGAATGAGACTTCTAACGACGTTACAGATTGAACTCGTTAGAATCTCGTTGGAAATATCGTTAGAACGAACAATCTCGTTCGAACGACATTTCGAACGATGGACCAGTATAGTTTGGTGGGAACTCGTTGGCAAGTTTGTTCGAACGACATTTTCGTTCGAACGACTCTATCGAACGAAAAACCAGAATGTTTGGAAAATTCGATTTTAGCCAAGAAAACTTTATAAACTTATTTTAAAGTTTTATTTAATTCTTTCTGAAAATTAAAACATAGTTTTTACAAAACCTAACACCCAATAAACTTTGTTCCAAGCTCCTATATATAATATTGCATTCATACCTTGGGAGCATGGAACTATGGTTGATGACGTAGAAACGAGGCACACAAATCGACATATTTGATGAAGCTTTATACTCTTTGCCGCTACGTCTTCAACAAACACTTCATAGGCTTGAGAATATTACAATTAAATACTTTCCTATGAATAAATGTTTTTGTACGGAATTGAGCCAAAACTATATATGGACTTAATTGGAAATTTGTGTCCTTACAGAAATTTTGGTCGGCTATACATATTACCTCGGCCTGTTTTTATATCCTACGTATCTCCTTTAAATACCTCTTTGTAAGTGTGGGAAATTCCTCTGCTAATTTATTCAGGGTGTGTAACATCCAAGAGGTCAAATTTTAACGTAGGCAATAAAAGGCTAAAAAGGCACAAATGTTCTAAGGTTCGACTAAAGTTGACCTAGAAATCAAATAAAGGAAACTGAATTGTTTTCTCCAAAAACAATTAAGAACAAATGAAGAAGAGTGACACCAGAGTTACACTAAAGTTTCACTGGCGGTTGATTTAATCGAAAAATAAGTCTAGAAATGTCTGGAAACTTAAATGCAATTGCCTAACTCCTCAAACCACCAAAAACACCACCTAAAGGTATCCCTAGAACAACCAAATGATGTGGCCAAAAAATTATGAAAGTTACAAGAAAATGAAGAAATAATAGAAAAGCACAAATCGTAACTGAAATTAGAGAAAGAATGATGATGATGATGATTTACCTGGACAAAGGTAAGCTCCTGAGATGAACGAGTGACTCAGAAAATGAATCTAACAATGAGAATAAAAGATTCCTATTGGAACGAAAATGGTAATTTCCATAATAGCCTAGGCGAGATAAAATGAACTTGTGAAGTGGAAAGATAAATTGGATTTTAAAACCATTCAATACTTAAATCATTTTGCACAACTTCTTAGGTGGTCATCATTAGGGAACAATACGTTAGGTATCACTTACAGTCGTCATTATTGAGCCACACGTGATTCCACACAATACCGACCAAGTGTCACTCAAGTCCCTTAATCAATGCACCAGACCTTATATGGCAAAGGACATCTCATCAATGTCTGTCTATGTATGCTTTATCCCTTAGTCTAACATAGACAGTGAAGACTAAGGGATGGGGTGATTGATATACCATGTATAGTCCCGTTCCAAGACTTAAACCTATCGTCCATAGCCGACCATCACCAACTCATACAGCATAAAGAGTAATGGCTCAGCCACGGCCCTAGTCCGAGCTGACTTATCCTTGGCTGATTCCTCCTCACATAGTGCCACATCCTCATCTCAAAAAATTAATCATCATGACCAACACCACTACGACAATGAGTATAGGAAGAGATAACTCAATAGGATATATTTCATTCCATTAGCAGACCCCAACTTGACAGGTCGACCTCGAGTTGGCCTCGATAGCCGATGGCTACACAGTTGCCTGAGCGCGTGGATTAGGGAAGGCATCGGAGATTATGCGTTGGATATGGATCCCATGTGGATCAAACCGTTATTACAGTATAACCGTCACATATGAGGGAACATTTGATCATCATGACCTACACGTGACAGTGATAGATGGCTCAACCTCATTGGCTAAGAATATACCACACATGATTATTACATGCTTGGGGGGTACATTACACCCCCAAGAACTATATATACTTGTCTTCTACATTTTTGTAAAGGGCCTTAATTCGAAAACCCTGATGAAACCCTGTTGAAATTGCAGCATAGAGAGAGAACTATGAGTGATCTATATCTAAAGTCCATTAGAGCCCTTTCTAAGTTGAATTCACTCACATACACACATAGAGTGGAGTAGGCCTAGATAGGCTAAACCACTTATATACAGTCTTATCTCCTCTTTTCCTCACCTCCTTCTCCATTTTTATTGTTAAATTCTCACCATTGTTATAGATTTGAGATCTTATTAAATTGAAATTATATCATATTTACTTGGTGATACCATAAGTGGTATCATTATGCTCGGTTCCTACGAGTTATGTTGGTCTCGTATGAGGTGTTTATGCACCTTGCTGTCCCATTTTGGGGTTGTTTAGGGTTTTTCCATATGGGCATGTTTCCAAGCCTAAGACTCCTTATTTGTAAATTTTAGACCTATTCTTAAATTGGGAGTCCCACGATTATGCGATCGATTCCTATAAGCTATGTTGGTTTCATACGAGGTGTTCATGCCCCTATGTGTGGTCGTTCATGGTCTATTATGGGTTTTTCCCTAGTGGCCATGTTTTGAAGCCTAAATCTACTTCTTTTCAAATTTTGGTCCTATTCTATAATCGAAAGTCCAGTGACTATGCGATGAGTTTGTATGCATTACGTTAGTCTTGTATGAACTATTTGTGCAAATTGTGGGACCGTTCATGATCGGTTATGAGTTATCCTCTTGGGGCATGTTTTAATACCTCAGTCTGCTTATTTGTAAATTTTAGTCTTATTGTCAATTTGGGAGTCTCGTGGCTATGTAGTAATTTCCTTCGAGTTACGATGGTCCTCTGCAAGGTGTTCGTACTCCTTGGGGATCCATTCAAAAGTTGTTATGTGCTTTTTTACCTACGGGCACATTTTTAAGCCTAGGTTTGCTTATTTGCAAATTGTATTCCTATTCTCAAACCGGGAGTCCCTTGACTTTGTTGTCCATTCCATTGAATTATGTTGTTCTTATGTGAGATATCCTTGCCCCTTGTGACGCCCTTCGGGGGTTATTGTGGGTTATCCCATTATGACACATTTTTAAGCCTTAGTGTGCTTATTTGTAACTTTTTGTCATATTCTCAAATTGGGAGTCCCGTGCTATGTGGTCATTTCCTACGAGTTGTGTTGGTCCTGAGTCAATGTTCGTGCCCCTTAGGGAGTCATTCGGGGCTTGTTCATGGTTTGTAACCAAGGTGAACGTTTTCAAGACTGCCTTCTTATTAGTAAATTTAGTTATATTCTTAAATCGGGAGGCCCATGACTACACGTCCAACTCCTATGAGTTACGCTTGTCCCGTATGATTTGTTTGTGCCCCATGTTGGGTTATTCGGGGGCTATTTCTTATTTCACCCCAATGGCACATATTAAAAAAAGTCTAATTACTTGAACATTTTAGTCTTATTATTAAAATGGGAGTCTCGTGACTACGTGGTTGATTCCTATGAGTTAAGATGGTCCCGTGTGGGGGTGTTTGTGCCCTTGCAAGGTGTTTTAGTGTTATTCTAGGTTTCCCCTTGGTTAACATTTTCCTTCCTTAGTCATCTTATTTTAATGTTTAAGTCCTTTTCTCATATTGGGAGTTCTATGTCTATACGTTCGGTTCCTACGAGTTACATTAGTCCCTTGCAAGCTATTTGTGACCTTTCCAACGTCATTCGAAGGTTGTTCTATATTTTCCTACTCAGGGGACGTTTTAAAGCCTAAGTTCGTTTATTTTCAAATTTTATTCCTATTCTCAAGTCAGTAGTTTCATGACTATATGACCATTTCTTATGAGTTACATTGGTCCCGTGTGAGGTGACCGTGCCCCTTGCAGGGCCGTTTGGGGGTTGTTTTTGGTTTTCACTAAATGGGAACCTTTTCAAGCTAAGTGTGGTTACATTCAAATTTTAGTCCTATTCTCAATTAGGGAGTCTTGTGATAATGCGATTAGTTCCTACGAATTACGCTGTTCCCGTACATGTGAGGCGTTCGTGCCATTGTGAGGTCGTTCGGGGGTTGTTCTGGGTTTTCCCTATGGGCACATTTTCAACCCTGAGTCTAATTGCTTGAAAATTTTAGTCATGTTCTCAAATCGGAGTTTCATGACTATGCAAACAGTTCCCATGGGTTACGTTGGTCTGGTGCTAGCTATTCGTGCCCCTTATGGGGATGTTCGGGGGTTGTTCAGGGTACTTCCTAGGGGAACATCTTCAACCATATGTCGACTTATTCATAAATTTATGTCCTACTCTCAAACATGGATTCCCATGACTATGAAATTATTTCCTATGAGTTATATTGGTCGAGTACAAGGTGTATGTGCCCCTTGTAGGGCCATTCAGGGGTTATTTTGGGTTTTCCCTAAGGGGCACATTTAAAATTCCAAGTCTATTTATTTTTAACTTTTAATACTCTTCACAAATTGGGAGTCCCGTGACAACACGGTATGGGCCTAGAAGTTATGTTGGTCTGATAGGATGTGTTCGGGCCCCTTGCGGGGCCGTTCGGGCACATTTTCAAGCCTAACTATGCTTACATTCATATTTTAGTCCTATTATCCAATGGAGAGTCCCATGACTATGCAGTAGATTCATATGAGATACTTTAGCCCCATGTGAGGTATTCATGCCCATTGCAGGACTGTTCGGGCGTTGTTCGCAATTTCCCCTAGGGAAAATTTTCAACCCTAAGTTTGCTTAATTATAAAATTTAGTCCTATATTCAAATTTGGAATCTTATGACTATGAGGTTGGTTCCTATAGGTCACGTTTTCCCCGTGTGAGGTCGTTCTAGATCTCTTATGGGTTTTCCCTCCTAGGGTCATGTTTTCATGACTAGTTTGCTTATTTGAAAATTTTAGTTTTATTCTCACACCTGGAGCCCCTTGATTATGGAGTCGGTTCTGACGAGTTAGGTTGGTCTCATGCGATGTATTCTTTCCCCTTATGAGTCCATTCAGGGGTTGTTCTAGGTTTTCCCCTAGGGAAATTTTTTCAAGCCAAGGTTTTCTTATTTGCAAATTTTAGTCCTATTCTCAAATTAGGAGACCAATGATTACGCGATCAGTTCCAACGAGTTATGTTGGTCACGTTCGAGGTGTTCGTGATACTTACGAGTTCCTTTGATGGTTGTTATGTGTTTTTCCCTAGGGGTATGTTTTTAAACCTCAGTCCTCTTATTTCAAAATTTTTATCATATTCACAAAATGAGAGTCCCGTGACTATTCGTTCGGTTCCTACGAGGTATGTTGGTACCATGCGAGGTGTTAATGTCCATTAGGCAGCATTCGACTGCTGTTTTAGGTTCCCCCTATAGGCACATTTTTAAGCCTAAGTGTACTTACTTGTAAATTTTAGTAAGATTCTCAAATCAGAAGTCCCATGATAAGGCAGTCGGATCCTACTACTTACATTAATCCCATGTGAGGTGTTTGTGACTCTTTGTCGACTTTTCGTTAGTTATTCTTCATTTTCCCTTATGGGCACATTATCTAGCCTAAGTCATCTTCTTTGAAAATTTTAATTATATACTCAAACCGAGACACCCGTGATTATAGGATCAATTCTTACGAGTTACGTTAGTCCCATATGAGGTGTTTGTGCCACTTGTAGGGTCGTTCGAGGGTTCTTTGCGTTTTTCCCTAAGGGCATTTTTTGAAACCAATGTCTCATTATTTGTAAGTTTTAGTCATGCTCCATAGGGGGCCTTCGAGGGCTACTCTATGTTTCCCCCGTAGGGGCTCATTTTCAAGCCTAAGTATGATTATTTGCAAATATTAGTCATATTCTCAAACTAGGAGACCCATGCTAGATGATTCATTCTTACAAGTTGCGTTTGTCCCTTATGAGGTGTTTCAGCCCTATATGGGGCTTTTCCATGTTTTTCCCTAAGGGGCACATTTTCAAGACTAAGTCTTCTTATTTGTAAATTCGAATCCTATTCTCAAATCAAGAGTCTCGTGACAATGCGCTTGGATCCTACGAGTTACGTTAGTTTCGAGCGAGGTTTTTGTGCCACTTACGGGGCTGTTTGGGGGTTATTCTAGGTTTTCCTTAAGGTCATGTTATTAAGACTTAGTCCGCGTATTTGAAAATTATCATCCTAATATAAAATCGAGAGACCCGTGATTACGCAACAAGTTCCTACGAGATGCGTTGGTCCTGTGTAAGATGTTTCGAACCCTTGGAGACCTTTCGAGTGCTATTTTGTGTTTTCCCTAGAGGTATATCTTCAAACCTAAGTCAGTTTATATGCAAAATTTAGTCATTTTCTCAAACTAGAAGTCTCGTGATAATGGAGATGGTTTATACGAGTTACGTTGGTCCCCAGCGAGGTGTTGGCTCCCTTTTGGGAGCGTTTGGAGGTTCTTATCTTAAAAAAACATTTTCAAGCATTAGTCTTCTTATTTAAAAATATTAGCCATATTATCAAACCTAAAGTCCCATGACTACGTGATCGATTTCTACATGTTATATTGTCCCTTGTGAGGTGATCACGTCCCTTGCGAGCCTATTATGGGCTTTCCCCTTAGGGTCACATTTTCAAGCCTAAGTTTCCTTATTGATAAATTTTATTTATATTCTCAAATCGGAAGTCCCATGATAATGTGTTCTGATCCTAAGAGATACATTAGTCCATTAATAAGTGTCCGTTCCCCTTGTTGTGCCGTTTGGGGGCTGTTCTGGGCTTTCTCTAAGGGGCACATTTAAGAGCCTCAGTGTTCTTATATGTAATTATTAGTACTATTCTAAAACAGTGAGTCTCGTGACTATGCTGTCAGTTTTTATGAGTTATGTTGGCCTCTTGCGAGGTGTTCATGGCGCTTGTAGATCCGTTCTGGGGCTACATTGGGTTTTCCCCTAGGGGCACGTTTTCAAGCCCAAGTCTGCTTATTTTCAAATTTTAGTCCTATTCTCATATCGAGAGAACCGTGACTACGCTTTTGATTCCTACAAGTTATGTTGATCACATGCGAGGTGTTTGTGCCCCTTGTAGAACGTTTCAGGGGAAATTTTGGGTTCCCCATAGGGGAACATTTTATGGTGTAAGTATGCTTATTTTTAAATTTTGGTCATGTATTAAACCTGAAGTCCCGTGACAACACAATGGAATATTATGAGTTATGTTCTCCTCGTGCGACATTTCTGTGCCCCTTATGGGGCCGTTCAGGGGTTATTCTATGTTCCCCCTAGGGGCATATTTCAAAGCCTAAGTCTGCTTATTTGAAAATTTTATTCCTATTCTTAAACCAGGTTTCCCTTGACTATGCGATCGAATCCTATGAGTCACGTTGGTCCCGTAAGAGGTGTTCATCCCCCTTGCGAGAATTCATGATCAATTCCTTTCAAGTTATGTTCATGTCATGCGAGGTGTAAATGCCCCTTACAGGCCCGTTCGGGGGTTGTTATGTGTTTTCCCCTACAAGAATGTTTTCAAGCCTAAGTTTGCTTTTTTTTTGTAAATTTTAGAACTATTCTTAAATTTTGAGTCTCGTAATTATGAGTATGGATCCTATGAGCTACGTTGGTCCCGTGCGAGGTGTTCATGCCCTATGTGGGGCTGTTCGTGGGCTATTTTGGGTTTTTCCCTAGGGGAATGTTTTCAATCCTAAGTCTTCTTATTTGAAAATTTTTGTCCTATTTTTAAAAAGTGTGTCTCATGACTACGCGATCAATTCATACGTATTACGTTAGTCCTATGCGAGCTATTCATGCCTCATGCGGGGCCGTTTAGGATTTATTATGGGTTCCTCAAGTGGCATGTTTCAATTTCTGATTTTTCTTATTTGAAACTTTTAGTCCTATTGTTAATCCGACAGTCTTGTGACTGTAAAGTCATTTTTTATAAGTTACATTGGTCCCTTGTAAGGTGTCCATTCCTTTTGGGGTGCCATTCGGGGGTTGTTCCATTTTTTAACCTATAGGCACATTTTTAAGACTAAGTTTGCTTATTTTCAAATTTTGAGTCCTATTCTCAAACATGGAGTCCCGTGATTATGTGGTCTATTTCAATGAATTATGTTGGTCCCGTGCGAGCTATCCGTTCCCCATGCGGTGCCCTTTAGGGGTTTGTTTGGGTTTCCCCTAGGGGCAAGTTTTGAAGCCTAAGTGTGATTATTTGTAAATTTTATTCCTTTTTTTAATTGGGAGTCTTGTGACTATGCGATCATTTCTTACGAGTTATGTTTCTCCCATGCCAGTGTTGCTGCCCTTGGGAGCCGTTCAGGGGTTGTTTGGGGTTTTCCACTAAGGGGCACGTTTCCAAGCTTATTTTCTTATTTGTAAATTTAGTTCAATTCTTAAATAGGGAGTCCCGTGACTACGCGTTTAGTTCATACAAGTTACGTTTATCCCGTGTGAAGTGTTCGTGCCCCATGATGGCTCATTCCGGGGCTGTTAATTATTTCTCCCCGGGGACACATTTAAAAAAAAGTATGCTTATTTGCATATTTTAGTCTTATTCGCAAAATATGAGTATCGTGATGACATGGTTGATTCCCACGAGTTATGTTGGTCATGTGTGATGTGTTTTTCTCTTTGCAAGGTTGTTCAAGGGTTGTCCTGGGTTTCCTTGTTGGGAAACATTTTCATTCATATGTACGGTTATTTGAAAGTTTTAGTCCTTTTATCATATCATGAGGCCCGCGGCTACGCATTCGATTCCTATGAGTTACATTAGTCCCCTACGACCTATTTGTGCCCCTTTCGATGTCATTCGAGAGTTCTTCTAGGTTTTCCCACTTGGGGCACATTTTAAATACTAAGTCTGCTTATTTGCAAATTTAATTTATATTCTTAAATCGAGAGTTTGATGACTGCACGACCATTTCTTACAAGTTACATTTGTCCCGTGTAAGATATTCATGCCCCTTGCAGGGCCGTTCGGGAGTTATTTTTTGGATTTTACTCAATGGGAATATCTTCAAGCTTAAGTCTAGTTATTTAAAAAATTTATTTCTATTCTAAAATCGGAGTCCTCTAATAATGTGATTAATTCCTATGAGTTACGTTGCTGCCATACATGGGAGGCATTCATGCCCTTACGAGGTTGTTCGGGGCTTGTTCTGGGTTTCCCCATAATTGAAGATTTTCAATCCTAAGCCTACTTGTTTGAAAAAATTATTCCTATTCTCAAATCGAGAGAACCATGACTACACGGACAATTCCCCCATGTTATATTGGTCGCGTGCGAGCTATTCGTGCCCCTTGTGGTGTCGTTCGACGGTTGTCTAGGTTTTTTTTCCCTAGGGTTAAATTTTCAATCCTATGTCTACTTATTTCACCCATTCTCAAATATAGAGTCCCATGACTATGCAGTCATTTTTGACGAGTTACGTTGCTTCTGAATGAGGTTTCCATTACTATTGCTAATCCGTTCAGGGATTGTTTTGGATTTTTCTTAGGGACACATTTTTAATTCCAAGTCTGCTTACTTTTAAATTGTATTCATCTTCTTAAATATGGAGTTCCGTGACTACATGGTTGGTTACTGTGTGTTATGTTGGTCTCGTGCGATATATTTGTGCCCCTTATGGATCCATTTGGGGACTTTTGGTGGTTTTCCCCTAGGGGCACGTTTCTAAGCCTAACTATGCTTATTTTCAATTTTTAGTCCTATTCTTAAATGTGGAGTCACACAACTAATGCTTCAGTTCCTACGAGTTACGTTGGGCCCGTGCGAGGTGTTAGTGCCCTTGTGGTGCCGTTTGGGGGGCTATTTTGGGTTTCCCCTGGAGGCACATTTTCAATCTTAAGTCTTATTTTTTCCAAATTTTGCTCCTATCCTCAAACTGGGAATCTTATGACTACGTGGTCACTTCATACGAGTTACGTTTTCCCGTGCAAGGTGTCAATTCCCCTTGTGAGGTCAATCGAGAGCTATTATGTGATTTCCCTCCTAAGGTCACGTCTTCAAGCCTAAGTTTGCTTATTTGAATTTTTTCGTCTTATTCTCACACCGGTATCCCCTTGTCTATGCAATTGGTTTGGAAGAGTTAAGTTTGTCTCGTGGGATGTATTCGTGCTCCTGGTGGGGCTGTTCAGGGCTTGTTCTAGGATTTTCCTTAGGGGCACGTTTTTAAGACAAAGTTAACTTATTTGTAAATTTTAGTCATTTTCTCAAATTGGGAGACCCATGATTACGCTGTCAGTTCCTACGAGTTACGTTGTTCCCTTGAGAGGTGTTCGTGCCCCTTACAAGCCATTCGAGTGTTGTTATGTGTTTTGACCTAGGGGTATGTTTTTAAACCTAAGTTTTCTTATTTAAAAAATTTATTCCTATTCTTAAAATGGGAGTCCGATGACTATGCATTCGGTTCCTACGAGTTATGTTGTTCTCGTGCAAGGTGTTAATGTCCCCTAGGGGGCGTTCGAAGGTCATTCTGTGTTTACACCATACGGCTACACATTCAAGTCTAAGTGTTCTTAATTGCATATTTTAGTCTTATTCTAAAATTGGGAGTTCCAAAACTACGAACACAATTCCAACGAATTGCGTTGGTCCCTTGCGAGGTGTTTGTACCCCGCATGACACTATTTTTGGTTTCCCCTAAGGGAAAATTTGTAATCCTAAGACTTCTTATTTGTAAATTTTAGTATGATGCTCAAATCAGGAGTCCCATGATTGTGCTGTCAGATCCTACGACTTAGATTGATCACGTGCAAGGTGTCCATGCCTCTTGTTCGGCCGTTTGCGGGTTATTTTGGGTTTTGCCTTAGGGGCACGTTATCAAACCTAAGTTAGCTTATTTTCAGATTTTAGTCCTATTCTCAAACCGAGAAACTTGTGATTATGCGATCAATTCCTATGAATTACGCTGGTTGCGTACGAGGTGTTTGTGACTCTTATGGGGCTCTTCGAGTGTTGTTTTGTTGTTTTCTCATCGGACATGTTTTTAAAACCAAGTCTCCATATTTATATTTTTAGTCCAATTCTTAAAAATGGAGTCCCGTGACTATGCAATTGGTTCTTATGCATTACGTTGGTCCCGTGGGAGGTGTTCATGCTATTTGGGGGCGTTCGAGTGTTGTTCTAGGTTTTCCCCGTAGGGACACATTATCAAGCCTAAGTGTGCTTATTTGTAAATTTTAGTCTTATTCTCAAACTAGGAGTAAGGTGACTAAGTGGGCAATTCTTACAAGATGCGTTAGTCCTTTATGAGGGTTCATGCCCTTTGCGTGGATATTCTAAATTTTCCCCTAATGGCACATTTTCCAGCCTAAGTAGTATTATTTGTAATTTTTAGTCCAATTCTCAAACCGAGAGTCTCGTAATATTACGATAGGTTCCTACGAGTTACATTGGTCCCGTTCGAGGTGTTCATTTTATTTACAGAGCTATTCGAGGGTGTGACACCCCGCCTAATTAAATAACGGGTGATCAATCCTTTATTAAATTAAAAATCAAGGTGAACGGTTGGTTCATTCTTAGCATCACTGTCGCAAAATAAAATTTCCAATTTAAACACCCTACATAATTAATCTAAGTGTCAAAATAATTAAAAACCTTATTTCCATTTTACTAAATCCAAATATGAAAACCTTATTAATAACCAATAGATTAAGAATCACATAAATACTAAGGATGGAAAATAACACACAAGTATTTAAATCATCTAGATAAACCAAACCAGTTTAAAACTATGAATGAAACCATCCAGACAATAATTAAATCCCAAAGAGTACCTAATACTGGAAATATAAATGAACATAAATCTCTCAGAAAAATCCAAACTGAATAGAGAAACGGGTGACACATGCCCTAACTTTGAAGAACTAAGCAAGAGTAGAATCAATCAAGGAGATCGTCTAAGAAAGGGCCTGCAACTCCCACATAAGTTACAGCGCATCCGGTCCAAAGAATCTAAGCATCACCCCCCTGTGTCTACCACCTATAATATATACATATATATTCAAGAGAAAAGAAATGATAGGAAACGGATCAGAGCCCAAGTGTAAAACAATTTAAAAATAGTTTAGCATGTATTTAAAATGCTTACCGACTAATGTAACAACCATGTTAGAATGCGACACTCTCTTGAGAATTCTCACCTCTCATCTAGTGTGCACGCCTACCATACTATTTATCTCAGATGTTTATTTTAACTTAACTATCCCATAAGGTTTTATCCCGAGAAAAAAATATTATGGCTAAGCTAATTAATTTCTAAAATTTAAACTCTCTCATATATCTTATGTTACTTTGATTAAATCCATAATGTTATAAAATTCCCAAACACTCATAATAAAGTTGGAATATTTATTCTTTACTTAACTACTTTTATGCACTGCAAAAAGTTCCCATACTTAAGTATATATATATTAGTCACTCATATAATATATATATATATATATATATATATATATATATATATATATATATTATCGGCACTCCACATAAAATCTATGGTGCTGGAATACTCTGCTATCAAGTCCCCTTATCAATTGTACTAAGGGAAATACTAGTTCGGAATCACTCTCGAACTGTATTAACACAAAACACATACAAATGGCGGCGAAGCATAGTTCCAAGTCACTAAGAGGTCAGCACATACCCTCACGTCTCTTAGGACCGTCTGACTATCAATCAGATAGCCTGTACCAAGGAATCCTATGTTCTAGGGT
Source organism: Sambucus nigra (assembly GCA_949130495.1). Taxonomy (NCBI): domain Eukaryota; kingdom Viridiplantae; phylum Streptophyta; class Magnoliopsida; order Dipsacales; family Adoxaceae; genus Sambucus; species Sambucus nigra. Next base: position 560,549,110 of record OX422217.1, read on the forward strand.
ACAAGTCGATATCCCTCATAAAGGTCCCATCGAGATAAGACTGTCCCGGCGCGGTAACCTCTGTGATAGCAAGTAGCGCGGGTATGATTATACACAAGCATAATATGAATAGGTATACAGATGCATTCAGTTATGTATATCAATATTGTCATTTTTTTCCAATTGGGTTCACACACGACCCAACGATAACTACTATGAACCTCACATTGTACAACTTTTACCCAATTACCTCACATAAATAATTTATCGCTTTTATTCTTAATTATAATTGTTTCATACTTAATTCTCATATCTCTAAGTACTCTCTCTTTCTCAAATATAATCTCAGTAGGTACACCCTCTCTAACTTTCTGGTTTAAGTCATTCACGAGTCTTAAAATTATTTAGCGAACGTACACACAATTTCTAAAGTGTAAGGAAACTCCCCGTTAACCCCCAATTTCATCCAATATTAATTCTGACTCAACAGAGTCTACTTAGACCCTACTGGTCCTCTTCATAACCCATTATAGTCCATAAATAATAATCAAGGATTCCTACATATTATAACCGGATTAAACAAAAAGTAGAAAAATAAGCATTTTTCCAGGAGGGGTCGATCGATCGAGGAAAGGGGGTCGATCGATCGATCATCGATCGATCAAGCAGTTATGACGAATTCTTCCATTGTTAAGTTACGGGTTTTCTTCTCCAACCTCAACCAAATCTTCATTAATGGTCTCCAAACTCCCAAACAACATTACTACGGGTACTATATACCTAACTACATGATTTCCTACATGAAACATGTTTAAATTCATCAACGATATCGAATTAATGGGGTAAAATTGACATAATCTTCAAAAACCCTAAATTTTGGAAGAAACATCCATTCTTTTAAATATTTCCCAGATTTGTCGTTTCTAAATTCATACTAATTCGTGGGTAATCATCCGCATATGATGGGTATGTCCAAAATATATTAAATCTCTCTAAACATGTGATTTAAAGGCTCTAAACTATCAATTTCTTTCATAAAACATGTTCTTGATAATCCTAAACTAACATGGGTGAGACATTAAGTAAAAACAAAGCAAGATAGATACTTGCCTGAAATTTAAGGTTATGATTTGTGGATGAAAAAGGCATGGTTGCGTTCCTCTTCGTGCGATCTACGCTTTGGTGCAGGTGGCGGTGCAAACGGATAAGTTCTTGGCGTTGGATTGCTTGGAAAGCTTCCTATCTTCTTCTCTAACTGTGTTTGTTAATCCTAAAAGACAACTCCAAATAGCTGATATAACCTAATTAAATTCGTGGGTTTAATTAACCAAAAATACAAAATGTTTATAATACCCTCTCGGGATGTCAATTAGGCCTAAAAATGCCTCGAGACCCAAACTAAACCCCCGGGTACACTTTGCTGACTATCTCGAACCTTCCAGGAACATTGGTGCATTCGAAATGATCATATGGATGACTTATAATTTATTCACTTTTAATAATAATAATTTAGTCCTAACACGACACAGGCGCGTCACGACTCAATTTCTATAATTGCCATTTTATTCACTCGTGACAATTTTCAAAAAATTCAATTCTACATATTACTTTACTCACTAAGTAATATTTAACAAATCAAAAAATTTCCAATAATTACTAACTCTCGTCACGCTAGTAAATATTTAAAACAAAATTTTGAATTAATATTAAATTAATTTATCTCAATTAAATTTAATAAATCTCCTTAAATTTAAAGACCATAAAAATATGGGGTATTACATAGGGTTGTTATAAGTTTTCCCTTATGTGTAAATTATTAAACCTCAGTCTGTTTATTTGAAAATTTTAGTCATATGCTCAAACCGAGAGACCCGTGATTATACAATCAGTTCCTATAAGTTGTGTATGTCCCGTACAAGGTGTCGGGGCCGTTGGAGTGTTGTTTTGTGTTTTCCCTGGGGCCATATTTTCAAACCCAAGTGTGGTTATATGCAAATTTTAGTCGTATTCTCAAATCTGGAGTCCCGTGACTATGCAGTTGGTTCCTACAAGTTACGTTGGTCCCTTGTGAGGTGTTTATTCCCATTAGGTGGTGTTCGAGGATTCTTCTTATTCGCAAATTTTATTCCTATTCTTAAACCGATATCCCCATGACAACATTATTGGTTCCTACGAGTTATGTTGTCCCTTGTGAGATATTCATGCCCCATGCTAGGCTATTATAGGCCTGCCCTCTAGGGGCATATTTTTAAGATTAAGTTTCCTTATTTGTAAATCTTCGTCCTATTCATAAATCGAGAGTCCCGTGACAATGTGGTCGGATCTTAAGAGATATGTTGGCCCCATGCTAGGTGTTCATTCCCCTTGTTGTGCCATTTGGGGACTGTTATGGGCTTTCTCCAAATGCACATTTAAAAGCATACGTCTTTTTATTTGCTAATTTTAGTACTATTCTAAAATCGTGAGCCCTGTTACTACGCAGTCGGTTCTTATGAGTTACGTTGGTCTTGAGTGAGGTGTTCGTGAACCTTGTAGGTCCCTTAGGAGGCTATATTGGGTTTTCCCCTAAGGGCATATTTTTAAGCCTATGTCTACTTATTTTTAAATTTTAGTCCTATTCTCAAATCTAGAGACCTGTGACTACATGATTGGTTCCTACGAGTTACGTTGGTCTCCTATGAGGTGTTTGCGCCCATTATAGAACCTTTCAGGAGTAATTTTGGGTTCCCCCTAGGGGAACATTTTATAGCCTAAGTCTGCTTATTTTTAAATTTTATTCTGGTCTTAAACCAGGAGTCCCATGACAAGATGGTCAATTCTTATGAGTTAGGTTCTCTTCATGTGAGGTATTCATGCCGAAGTATGCTTATTTGCAAATTTTAATCCTATTCTAAAATTAGGAATCCAATGACTACACGATCGATTTGTAAGAGTTACGTTGGTCCTGTGCGAGATGTCCATTCCCATTTTGAGGTCGTTTGAGAGTTGTTCTGGGTTTTCGCTCCCAGAGGCAAGTTTTCAATCCTATGTATACTTATTTGAATATATTTATCCTATTCTCAAATGAGGATCCCCATGACTACACGATCAGTTTTTACGAATTACATTCATCTTGTACGATGCATTCATTCTTTTGTAGGGCCGTTCGGGATCTGTTATGGGCTTTCCCCCCGGGACACATTTTCAAGCCTATGTCTGCTTAAATTTAAATTTTAGTCATATTATCAAACATGGAATCCCTTGACCACATGATCATTTCCTATGAGTTACGTTGCTCTAATGCGATGTGCTCGTGCCCCATGCGAGGCCGTTCCAGGGATATTGTGAGTTTTCCCCTATGGTCAAATTTTCATGCCAAAGTCAGCCTATTTGTAAATTTTAATAATATTTTCAAATTGGGAGTCATTTGAGAACAAGGTCACTTCCTACAAGATACGCCGATCCCGTCAGAGTATTTTTAGCCCATTATGGGGATTTTCAAGGGTTGTTTTGGGTTTTCCCTAGGGTTAAATTTTCAATCGTAATTCTTTTTTTTGTCAATTTCTTAAATTGAGAGTCCAGTGGCTACGAGTTAATTTCCTAGCAGTCATGTTGGTCCAGTGCGAGGTGTTCGTGCCCCTTGCATGGTCATTTGGGAGTTGTTCTGGGTTTTCTCCTAGGGAACATTTTTTACCCTAAGTCTTACTATTTGTAAATTTTAGCCCTATTCTTAAACATGTAGTCTTGTGACCATGTGATCGGTTCCAACCAGTTACGATGGTCCCGTTCGAGGTGTCCATAAACCTTGTGACTTATTTTGAGGGTTATTTTGGGTTTCCCTAGGGCTACGTTAATGTCCTCTTATTTGTAAATTTTAGGCCCATTCTCAAATTGAGAGTCTTATGACCATGAAGTCAATTCCTAGAGTTATGTTGGTCAAATGCGAGGTGTTTGTACCCCATGTAGTGTTGCACGCGAGATATTTTTAGTTCTCCAATAGGGGCATGTTTTCAATCCTAAGTCTTCTTGTTTGTAAATTTAGTCTTATTCTCACACTGCGAGTCCCATGACTACATATTCCATTCCTCCTAATTAATTGCATTTTGTATGAGGTGTTCATACCACTTACGGGGTCGTTCGAGCGTTGTTATGAGTTTTTAATCCATGGGAACAGTTCCTACGTGTTTTGTTTGTCTCGTGCGATGTTTTTATGCCCCTTGTGGTCCTGCAGGTACATTTTCAATCCTAAGTTTGCTTATTTCTAAATGTTAATTATTTTATAAAATTGGGAGTAACGTGACTATGCGATTGGTTCTTATGAGTTATGTTGGACCCATGCGAGTTGTTCGTTCCCTTTGCAGTGTCATTCGAGGTTTTTTCTTTGTTTTCTCCTATGAAAACATTTTTTAACCTAAGTCTTGTTATTTAAAAAAATTAGTCCTATTCTCAATCCTGGTGTCTCATGACTATGTGGTGGGTTCCCACGAGTTATGATGGCTCTATTCGAGGAGTCTGTGCCCCTTGTATGGCCATACGTGGGTTATTTTGAGTTTGACCTAGGGGTACCTTTAAGTCTGTTGATTTGTAAATTGTAGATCTATGCTCAAACTTGGAGTCACATGACTATAAGGTTGGTTTTTAGAGTTACATTGGTCTGCTGCAAGGTGTTCGTACCCCATGCAGGGTCGTATGGGGGATATTGTGGGTTCTCCCCTTGGGGCACGTTTGAAGCCCAAGTCTTCTTATTTTCATATTTTATTCATATTCTCAAATTTAGGGTTTCATGACTACGTGTTCAATACCTACCATGTACATTCGTTATATTTGTGAGTTTTTCCACCCATGGGCACGTTTTGAAGAATAAGTTTGTTTATTTGTAAATTTTAGTCCTATCCTCAAGATGGGAGTTCTCTGACTATTTAATCGATACCTATGAGTTATGTTGTTCCTATGAGAGCTATCGATTCCCTTTGTGAGGTCATTTGGGGGTTGTTACGGGTTTCCCCTAGGGGCATATTTTAAAGAATAAGTCCACTAATTTGAAAATTTTAGTCCTATTCTCAAATTAGGAGTCCCTTGACTACTCAATCCTTTCTTACGAGTTATGTTGGTACCATATGAGGTGTTCTTGCCCTTGCAGGGGCATTCGTGGGATAGTTTTGATTTTACAACTAGGGGAACATTTTCAAGGCTAAGTCTGCTTATTTGAAAATTTTAGCCATATTCTCAAACTAGAATTCCCGTGTCTGCATGGTTAATCCTATGGGTTACGTTGGTACCGTGTGAGCTATCCGTGTCCCTTGTGATGTCGGTTGGGGGTTGTTTTGGGTTCCCCCACGAGGTCACATTTTTAATCCTAAGTTTTCTTATTTACAAATTTTAGTCCTATTCGAGAATCGAGAGTTGCATGACTCCGTGATTAGTTTATACGAGTTACGTGGAACCCGTGTGAGGTGTTTGTGCCCCTTATGGTGTCGTTCGGAGGATCTTCTGAGTTTCCCCTAGGGCCATATTTTCGATCTTAAGTATTTTTATTTGCAAATTTTAGTCCTATTCTCAAATCGAGACTCTCGTGACTACATAGTCGATCTTAAGAGTTACTTTGGTCTAGCGTGGGGTGTTCGTACCCCTTGCTGGGACTTTCGAGGGATGTTGTGGGTTTTCCACCTTTAGGCACGTTTTAAAGCCTAAGTTTGCTTAATTGCAAATTTTAGCTCTGTTCTCAAAATGGGTGTCCCGTGACTAAGTGATTAGTTCCTATGAGTTGCGTTGGACCCCAACGAGGTGTTCATGCCCCATGCGGGGCCCTTCATGGGTTATTTTTGGTTTCCCCCATGGGCATGTTTTCCAGAACATGTCTTCTTGTTTGCAAATTTACTCTATTCTCAAATCGGGTGTCCCGTGGCGACGCGGTTGGTTCCTAGGACTTACATTAGTCCCGTATGATGTGTGCGTGCTCTTGTAGGGGCATTCGAGATTATTTCGGATTTTCCCCAAGGGGAATATTTTCATACCTAAATCTTCTTATTTAAAAGTCTTACTCCAAATATAAAATCGGGCATCCGTGACTATGCAGTTGCTTCCAATGAGTTACATTGGTCCCATGCGGGCTGTTAGCTCTTTTTATGGGAACGCTTTGAAGCCAAAGTCTAGATATTTCCAAATTATAGTCCTATTCTCAAATATGGAGTCCCGTGAATACGGAGTCATTTCCTATAAGTTAAGATGGTCCTATGCGAGGTGTATGTCCCCTTTATGAGGCCTTTTGAGTGTTATTCTAGGTTTTCCCCTAAGGGTACGTTTAAGTCAAGTTATTTTAAAATTTTAGCCCTATTCTTAAATCTGGGGTTCCGGGACTGTGTGGTCGGTTCCTACGAGTGATGTTTGTCATGTACGAGGTAATCGTGAATGTTGTTAGTTTTCACCCTTCGGGGACATTTTCAAGCCCAAGTCTGATTATTTGAAAATTTTAGTTCTATTCTCAAACTGGGAGTCCCCATGATTACGAGATCGGTTCCTATGAGTTAGGTTGGTCTTATGGGAGTTATTCGTTCCCCTTATGGGCAATTCAAGGGTTGTTATGATTTTCTACTTAGGGGCACATTTTGAAGCGTAAGTTCTCTTATTTGCAAATTGTTTCTTATTCTTAAATTGGGAGTCCCGTGACTACACGGTCATTTCCTACGAGTTACGTTGGTCCTATTCGAGGTGTTCATGACCTTGTGGGGGCGTACATGGGCTACTTTTGATTTTACCTTTAGGGGAATATTTCTAGTGCCAAGTCTTCTTATTTACAAATTTTAGTTCTATTCTCAAATTAGGATCCCCATGTCTAGATGTTACTTCCTTCGAGTGACCTTGGTTTTGTGTGAGATGCTGGTTACCCTTATGATGTCATTCAGAGGTTATTCTAGGTTCTTACATAGGGGATCATTTTCAAACCTAAGGTTTCTTATTTATAAATTTTAGTCTTATTCTAAGATTGGGAGTCATATGACTCCATAATCAGTTTATATGAGATACGTTGAACCCATGTGAGGTGTTCGTTCCCTTTGAAGTGTCCTTTGGGGGCTCTTCTGAGTTCCTAATATGGTAATATTTTCGAAATTAAGTATTTTTCTTTGCAAATTTTAGTCCTATTCTCAAACTTGGAATCTCGCGACTACAGATTTGATCATGATAGTTATGTTGATCTCACGCGAGGCGTTCAAACCCCTTGCGGGGACATTCGTGGGATTTTGGGGGTTTTTTCACCTTTGGGCACATTTTGATGCCTAAGTCTGCTTATTTGAAAATTTCAATCCTATTCTCAAATTGGGTGTGCCATGACAATGCTATCAATTCCTATGAGTTACATTGGTCCCGTGTGAGGTGTTCATGCACCATGCGGGTCCGTTCGTGTTTTTTTTATTTCCCCCAGGGGCGTGTTTTCTATATCATTTCTTTTAAAATGCAAATTTAGTTTATTCTCAAATCGGGAGTCCTGTGACAATGCGGTTGGTTCCTAGGAGTTATGTTAATCCCGTGTGAGGTGTTAATTCCTTTACGGGGTCGTTCGAGGTTGTTCTAGGTTCCCCCAATGGGCACATTTTCAAGCCTAAGTCTGCTTCTTTAAAATTTTTATTCCTATTATCAAACCGGGCCTCCCATGACTAACTGTTTGGTTCCAACGAGTTACGTTGATCTCGTGTGAGCTATCGATTCTCTTTACGAGAATGTTTTCAAGCCAAAGTCCATTTAATTCCAAAATTTAGTCCTATTCTAAAATTTGAAGTCCCGTGACTTCACATTCATTTCCTAGGAGTTACAATGATCCTGTGCAAGGTTTATGTTCCCCTTATGAGGCCTTTCGAGTGTTTTTCCAGTTTTCCCCAAAGGGTATGTTTAAGTCTACTTCTTTCAAAATTTCATTCTTATTCTTAAATCGGGAGTCCTATGAATCCATAGTCAGTTCTTATGAGTTACGTTGGTCCCGTATGAGGTGGTGATGCCTCTTGTAGGGTCATTCGATGGATATTGTTAATCTTCCCCCTTTGGAAAAAATTTCAAGCTTAAGTATTCTTATTTGCAAATTTTATTACTACACTCAAAGTAGGAGTCCCATGACCATCTGATCGATATCAATTAAGTTGATCCTATGCGAGGTGTTCGTGCCCTATTCGAGGCCACTAAGTGGTTATTTTGGGTTCCCCTTAAGGGTACCATTTTAAGACTAAGTTAATGTATTTTTGAAGTTGAGTCCAATTATAAAATTAAGAGTCCTGGGACTACGCGGTCAATTCCTCTGAGTTTCATTGGTCTCGTGCGAGGTGTTCATGCCCTTGTGGAGTGGTTTTAAGGGTTGTTATTGAATTTTCTCTACTAGATATTTGAAGTCTAAGTTTATTTATTTTAAATTTTTTGTTCTATTCTCAAACCAGGTACCCCGTGACAATGCAGTTGGTTCCTATGAGTTGCGTTGGTCCTATGGGAGATATTTCTTCCCCTTGCGGGGCCGTTCGGGGGATGTTACGAGTGTTTCCTTAGGGGACATTTTCAAGCCTTGCAAAAAACATTATCATTCTCAAATTGGGATTCATGTGACTATGCAATCATTCCCTATGAGTTACGTTGATCTCGTGCGATGTGTACGTTCACCTTACACGGGAGTTTGTTAGCTGTGTGGTGTTTTTCCCCAAGGGGAACATTTCCAAGGCCTAGTATTCTTATTTTCAATTTAAAACCCTTTCTCAAGAAGTTATTTTCGTGACTATATAATCGGCCCCTACAAGCTGTATTAGTCCCATGCGAGGGTTCGTGCCCCTTATGGCCCCATTCATGGGTTTTTCTATGTTCCCCCGTGGGGACACGTTTTCAAGCCTAAGTTGACTTATTTGCAAATTTTAGTCCTATTCTTAAACTTGGAGTCACGTGACAATATTATTGGTTCCTATGATTTATATTAGACCCGCGTGAGCTGTTCGTTCTCCTTGCGATATCGTTTGGGGGTTGTTCTAGGTCACCCTAGGGGAACATTTTAATGTCTTAAGTCTTATTATTTGCTTATTTTAAGTCTATTCTCAAGGTGGGAATCTCGCGACTATATGGTTTCTTCCTACCAGTTATGTTCATCCAGTGTGAGGCGTCTATTCCCCTTGTGTGGTCGTTCGAGGGATCTAGTGGGTTTCCCCCCTTTGGACACATTTTCAAGCCTAAGTGTGCTTATTTGAAAATTTTAGACATATTGTCAAACTGGAAGTGTCATGACTACGCGATCGATTCCTATGAGTTAGGTTAGTCCCGTGCAAGGTGTTAGTCCATGCACGGCTGTTTGGGAGATTTTCTGGGTTTTTCCTGCTTAGGGAATGTTTTCATTCCTAACTCTTCTTATTTGCACGAGTCCGTTACGGGGTTGTTGTTGAGTTTTTTTCCCTTGGGGAATATTTTCAATCCTAAGTCTGCTTATTTGTAAATTTTATACCTATTCTCAAATTGGGAGTCTCGTGACTATGCAATCGATTCCTATGAGTTACATTGGACCCGTGAGAGCTATCCGTGTCCTATGTGTAGCCGTTCAAGGGTTATTCTCGATTTCCACTAGGGGCACATTTTGAATCCTAAGTCCATTTATTTATAACTTTTATTCCTATTCTCAAGTTGGAAGTCACGTGACTAGGCGGTCATTTCGTATGAGTTACGATGGTTCATTTATTTGCAAATTTTAGTCCTATTCTCAAATTGGGAGTCCCGTGACTATACGGTCATTCCATATGAGTTACATTAGTCCGATGCCTTGTGTTTCTTCCCCTTATGGAGCCGTTCGGGGGATGTTTTAGCTTCTCCACTAGGGGGAATTGTTTTAAGTCTATCTTCTTATTTGTAAGTATGAGTTATATTCTTAAACCGAGAGTTTCATGATTACACAATGAATTACTACGAGTTACATTCGTCCCATGTGAAGTGTTCGTGCCCCATGCTAGGTCGTTCGACGGTTATTTTCTGGTTTACCACCAAGGGTACATCTTTAAGATAGTCTTCTTATTTGCAAATTTTAGTCCTATTCTCAAAACGTGAGTCCCGTGACTATGCAGTTTTTCATATGAGTTACATTGGTCCCATGCGAGGTGTTTGTGCCCTTGTAGGATTGTTATAGGTTGTCCCATTGGAGAACATTTTCATGCCTCAGTTTTCTCATTTAAATATTTTTGTCCTTTTGTCAAACTAAGAGTCCCGTGACTATGTATTTGGTTCTTATGAGTTACATTAGTCCTGCCCGAGCTATCAGTGCCCCTTCCGACATCGTTTGGGGGTTGATCTAGGTCTTTTTACGTAGGGAAAATTTTCAATCCTAAGTTAGTTTCTTTATAAATTTTATTACTATTCTCAAATTGAGAGTTCCGTGACTACGCAACCATTTCCTATAAGTTACGTTGGTCTTGTGTGAGGTGTCCGTGCCCTCTATAGGACCATTAGGGGGATGTTTTGGGTTTTCACCCAAATGGAAGTTTAGTTATTTCAAATTATATTCCTATTCTCAAACATAGAGTCCTGTGACATCACGATTGATTCCTACAAGATACGTTTCTCCCATATGAGGCATTCATTCCCCTATGAGGCCATTCGGGGGTTGTTTTGGGTTTCCCACAGGGGAACATTTTCTAGCTGAAGTCTTCTTATTTGAAAATTTTAGTCCTATTATGAAATCTGGAGTCCCATCAGTACTTATTTAGTTCTTATGGGTTACGTTGGTCTATTGTGATATATTCATGCACTCCGTGGGGCCATTTGAGCATTTTCAGGGTTTTCACCTAGGAGTACATTTTCAACCCTATTCTCAAACTAGGATTTTCGTGACTATGCGATCGATTTCTATGTGTTACATTGTTACAGTGCGACAATTCTTAATCCTTATGAAACCATTCAAGGGTTGGTCCGAGTTCCCCCATATGGACATATTTTCAAGTCTAAATTTTCTTATTTGCAAATTTTAGTCTATTATCATATCAGGAGTCACGTTACTATACAATTAGTTTCTACGAGTTACATTGGACCTATTTGGTGTCGTTCGGGGAGAGTTCTTGATTCCCTCCAGAGGCACATTTTCATGTCTAAGTCTCGTTATTTGCAAATTTTACTCCTATTCTCAAATTGGGAGTCCCATGACTATGCAATCGGTTCCTATATGTTATACTGATCACGGGGTGGTGTTTATTCCCCATGTAGGGTCGTTCAGGAGTTGTCTAGGGTTTTCCCTCCTCAGGTAACATCTTAAATCCTAAGTTTTCTTATTTACAAATTTTTTATCATATTCTTAAAGCGGGAGTCCCATGACTCCGCGATTGATTCCTACGAGTTATGTTGGTCTGGTGCGAGGTGTTCATGCCCTAGTGGGGCCGTTCGAAGCCTATTCTCGAATTCCCCTTAGTGGATCATTTTCAAGCGTAAGTCTGCTTATTTGTAAATTTTACTTATATTCTAAAGTCGAGATTCACTTTACTTTGCGATCGGTTCCTACGAGTTACATTGTTCCTGTGCGAGCTATCAGTGCCCCTTACGGGGTCGTTTGGGTGTTGTTATAGGTTTCTCCTAGGAGAACCTTTTAAAGCCTAAGTCCTCTTATTTTCAAATTTTAGTCTTATTCTCAAATCGACTGTCTCGTGACTACGCTGTCATTTTTATGAACTACGATGCCATTGTGCAGGGTAGTTGTGCGCCTTGTGAGGCCTTTCAGATGTTCTTTTAGGTTTCTCCCGAGGGTACCTATAAGCCTACTTATTTGAATATTTTATTACTATTCTTAAATCGGGAGTCCCATGATTACTTGGTCGGTCCCTATGAGTTACGTTGGTCTTATGCGAGGTATTTTTTCCCCATGTAGGGTTGTTCACGAGATGTTTTGGGTTCCTCCATAGGGGCACACTTTCAACCCTATGTCTTCTTATTTCCATATTTTAGTTCTATTTTAGATTAGGAGTCCCGTTACTAAGAGTTCATTTCCTACGAGTTACGTTAGTCCAGTGCAAGGTGTTTTCGCCCCTTGCGAGGCCATTCATGGCCTGTTTTGGGGTTCCCCCGCAGAACTTTTCCTTGGTTGTCTTCTTATTTAAAAATTTGTGTCATATTACGCTGTCAATTCCTACAAGTTACGTTGGTCTTGTGTGAGGTGGTAGTGCCCCTTGTGGGGCCATTCGGGGGATGTTCAGGGTTCCCGTGCGGGCATGACTTCAAGCCTAAGTCTTATAATTTGTAAATTTTAGACCTATTCTATAACCATGAGTCCCGTGATTGCGCGTCCAGTTCCAATGATCTACGTTAGTCTCGTGCGATGTCTTTATACCCCATTTGGGCTAGTTCATGGGATATTGTTGGTTTTCCCCTGGGGGAATATTTTCAAGCCTAAGTCTACTTATTTGGAAACATTGGTCATATTCTAAAATCACGAGTTTTGTGACTATGTGGTCATTTATTATGAATTATGTTAGTCCCGTGCCATCTATTTGTGCCCCATATGGGGTCATTTAGGATATATTCATGGTTTTCCCCCAGGGGCACATGTCAAACCAAAAGTCTAACTATTTAAAAAATTTAGTCCTATTGTCAAACCGTAAGTCCCATGATAATGCGTCATTTCATACCAGTTATGTCTTTCCCCTACGAGGTGTTTGTTCCCTTGTGAATCCGTCTGTTTTTTTTTATCTGGGGACACATTTTAAAGCTTAAGTCTACTTATTTACAAATGTTAGTCCTATTATTAAATCGGGACTCTCATGATTATGAGGTCACTTCCTACGAGTTACGTTGGTCCCCTTTGATCTAAATGTGTCCCTTATGGGACATTTACAAGGTTGTTATAGGTTTCCCCTAGTGGAATGTTTTCAATCCTAAGTCTACTTATCTGCAAATTTTAGTCCTATTCACAAATTGGGAGTCCCATGTAAAAAAAAAAACACAAAAACATGGACATTTGGAAGTCAAAGTTTTTCCCTCAAAAGTTGAGGAAATTTTTCTCCAAAGACACTTAGAAAAAGCATCCCCAAAATAGTTAAAAACTACTAGAGAAAGTGGGAGTATGGGTGGTTAAAATGAAAACTGCCAAAAAATAATTTCTCCCACCGAGGTCGTTTGAACGACACTATTCGAATCAGAATATAGAAGGAAAACATGCCAAAATCTCATTAGATAGACCTTGTTCGAACGAAGATGTTTGAACAACTTCAAGAGAGAAAACAAAGTATTTTTGCAAAAAAAAACAATTTGAACCTCATTTGATGTTCGTTCCAATGACCTGGGTATCTCGTTTGAAAGAGATCGTTGTTTTGTTCGAACGACTTATCAGAAAATCCTTAAATAGTTTTTACGTCCAAAAACGTTTATGAAAATACTAAAAAATATTTTCTGAGGAAACAAAAGTCGTTGTGACAAAAGTTTACAAAACGAACACCCAAAAAATAATGTCCAAGTTTCTATATACATTAAATGAATTCATACCTTTAGAGACTTTGGAATTTAAATGTTGATGACGTGAAACTTGGCACGAAAATTGGCAAGGATGTAAACTTTAAATTTCTAGCCACTGCATCTTCAACTCTTTAAACATCATAGGCTTGATAGGTACAAACATCTACCATACGACTTAAATTATTTTGTTCGAAATTAAGTTGACACTAAAAATTGACTCGATTGGAAATTTTCCCTTACATTAACAAATAAGAAGACTCGGGATTAAAAAATTTCCCCATGGGGAAAACCCAAAAGAACCCAGAATGGCCCCACAAAAGGGATGGACACCTCGTTCAAGATCAATGTATGTCGTAGGAAATGACCGCGTAGATGAATTAATTTCTTCAAAACATAGATATTTACACCCATGTTTCAGTTTAAGATCCAAGTTCGACATTTGACACCAGGTTCTTCTCTACCAAACAAGGAGAAAGTTTGGGTTTCATCTCTACCCTCAAAAGGAGATCATTTTTACTATGGAGTTCTCATACGGTGAAAGGCACATGTGTGTGGGTTGATGGTAGCTGTGCCCCATTAGTGGATTCCAAGACTTCGGAGGACTCCGGAGTTGTCGACTAGGAGGAGGTGGATGCAAGAAGAAGCGTTGAGGCTTGAAGGGAGTCATGTTGTGTGTTATAAGTCTTTTGTCTTGTATTTTTAAAACCATACTTAGTGGACTTGTAGGTAGGGTCGTCCGAGGTTTTTCCCGTTGTGGGTTTTCTTTGTACATCACAATGTAGTGTGATTGTGTTTATTTTTTCTTGCAAACTCACATAGATGCATGCTTAGGTCTAATCAAGATTAAAACGGGTTTAAACACAATTAGTTTATTTTCGTGCTAATTTTAGTTCGAGTTAAGTTTAATTTAATTTAATTCTAGCTGGCATAATTAATTTGGCCAAATGAATGCTTAAGTTTGTTTGGCATAATTTTAACTTGAATTGAATTAGAATTTTGTTTAAGTGAAAATTTAAAATGCGTGTTTAGTTTAATTTAACTTTAAGTTTATTTTGGAAAAAAATAATATTGATCTTTTAATTGTTAAATTTAAAAAAAAAAATTTGGTATATCATTGAACAATCTCATTATTTGAAGTTTAAAATTTAGGGGCATTCACTCCAACAAGTGGTATCAGAAGAAGTAATGTGAAATTACTTTATTAGGATCCTTTTTTGCGGTTGGTTTAAAAAGTGGATAATTAACTTTTTACAAATTTTCCTATTTTTTATGATTCAAATTACGCGTAAATGCGAATGAAATTGGCACTTTAATCTTTATATGAGAGGGTTTGCCAATAGATAGTTATCGGGTGGTCTCCACCTACATGTCTAGTTAAAAATTAGCGTGTACCTAAACCCGTAGAAAGATGAAGTGAGAATGAACTTAAATTAGCAAATTTTAATTCTCGTGGTTTGAATGCCCTCTTTAGTGAAGTTATACCCGATGAGTTCCATCGAATTATGACGTGTGAAACGTCTAAGGAGTCTTGGGATATTTTTCAACTCACCCATGAGGGATAAAGTGTCATTAAAGCTTTTGAAAATCGAAAAACCTCACCACTCAATTTGAAACCATTAAAATGTTAGAAAATGAGACTTTTGATGAATTCTATGCTAGAGTTTCTACATTGTTAATTCATCTTTTAATTTAACTTGGGAGAAAAGATACCCGACAACCATGTTGTAAATAAAATGTTGAGGTCCTTACCCAATAGGTTTATTCCAAAAGTGACCGTTGCAAATTCTTTGCCCACTTTAGTCTCTATGAAACTTGAAGAGCTCGTAGCTGACTTACAAACCTATGAACTTGACATTTTTACCTCCAAGGATGAGAAGAAGAAAGATAAGGACATCGCTTTAAAAGCCCTAAAGGAGGAAAAATAAGTTTCGGAGGATGAGAGTGACATCGATTTCCATCAGATGGCTATGTTTGCTAGGAAGTTTAGAAAATTTCTTAAGTTTAATAAATACAATCTTAAAAAAAATTAAAATTTGATAAATCTAAGTACAAGAAAGCCGAGAAATTCCCTACAAAGCATAATGAAGATCTTAATAGGGACGAGTTGAATATATGTTATGGTTGTGAGGGTTATGGCCATAGGGCAAGAGAGTGTCCCACTAAACAAAGGAAGGAGGCCAAGAACCCACCCAATCTCATATAATGCCACCCTTAGTGATAGTTAAAAGGAAGAGGGACCCAATTCCCCAATTGAGTGAAACTTTACCGCGTTCATGACAAGTCATGTGAGCATTGATAGTGAATCTTTCCATGCAAATATTCCTTTACATGACACTTATTAGGCCGTTATTTATGAATCCCAAAAATTTAATGGTAATGAGAGTGGATATCTAAGTGAGAGTGTGAATGAAGAAGGTGAGGAGGTGAGTGAGCTTCAAGTAGCCTTTCAAGAGCTGTATGATGAATCGATACAATTAAAAAGGGCAAAGTTGAAGTTAAAATCTAGTTTGATTTAGAGTGACAAGGCTAATCATGAGAGTGCTATAGTGGAAGACCTTAAGACATGTGAGAGAACCCTTCATGAGAATGTTGAGTACGTTGAAGGTGAGAGAGATAGCCTTAGAGCTTTAATGGAGGCTATGAAAAAGGAGCTTCGTGGATTTTAAGAGAGTAAGTGTTTACTTGAGTCTAAAATTTTGAGTTAGAAGAGAAATTGGGACATTCAAGTAGGCTCAAATTTGATTTGGAGTGTAGGTTTGAAAAATTATATGAAATCTTAAGAACCGTCCAAATAAAAAATGACTTGTGTTGTATTGGTTTCGATACTCAAAATGATTTATCTAATAAAGACAAAACCATAAGTTTGAGAGAGTATATGAGGAACACTTTCAAAGGTCATTACTTAGGTACTACCTTTCCCATGGGTCTTTACATGTCCACATTATGGTCGAAAAGGTCATCTTAGGACGGTTTGTTTTGATCTTAAATAGGCCCATAGGAAGTCCAATGGTAGAGTCACCAAAATTCCGAAATCCTGAGAGCATCACGCTTCACTAGTTTGGGTTAGGAGATCCGATTTGGCGGCTTTACAAGATAGGATTTTTTATTCTCATTTTCTTGCACGTGATACCTACCTTGCTAAATATAAAGGATGAATGTGTTAACTTTGTCCACATACAGTAGCTTATGTACATCATGATATACACAAAATGCAAGCTATATATTTATTTATTATTTTCCAGTCTTTGCTTCATTATAAAGATTGTGCTAGAATTATGATATATGTATCTTTTGTATTTTATTTTATTTTATTTTGTTTAATCTCATTAAAAGATAGAGAAAGATTTATGTTTTCTTTTAAGTTGATTTTTTTTAGTTTGGTTTAAAATTTGGAAAAACTCAAAATGATTTTTTTTGTGTATATTTTAGTTTTACACATTTTACGTGGCATATAATTGTGTTTGAATCCAATTTCACCCCCGCTTCCATGTGGCTAGAACTTTTGGTTAGAATTTTCAATCCTTAGAGTGTTATTTCTCATGCTTGCATGGAGTAGTTTAACTTTGACTGCTTAATAGATTCTTTTTTTATATGCCTCGATTCAAATATGCACGAGCTCATTTGACATTTAACTTTACATGTATATTTGAGCTAAGTGAGATGTTCTCCCATCAATTTAGTCATCTACATGTTTCTATGATTATAGAGGATTTGTGCATGTAAGAAACGTTTTTCGGATTTAAAAAAAATTGAAAAATATTTATCTGGTGTTGTTGTTGTTGTTTATCAATGGAATCGAACTGCGGAAGACAACATTACTTTGCCTGAAAAGCCACCACTGAAAGTTGGACAAAAATTTTGGCATAAAATTAGCCAAGGCCTTCATTGTTTAGTTTGTATATTCATAAAGAGAAAAAGAAAGAGAATATTAATGAGGAAGTTTGATTGGATATATCAACAGGTTTGCACAATGACTTTGTATCCTAGTTAAGCTATTTTGTCATGACTATATTGTTTTGTAGAATCATCAATATTCTAGGCTTGTGTACATTGTGTATGTTTGTTCACTAAGTTCACTTTATATTGTCACATGAGGCTATAATTACGTGTGATAATGTTTTTCAATCAAATGAGAACTCTATGAACATGTTTAAGTCATTGGGTCTATATTACTTTAGTCCCTAGCTCACACCCCTTCACTTCCGTTTACTACATGTATTTAGACACATTTTTTCCATATGATTGTGGAAAGCTTAATGAATTTTTATCGTGTGTGGTGTTTATACCTATATTTATGTGCGTGTGCGTTATTGGTATATTGGTGTATTTATATATATGGTATTTCTTTTTTTTTTGAGTCTTTCGCTTGATCGCTAGTCCATGAATGCTTTGAATTTAAAATCAGTATATATCTTGTTACGAATTGTGTTTGATATCCGACGCTTATCATAGTACATTTTAATGGTATCTTTTATCATCGCATCATAAGTTATATTTATTAATGTCTGTATGCAATAGTTGAATTTCATTGTTGCCCATATGATTTAATGCTATTGTCACTTTATGAACCATTTCATGTTTAACTTATTTTTCCTTATAAATATCACATGTTTAGTTTAGGGGGAGTATTTGCTTTAATTTGAGGAGAAATAAGATATTTTATTCTCGACCTTTGTCTATTCCTAAACAAAAGGGGGGATAAATGATAGCTAAACCTTTAGTTTAGGAGATCTAACTTAAGGCGAAAGTGTTATTTTCTTAAGTGGATCATGTTAGATAAAAGAGGAGAATTTTCTTAAGTGGATCATGTTAGATAAAAGGGGAGAATTAATTAAGGGCGAGTATTTACTTTTACGCACATTAATTTGTCATATTCCCAATGAATTTGATTGTTTGTTTAAGTGTGCATGATTTCATCTTTAGTTGCATTATTTAAAGCGGCAAAGCATTTTCAACGAGTCGAGTCAAGCGTCTGCATTTTTTTTTGGGTGGAATTATGTCTAGGGATGCTTGACGACCAATAGCATTTTTGGTCTGGTTTTGCCCCGGAATAGCCAAAGGGGGGATTCATAAGGGAAAATTTCCAATCGAGTCAATTCGTAGTGTTGGCTTAATTTCGAAAAAAATAATTTGTGTCATAGGGTAAATGTTTGTACCTATCAAGCCTATGAGGTTTGAAAAGTTGAAGATGCAATTGGCAAAAATTTAAAGATTACAACCTTACCGGTTTTCGTGTCATGTTTCACGCCATCAACATTTCAATTTCAATGTCCATAAAAGTATGAATTCATTTAATATATAGAGAGACTTGTATATTATTTTATGGGTGTTCTTTTTATAAACTTTTGTCACAAGGACTTTTATTTTTCTCACAAAATATTTTTTAGTATTTTCATCAAATGTTTTTGGACTTAAAAAGTATTTTAGGATTTTTTGATAAGTCATTCGAATGAGATGCCCAGGCCGTTCGAACGAACATCAAATGAGGTTCAAATGACATTTTGCAAAAATACTTTATTTTCTCATTCGAAGTTCGTTCAAACGTCTTCATTCAAACAAGGTCTATGTAACGAGATTTTGGCCCGTTTTCCTTATGAATTCCTGTTCGAACAGTTTTGTTCGAACAACCTCCAATGCCGTTCGAACGACATAGTAAGGAAAAATTTGGAATTTTTCATTTTAAGCACCCACTTCTCCCACTTTGTCCAATAGATTTTAACCATTTCGGGGATTATTTTTTCTAAGTGACTTTGGAGAGATTTTTTCAATACCTTTGAGAGAAAACTTTGTCTTCCAAATGTCATCATTTGGCATCAGGTTCTTCTCTATCCAACAAGGAAAAAATTTGGGTTTCATCTCTACTCCAAAAATGAAATCGTTTTTCTTGCGGCGTTCTCATACGATGAAATGCATCGTGTGTGGGTTGACGGTAACTGTGCCCCATTGGTGGATTCCAAGACTTCGATGGACTCCGGAGTTGTCGACTAGGTGGGGTGGATGCAAGAATAATAATCGAGGCTTGAAGGGAGTGAGGTCATGTGTTGTATGTCTTTTGTATTGTATTTTTAAAACCATACTTAGTGGACTTGTAGGCAAGGTCATCCGAGGTTTTTCCTGTTGTGGATTTTCCTCGTACGTTGTGGCGTAGTGTGATTGTGTTTATTTTATCTTGCAAATAAATTATACATTATAAAATTGTACATTAGAACTCAACCAAGGAAATAAATTTTACATCATCACTTTATGTTGAGATATTTTCTAAAAATGAAGATACTCACCATAAAGGAATGGGGAAGAAGTTACTTTTAAAATGGATGAATTCAATCACATCACTCTACATTGAGATAGTTTATAAAAATGCAAAAAATCACTATAGAGGGGTGGAGTGGGATTCATCCAAGAGATAAATTCTACCACACCATGCTATATTGGGATATTTTCTAAAATTGCAAATACTCTCTATATATGGGTGGAGGAGAATTTATCACACAAAGTTAAAAACTAAAATGAGGATTTTTTTCAAGTGACACCAAGTCTTCCATTTATAGGGTTCACATGGAGAAGGGGGAAATTGGGCATGATAATTGTGCATGAGGGGTGTGAGGTGTGAGAGCGGTAATTGGATAATTGCACAAGAGTTCATGTGGATAATGAGGTGATGAGGGTGACATGGGAAATGTTTTATATGGGGAACACATGGGGAGTATTTTAGGTAAATGGATAAAAGATTTGAAACATGTGGGTTATATGGTTTTGGTTTGGGACTTTGATAGATAAAAAATTATTTTGGCTCATGGGTTTAAAATTGTTACTTGGGTATATGGGTAATGGGTTTGGATGTGGTCATGGGAGCTAGGTTCTCGGGTTTACAAGATGTCTCCTATTTGGGTCACGAATCGGGTTGGAGATGTATAGGTTTCGTGTTTATGGGTTTTGGTTATGGGATCAAGACGGAGATCGTTGGCTTAACGTCGCTGGAAGGGTGAAGGGACATGCCAGCGGGCTCAGGTCACGGGTTGTGAAATGGGTTTAGGAGCAAGACACCGTCGTGTCTTGTTCAAAATCGAGTAGAATGCGTTTTCATTGTATTATGGAGTTAGAGAAGGTCCGGGTATGGGGTTCTTGGGTATGGATGGGTTGCTCTCAGGTCAAGCGAGATGATGAGGCTAGGATATGGTGGGTAATGGGTTGTTAATGGAGGTTAGAGGAGAGAGAATGATGGGAGGTAGAAGATGTATTGGGTGTGTGTTAGGTGTTATGGGGTGTATGGTAGCTAGTGCGTGTGAATGTTTGTACCTGTAAAAAAAGAAAACTACTCTAAACAATTTCAACAAAAAAACTAAAAACATAAAATTCATAAAACTAAAATATTAAATTCATAACCTATTAATAAAATAAATATTTACAAATCTATAAAACTAAAGAAAATACAAATCAATTAAAACTTGAAAATTAAATTCCTAAAAAATAAACTAATATTAATAGACCTAACCTATTAAAAAGAAAATATAATAAAACTAAACAAATGTTAAAAACAAAAAATCGAATAAAAATAAAACGCACACCTATATTATTTACAGACACGGACTTTGTACTATCTACAACGACACACCTAATCACACATGCTATTATATTTACATAAAATGGTAAAACACTAAAGAAAATAAAATGAAATGAAATAAAATAGGAAAAATGACTCAAAAAATATAAAATAACACCACACACACACAGGACAATTATAGGGCAGGCTAGTGTGTTTGGGCTTGGTTTAGGACAACTTTAGGCTATGAGACTGAGTTTAGGCTCGATTAACCACATCACTCCCACACTTGATGTACTTAACCACTTATTTCTAGCAATTACCTCGAATTAAGCTTATTTGACAATGCAAATGCTTATTGTCCTGCAAAACAAACAAATATCGACATAAGTCCGATTTTAACGAGAATTGGTAATTAAAAATTATCTTTGGGGTTTTTTATTTAAACAATTTTGAGTTCTTATCAGAGACAATGCATATTTAAAACGTTCCCAAAATTTCTTGAAATAAAGGGAAACATGTTCCTTTAATTTGAAGGGGTAGAATATTGTTGCTCATATTTATGCTAAAAAAAAGTTATATTCTTAATCATAAGTGAACAAAAAGGAATTTGTTTCTTATTATTGTCATAAGAAAAGTCACCTAAGTGATTGTTATTACAGGTTGAATAATGTTCAACATTTCGAAAAGGTTGCTCCTTATCCCGAAACCCAAATGACACGATCTAAAACATTTAAATGTGACATTTGTCACAAAATTGGTCATTTGGTGCAATTTTTTTACTCAAACCAACCTTATCTTTGCAGCATGGTAAGAGTTGTAAGATTAAATGAACAAAAATTACAAAAAATGATTTTGATTCTAAAGAATTTACTGTGAAAGTTGTGAAGAGAAAAATATAGGTTAATAAGAATCAAAATATTTTTTAGATAAAGGGGCATAATAAGAAGGGGAAGGGGAAGAAAAATATTCCCTAGGTCCCATATAAAACTGAGGCTCCTTATGTGAGTCACGTATGGGTGAGGAAGGAAATTTATAGAGGAATTGATCTTGAAAATAAGAAGATTCCAAAATTGGTGCCCTGCACCTCTAAACACTAGAGGTTAATTTGGTTTTAGGTAGCCACCTTCGTTAGCATGTCATTTCATATATCTTATGTTAGAATATCTACTTTCTATTCTTATGTGAATTTATATCATCATAGATAACTCATATGCAAATTATTTATCTTGTTGATTTGTTTTTGCTTCATATCTTGAATAATTCAGAAAGATTTTGTTTTGGGGAAAACTTTTCTGGATTTCTAAAGATATGCTTGGGATTGTCACCTCCATTTGATCTTTTGATCGATCCATGTATTTTATGTATTATTCATGTTAAAAGTATTCTCATTTTACATCAGATACATATTCTTTGCATTAGTTTATGATCCTTGGATTTTATGTGGTCTTGTAGTTAGGTTTTATGTGATCTCTTAGTACTAACATTGTGATTTATCTAGATTGATTATCTAAGGACTTAATTAGGTATTCTCATGATTAATTAAGTTTGTTGGAACATGGTTATGATTATGTGCTTCCCATATATATTTTGATGATATATCATGCTCTCTTTTATCGTTATACATGTTTAGGATTATGTTCTTCCCGAATAACGTATATTTTATTTCATATATCTCTCAATGAATTTTTTTCACAGATATTTTCTTTGATACACTTACAATTTTCCTTTTGGATGATATACTCCATGACATATTTTCTTATATTTAATCATTTTTATATCTATTTTGAAATATGACATGTTCTTCATGAGTAGAATTCAATTTTCTTCTTAGTTTTATAAACATTGAGAATGCATTATCATATCTTGTTTCAATTTGTACTGCACTACACATTGTATATATGCAACTTCATGAGGAATAATAAAAGTTATACAATATTTTTCAAGAAATTCAATCTTATAATACATATGAGAGTGATTAATTTATCCTCATGTGCATGTGTGATAAGTTATCTTGATTTGAAAGACTTTAAAAGATATATGTTATTTATAAAAATCATGAGTGAAGATGTGGTTATGGTTACAACTTTTATTGGATGATGCTGCCTTAGAAAATTGGAAATAGTATCCCATCTTAATAATGCATTAGTGAAATTCGCCACATGGAAAAACAATTTTGAAGAAATAGATGTTTTGAAGATATGTATCCATCCAAAATTGAGTAAAATCAAGAATGTGGAACTAAAGGCTTTAACAAAATATCTTATTGAGGGAGAGAAAATTATTAGTTGAAAATATTTAAAAAGGGGTTGGAAATTTACACTATTTTGTTCTTGAATTGTCATTCTTAATAGAACTCGAGTCTAGTTTTATTCTTTTAATGATGATCTTTGTTTATGTTTTTCATGATCGAGATATGATCTTATGTTTTTTGTTAATGCCCCTATCCTATTATTGGCATTTTATGGTCCAAATACCCTTTCCAACGGGTCACCCCATGTGAAAATTGTCATAACGGTTTGGACAAACGGATAATTTCACTACCGAAAACTGATTCAGAGGCCATCAATCACTCTCGGGTCCCGAATTGACCCTAATCAACTCCACCTTCAGAGTGAAATTTTTTTGAATCATTGAATGACACTGAAACCCCTTTCCAACGGTTCACCCATGCGTAAAATAACATAAACGTTTGGCTGAACAATCAACTTTCCCCCCAAAATCGATCTGGAGCCTACCGGGATCTCTCGGATTCCATTTGACCAAATTCAACTCTTCATCTCTAATGAAACTGAATGAGCCTCCTAAGGAAACTGAATACCCTTTCTCACAATCCACCCCATGCGCGATTCTGACCTACGGTACAGACGTACGATTTTTTTTACTCTGAGTGGTCACTGGGAACTTTCGGGCCCTGGTCGAGCAATGTTAACTTTTTGAACCGAGAAAACTATTTGGAATGTCTAAGTACATCTCTTAACCTTTCCAACGGTCTATCATGTGCACGATTCTGACATACCATACGGACGAACGATCCGTTTGCGTTCGATGATCTCTCGTCCAAAGGACCGACGTGCATTTTTGAGCCATATTTGTCCAAAAGTCAACTCCTGGACCTGGGATCAGTCCAAAGGACTCTCAAATACCTCTGAAATAACTTTCTAACGGTATGTCCCGTGCACGATTTGAATCATCAGTTTGTGCTCTGCCGTCATTTTTCTCAAAAAGTTCATACGAGACTGCCAATTGGCAAGCCCTGAACCCTGCCTATCGGCACAGTGTCAAGGGTGACCTATCGATAGGCACCCCCTACGGTACGCCAACTGGCACCCCCTGACCCTATAAATAAGGTCCATGACCTCACCCCCATGGCAGAGACAGAAAACCCATCAGCATCAGTGATCTCAGCAACATTCTCTCGAAGTCAGCGAAGTTCCATATGAGAAATCCCATTCAAGCCTAAAAACCCATCCTTTTTCACACCCAATTTGGCAAATATCCTTCTCTCTCATCAACATCCAACAACATTCCAAGGAGTTCTTTTAAATCTCTTGTTTTTGCACAAGTTACTTTTGATTCATAATCTAGTTTCACTTTAGTTCATACCTATTAACATCTACGCTTTTATTAGTATATTTCACATACTTTATTTTTCATAAAAAAACTAAAAAACAAAAAAAAAAGGGTTACACCCATAAATTCCGAACGCAATTATCCAACACACTTCATCCAAAACTAGAAACACATTTTCTAAATGCTCACACACCTAATAAAATTCCATTTGAATCTATGGGATAAACCCCACCCCTATTCTATATTCGAACTATGTGGACTTTGATGCCTTTATAGGCTACATAGGCGTCTCAGATTAAAATTCAAGACTCGAGTCCAATTTTTCAATTTTCAAATTTCTCTTATTTTCTAAATTTCTCAAAATCTCTCATTTTTGTCATACATATACATATATCATGCTTGTTCGCATCTCATCCCATATATATTATCGTTACCCAATAACGATCAATATCTCGATGAACGCTCATATTCTATCTTCTACATTTGTTATTACTTTGGGAATGTTCTTAAGGATGACCTCACCCCATCTTTTCCCTGGTGTGGGTCGAACGATTCCAATCTCCATTATATAGACACATGCATACACTTCACGGGGATAAAGGAAAATATTAACATTTTCACATGCGAGACCGAAAGGGCAGGATGGGTGCCTAACACCTTCCCATTACATAATTTAGCCCCCGGACCTTCGATCTATTGGTTTCGCATGCATTTGTTTTGTTCTTGATGTCGCTCTCTTTAAGTGGTAACATATTCTTTTTCCTGTTTTGAGCAAAATAGGTTGGTGACTCTATCTCTTCACATTCACCCCACACCGACGATGACCGAAGCCCTCTTTTTTAAGAGAAGGGTGTGAGATCGCGATGCATGTTTTCCCTGGGAGATCCTCCTCCTCCCCCCTCGGAACGAATGTCGCCCCGACTAGGATGGCCATAATACTATTAAGGTTAGGTATCAGAACTAGGGTCTTTAGAATACATGTGTTAGGTGTGCAATATAGATTAGGGGGAAGGGTATCTTATGGGAGTGTGGCACAAGTTTAAATATGGAAGATTGTAGGACAAATTTATTAATGTATTTTAAACACTTAAAAAATATTTTCAAAAGGTTTTGGCATCTAATCCATATAAAAATATTTTCAAATCATTTAGTTGTTCAGCCACAGGGATGCCTAGCTTAACCATATTTCTAGTTGGACAATGCTGCAACAGCTGTGGATGCCTGCAGGGATTGATTAGAAGATTTTATCATTGAGATCTAGATAGGAGGTACCTTAGATTTTTTCATTCATGTCACCCAGTTGTTTGGTATTTATTTTATTCAGATGATTTACTTTCAGTTATTTGGATTATTGTATTGTGACTCTTATCGATAGTTATCAGTTAATTTATTTATGCTAGTGAATGTAAGTTTCATTATTTGCATAGTTTTTTTTATAAATGGAAAGTTTGTGTAATTAATTTAAAAAATATGAAATTTGACACCAGGCCTAATAGTTTATAAGTAATTAAAAAAATCGTCAGTGATGCTAAGAATGAGCCGGATGAGATATATATTTTATTTTAAGGGAGGACTGTCCACCCGTTATTGAAATGGGTGGGGTGTCACAGATAGGATATGTATCGAAGGCGAAGTGGGGAGATCTTCAGAATGATGGCAAGATTACCAAAGAATATATGGAAGCATTATCTATCACTCCCGAGATCATTATGCAGGTGGTGAAAGCACATGCAGAGGATTAGTTATGTCAGCAAAGGGTAAGCCAATTATTGGCAGATGGGGTGGAATACTACTCGATCAGATCGGATGGAGTCTTACGCTTCAATGGGAGCCTCATTGTTCCAGAGATGAGCATTTGAGACATGCTATGATGACTGAGTCTCACAGGATGAGATTTGCGGTAAATCCCGATGGGAATAAGATGTACCATGATATATGTTGGCAGTACTGGTGGCCGTGGATGAAGATGGATATAAAAGAGTTTGTCTCTAAGTGCACTACTTGTTAGTTAAAGAAAGTAGACCACCAAAGACCAACCGGCATGTTGCATCCGTTAGAGGTTTCGGTTTAGAAGTTGGATAAAATCACTATTGATTGCATCATTAGGTTAACGACATCATAGAGAGGTCAAGATTCCATCTGGGTTATCATGCATCGTCTAACCAAGATGCCCCAATTTTTGTTGGCTCGGGTGGATTTTACGACTCTACAATACGGCTAGCAATTTATTGCCGATAAAGTGAGGCTATATAGGGTGCTCATGGCCACTAATTTTTGGTTGATTATTGTTTACAATATACAGACTGACGATTGGGAGCAGTACCTTCTACTAGTGGAGTTTGGTTACAATAACCCTTACATTCTCATCATCAGCATGGGACTGTTTAAGGAAATTTATGGATGACCTTGTCATTCTCCCAATAGTTGGTTAGAGTTGGGGGGATAAGAAGTTGTTGGAATCAAAGTTGATACATGATACAACTTAAAAGATTGAGCTCATTTGAGGACGCATACGAATAGCTCACGATAGGCAAAAGAGTTACGCAAATGCGGAAATGAGTCACTTAGAGATGGAGGTAGCAGACCAAGTATTGGTATAGGTGCCTCCCATGAAGGAAGTCATGATGTTTGGGAAGAAGGGAAGCTAGCGCCGAGGTACGTAGGCTCTTTTTTTGGTCATTGAGATGGTAGGACCATGCAATACCCCGTATTTTTGTGATATTTATTTATGGGATTAATTGAATTAAATGTGTATTAATTGGAAATTAATCTGACTTAAAATACTAGTGAGATGCAAGTTGGTATTTGATTATAATGTGTATATATGATTATATATGAACATTGAATTATGGAATTTGTCGTGAGATTGAAATACGGCAATTTGGGAATTTTGTTGAGACGCGTGTGACAGTCGCGTCAGGAATATATTTATTTTAATTAAAAAAAGTGAATTTTATTTCTATTAACTGTATGATCGTTTTGAGTTCACCAATGCGTCCGGAAGGATTGAAATAGTCAGAAAACACTAGCCGGGAGTTTAGTTTGGGTCCCGGGGCATTTTTAGGCCATACTGGCAACGTATAAGGGTAGTTTGGTAATTTTGGATTTTTGGGAATTAAAACCCACAAAAATTAGGAAATAATTATCTGATTTAGTAATTACCCACTAAAGCCACTAATAACTTAATGGGCTACGGGGGTTATTAGAATTAGTCCCAAAAAATTCCTAAGGCAAAAACCCTAGCCACCATTATCACTTTGGAGAAGAAAAGCTTGGAGAGAGAGAGGAGGAGGAATTCTGCAGAGAGAGAGAGAACACTTCATCAATTCGTCACCAAAATCAGAGATACACATAAGTCAAGTGGTTTAATTTCGTTTATTACAAAGAATGTTTCTTCCATGCGTAGGAAATTGACAGAATTTCATAGTTCTTGGAGAATGATAAAAACCCATTGAATTGGATGTAGAGATTTATAATTTTATGAGGATATTGAATGTAGAACAATGTTAGGATGATTAGTCAGTGAAAAATACATCTTTTATACATAAAAACGGAGTTATTTATGCCTATGGATGAATTTAATTTCTAGGGTTCATGTTCTTGAGATTGGGGAAGAAGATGTGGAGATTTAATATTTGGATGAGATTTAGGATTAATTAATCCCACAAAATACGTTAATATACGACCTAGATATATTTGGGATTGATTAGAATCCATGTACAATTGATGGTTTGATGTTTAGAGGAGATTAGAGGTGAAGAAAAGTTGGAAAAACGAGTTAAGAAATTTCTGGGCTCGAAACTGGCCTCTCGTTAGAAGACCTAACCAGGTCGTTCAAACGAGCTCGTTCGAACGAGCTTCTAACGAGTGGAAAGTTTTCCTTCTAATGAGTTGAATGTTCGTTCGATGCCTTTCATTTGAATGAGATTTTGTTAGATACCCAGTTCGTTCGAACGAACTCTCGTTCGAATAGCCTCGTTCGAACGAGACTTCTAACGAGCTGACAGTTTGGGCTTTTTAGCCTGTTTTAATCCCGAGTGTCCTGTAACCTTGTTTATATGTAGAGATAACACTTCCTTGATGAGTAATTGATATATTTGGGATATAATTAGGAGTAAAAATTAGAAGTATAGTTTGAACCAAAGGGAAATTATGAATTAGGACGTGAGTGTCTACTTCGATGCGAGAACTATTGACGACCTAAATAATTATATTAACCGGGAACATATAAATTGTGTAGCATTATATGTCGATACGAGAATAAGAAGTGTACCAAAAATAAATTATAGTGATTACTAAGATGTGTGCTTACTTAGTATATGTATATGATTTTGTGTATGACATACCTACCATACTTGCTATCACGGGAGGTTTACATTCGCTTAGGGCCCTCTAATCCTTGTGTTGCCCGGATTTAGACTGGTACCTCGATGAACATAGGTCACAGAAGGACTTATTGGGATGTTAATAAGTCTGTTCATTGTGGGAGCGTAGGTATGTACGTGACCCATGTGATGTGACTGTGTTCGCCTCTATTGTTTGTGATTGTTGTTATCTGAGAACGATTCCTGAGAGATTCAGAATGCGTGATCCTTATGAACGTGATGTACCGGGATGGATAGCAGAGTATGTGTGCACCGCAGCTTAGTCTCGGGGTGCTTGTATTGTATATTTATGACATGAATAATATACTCTTAATTAATGGGAACTTTCATGTTGGTATTGTGAATATACTTATGGTAATGTTTTGAGAAAACATAACGGGTTAATCGATAGTGAATTGTATTACTAATTGAGAATCTGAGTTTAAGTAAAGCCCTCTATTTAATTGATAACGCTAGAATGTAATATGGGAATCGAGTAGTAAGGGGTATAACTTATTACGGTTTAGTTAGATATGTATGTCATTTAGATGGGTATGGTACGTTAGGAGTGCACATGTAGTCAAGAGGTGAGAATTTCATGTGAGTGCACGTCCTAACATCTATTTTTCATTTAATGTTTTTAATGTTATTAAAATACTTGATGTTTTTAAAATGATTTCCACTTTCGGGATCTGACCCATTTGCTTTCAAATCTATTTTTGTAAAAACCATTTTAGGTGCCCAGCCACAAGGACACCATGCTTAGGATCCTCATTCAGGTGACGAGCTGTAGCTTCTTTTGGAAGTTACAGGACTTTTCTTGTAGACTCTTCATCTATCTTGACTCTATATTCAACACTTATCAGTTGTAGGGCATATTGCCCATTTCTTTTAAAGGCATTTCATTTATTTCAGTTATTCAGACTTCTGGCATGTAATTAATTCAGGATTTAGACTTATCATATTATTTTCGGTTGTGGGATTATTGTGAGGAGTTTTCCTCCGGACTTCTTATTAATTGTTGGTTATTTCATTACTTCGTTATGGTGAATGGATTATGTTGTTCTTCCATTATTCTTCTATTTCATGTTAATCAGACTTAATTAAAATGTTACAACTTACTTTTTAAATACTAGGTGGTTAGTAACAATAAAAATGTTTTCGACAGTGATGCTATAAACTGGACCAACTTGGCATTTTGTATTAATTTAATAAAGGAGTAGCTACCCGGTATTTAATTAGTCGGGGTGTCACAGGTGGTATCAGAGCATCAGGTTCTAGTGTCCTTTAGGATCTGTATGGCTTGTTATGTTTTCGCTGAGCTTTCTTTGATGTAGAGCCCTATGTTTTAGGACTGTTGTATTCTTTTTTTATGCTACGTTCTTCAGCTATTTCAAGTTTATAACTGCGAACTTATAAACTTTATTCTTATTTCAGAATGCCTCCACGACGTGCACAAAGAATTCCCAGGGATGCAACGCCAGAACCACAGCCCACGCAAGTTCAGGGCACGATGAATGTCGCCGAGGTTGCAACCATTGTGGCCCAGGCGGTAAATGTCGCACTAGCAGTAGTTCAGCAGGCACCACCTCAGGTGCCAGTAGCCGCGCCAATTCAGGCACATGCATTCCCGTTTGCTTGGGAACGTGTACGTGATGCTTTTCAGAAAGCACATCCACCGGAGTTCGCTGGTAGCTCCGATGTTGTGGTTTCGAGTCAGTAGAGGAACGATATTCAGCGGCACTTGAGGATGTATGAGTGCACCGATGTTCAGAAGCAGATACTAGCTACCTTTAAAACTAGTGGGGTCTGCACTGCAGTAGTGGGAGTCTATTACCACCGTGGAGGAGAGAGATGCTCTCACTATTCAGGAGTTTTGGGTGCGGTTTGACCACAAGTACTTTCCGTCAGCTGTTCACACGGAGATGAGAAGGAAGTTGATGAGACTCAAGTAGGAGGGTAAGACTGTGGCCGAGTATGATGCCGAATTCACTGATCTTCTGAAAATTGTTCCGGATGAGATACCGACAGAAGAGAAGAAGATACAGAAATTTACAGACGGGTTGACTTGGAGGATCCGTCAGCATTTGTTGAGGAACCTATCGTTGGCCACTTACTCTGATGTGGTTAACGCTGCACTATTACACTGCTAGGACCATCGCTTTCACATGACTGAAGGCAAGAGGTCAGGAGAGTCCAGCCATCAGGGCAGGACTAGGGGAAATGGTGCCAGTGGGGCACATTCTGTTCAGGGGAAGAGGCAGGGTGATCAGGGTTCCCAGCAGGGGGATCACAAGAGGTTCAAGTCAGGAAATTTCAGGCATGGACAGGGAGGTTTCCGACACGGCCATCAGGGTCCGAACGGCCATCAGAACCAGCAGGGTCAGAATGGTCAACAGCAGTTTCAGCTATGCTAGTGGAGGAACGGTAACGGCCACCAGGGCCGGGGACAGCAGGGACATAGAGGGGGGAACTTCCCAGGGAAGTGTTTCATTTGTGGCAAGACTGGCCATAAATGCCATGACTGTCCCGATAAGGGCACGGCCCCGCAGCAGCAGCAGGGTGCTCGACATGAGCCACAGAGGATACTTTTTCCACCTGCCCTCCCAGCTTCAGCCCAGGTGCCAGCACTACCAGCCATTCCAGCAGTTCCTGTGCAGCAGGGGAAGTTGCATTATGGACGTGTCTATAACGTCCATCAGGCAGTAGCTCCACAGGCACCACCCACCGATTGAGGGTATGTTTCCTATCCATGGTAATATGGGTCGAGTTTTGTTTGATACGGGGGAAACGCACTGTTTTATAGCTACACATTTTGCGAAAGCCTTAGGGTTGTTAGCCACAGCAGAGAGCACAGTGACGTGTGTAGACTCACCATTGGGGAGTGGGTCGCTTATTTTGTTTATATGCCGGGGAGTGGGGGTAGAGATTGGTAGTTTGGTATTACCTGCAGACATGTTGGTATTAGATATGCATGTGCACGATGTGATTATCGGTATGGATTGGCTCGCTGATTATAGAGCCATGATTTATTGCTTCGGTGGGAGCATTATTTTTGCCATTCCGGGGCAAGAGATGTTTGTAGTGGCGATGCCTCGCCCAGAGGGAGGTCCGACCGCTTATTTGTACTACATAGAGGAGGATACCTCTAAGGAGGTTGCGATTTCTTTAGATTCGATCCCAGCTGTCAGGGAGTATTCGAATGTGTTTCAGGAGATACTAGGCCAACCCCCCAGTCGTGAGATAGACTTTGTCATAGACTTATTACCAGATACAAGACCTATAGCACGCGCACCGTACCGTATGGCTCCGGCAGAGGTGCGAGAGCTATGAGATCAGATTGAGCAGTTATTGGGTCAGGGGTTTATACGGAGGAGTACTTCGCCGTGGGGTGACCCTGTGTTGTTTGTGAAGAAGAGAGATGGTTCACTGAGATTGTGTGTGGACTACCGAGAGTTGAATAAGGTCACAATACGGAATAAGTATCCGTTGCCTCGAATCAATGACCTATTCGACCAGTTGAGAGGAGCTTCTTTCTTCTCAAAGATTGATTTACAATCGGGATACCATCAGTTGCGTATCAGGGAAGAGGATGTCTCGAAGACTGCGTTCTTAATGAGATATGGTTCTCACAAGTTTCGGGTTATGCCTTTTGGTTTGACCAACGCTCCAGCAGTGTTTATGGACTTGATGAATAGGGTGTTCAGAGATTTCCTAGATCAATTCGTCATTGTCTTCATTGATGATATTCTGGTTTACTCCCAGATAGAGGAGGAGCACGCCGAGCATTTGAGGCAAGTTTTGCAGACGCTACGTCAGAACGAGCTGTATGCAAATTATGAGAAGTGTGGGTTTTGGCTGAAGGAGGTCCAGTTTTTGGGGCACATTATTTCTGATCGGGGGATATCTGTTGATCCGGGAAAGGTATCCGCGGTGAGGGAGTGGGGACAACCCACGACACCGACAGAGATTCGTAGTTTCTTGGGCCTAGCAGGATACTACAGGAGGTTCATTCGGGGATTTTCGAAGATAGCAGGTCCTTTGACACATCTGACTCGTAAAGGTGTGCCGTTCATCTGGAGTGATGCCTGTCAATTGGCATTTGATGAGTTGAAGGATAAGTTGACCTCAGCACCTGTGTTAGCATTTCCGAGACCGGGAGTTGAGTATCTAGTTTACACCGATGCATCCTTGCAAGGACTTGGAGGTGTATTACAGCAGGAGAGTCAGGCCATAGGTTTTTCTTCCCGTAAGCTTAACCCTCATGAGAAGAATTACCCCACTCATGATTTGGAGTTGGCGGCAGTGGTATTTGCCCTTCGGATTTGGAGACATTACCTTTTGGGGGAGAAGTTTCGATTGTTCACGGACCACAAGTCCCTACAGTACCTATTCACGCAAAAGGAGTTGAATATGCGGCAGCGAAGGTGGCTTGAATTTGTGAAGGATTATCAGTTCGATATCCAATATCACCCGGGGAAGGCTAACATGGTAGCAGACGTGTTGTACCGTAGACCTGTTGATGAGGTGGTAGGGGTGTGGAAAGACAAGTGGAAGGAGTTAGGACACCAGGATGCAGTGGCCCGATCATTCATGTCTGTGATGACTGTTACGCCGCAGATTGTCACGAAGGTGGTAAAGGCACAGGCAAATGACTCGTTCTGTCAGGAGATGATAGTTCGATTATTAGCAGAGGGAGACGAGTCCTATACCGTTAGCTTAGATGGGGGATTACGCTTCAATAGGAGATTGGTAGTTCCGGAAGGATAGGAATTGCGGCACGAGGTGATGGCAGAGTCGCACGGCTCACGGTTCGCGGTACATCCCGGTGGGGACAAAATGTACCAGGACATGAGACGACAGTATTGGTGGAGTGGGATGAAGAAAGATATTGCCGTGTTTGTTTCAAAATGCGCCACTTGTCAGCTAGTAAAAGTGGATCATCAAAGACCGGCAGGACTGCTACGGCCGTTAGAGGTCCCGATGTGGATGTGGGAGAGCATATCCATGGATTTTATCACGGGGTTGCCTACGTCACAGAGAGGTCACGACTCCATTTGGGTAATTGTGGACAGGTTGACCAAAGTTGCTCATTTTCTACCCGTAAGGACAGACTACACTGCAGGACAGTATGCCCAGCTCTTTATTGCAGAGATAGTGAGACTTCACGGTGTGCCCCTAAATATCGTGTCTGATCGAGACAAGATATTCATTTCACGGTTTTGGGAAAGTTTTCAGGAGGCCATGGGCACGGAATTGCGGTTGAGTACGGCGTATCACCCGCAGACCGATGGGAAGACCGAGCGTACAAACCAGATGTTGGAGGACATGCTATGTATGTGCATCATTGATTTTAGGGGTGGATGGGAGCAGTATCTTCCACTGGTGGAGTTTACTTACAACAACTCCTACCAGTTCACTATTGGCATGTCTCCATTTGAGGCGTTGTATGGTAGACCTTGTCGTTCCCCAGCATGTTGGTTGGAGGTGGGGGACAACAAACTACTTCGGTCGGAAGTGATTCAGGATACTTCGGAGAGGATAGAATTGATTCGGAGTCGCATTCGGGTAGCTCAGGTTCGGTAGAAGAGCTATGCTGATGCGAAGAGGTTCTTCAGAGAGTTCCAAGTGGGGGACCGGGTTTTGCTCAGAGTATCTCCTATGAAGGGGATTATGCGTTTCAGGAAGAAAGGGAAGTTGGCACCTAGATATGTGGGACCTTTTCCTATTATTGAGAGGATTGGATCGGTTGCGTATAGGCTTGGATTACCGGAGCATTTGCATCGGATTCACGATGTGTTTCATATTTCCTTGCTAAGGAAATATCTTAGAGACAATTTGGCTCATTATCACATTGCTTTGGAGGACATCGATCTCCAGCCTGATAGCTCCTACGAGGAGGGGCCTATTGCTATTTTAGACCGAAGTGAGAGAAAACTGCGGTCAAAGATAGTTCCGTTAGTGCGTGTTCAGTGGCGACATCATAACGTCGAGGAGTCCACATGGGAGGGCGAGGATGAGATACGCGAACGTTATCCAGAGTTGTTCTTACCAGGAAATTTCTAGTTCTGAATTTCGGGACGAAATTCAGTTATTAGGGGGGAAGTATGTAATACCCCGTATTTTTGTGATATTTATTTATGGGATTAATTGAATTAAATGTGTATTAATTGGAAATTAATCCGGATTAAAATACTAGAGAGATGCGAGTTGGTATTTGATTATAATGTGCATATATGATTATATATGAACATTGAATTATGGAATTTGTCGTGAGATTGAAATACGGCAATTTGGGAATTTTGTTGAGACACGTGTGACAGTCGCGTCAGGAATATATTTATTTTAATTAAAAAAAGTGAATTTTATTTCTATTAATCGTATGGTCGTTTTGAGTTGAAATAGTCAGAAAACACTAGCCGGGAGTTTAGGTTGGATCCCGGGGCATTTTTAGGCCATACCGGCAACGTATAAGGGTAGTTTGGTAATTTTGGATTTTTGGGAATTAAAACCCACGAAAATTAGGAAATAATTATCTGATTTAGTAATTACCCACTAAGCCCACTAATAACTTAATGGGCTACGGGGGTTATTAGAATTAGTCCCAAAAGTTCCTAAGGCAAAAACCCTAGCCACCATTGTCACTTTGGAGAAGAAAAGCTTGGAGAGAGAGAGAGGAGGAATTCTGCAGAGAGAGAGAGAACACTTCATCAATTCGTGTAAGGACATTTTTGTCCATTAACAGTCTATATGTCATACGCCGTTACACCGTTAAGGAAATTCAAGAATCATGTGCTCATCAACGGATCCGAATATCAAAAGAGAAAAAGGAATCAGGACCGGACCGATCCGGCTCAGATAAAAGAACCGATCCGGTTCATCCGGACCGATCTGACTAAAGGAACTGGACCGATCCGCCTGCTGAGGTGAGGCCAGTATACCCCGGATCCATAGCGAACCGATGAAGCCAAAAAACCGAACCGATACGATGTCAACCGGATGGATCCGTATTCAGAAAAAGAACCGATCCGAGTTCACCGAACCGATCCGCCTAAAGGGACCGGATCGATCCGACGAGGATAATCTCAACCAGATCGTGTTCAGATCATGTTCCCAAATTTTGGGCTAAAGTTCTCCTACTTAATCCCACTACGGGAAGTGGTTTTTCTAAGACTTTCCCACGATTTTCAGAGCATATCAACCCTAAAGTCTTCACCTATTGAGTCCTACGATTCTAGGTTTTTAGATTCACACATCTTCCATATCTATGTGAATCATGTTTGGTAACCCAAGAACACCATTGCTATTGTTCAACCCTTTGTGAAGTGGACCATTCCTTCCTCTTCATTGCAGCCCTACTGGAAAGGGATTCTTCCAGCCGCGACTACAGAATCCCATACCTGAGGGTAATTCTTAGTCAAAAACTTGTATTTCAGTGTAATCCGATTGTAAGCCGTTTCTCTTACAAATTATAGTGATATACAAATGGTTTTGCCCCTGTGGGGGATTTCTCCTTAAACTCTGTGTGTTGAATTATTCTTGCATGATTTCATATTGTTTCAATCACACCTAGTTGCATGCTTAGGGTTAATTTGGGTTAAAAGGTGTTTATTATATTATTTCTTAATTGAACGAAAGCGCCAACTCTTTCAAATTGGTATCAGAGCAGGTTACGCTAATCTATCGCGTATTCCTTTTTCCGCAAAATTTTGCTAAGATATCAATTTTCTGAAAAAATTGATTTTTGAAAAAGTGCGTGTTCAAATGGAGAAGTCATATTATAAAATGCCTATTTTTTACTGGACAAATTATGCTTATTGGAAAGCCCGTATGAGGTCGGCTTTAAAAGCCATTGATGAACGTGTCGGGATTTTGGTTGAACGAGGGTGGACTCCTCCCACTGTGACTGTTGATAATGTGACCAACTTGAAAACTGACATTTCTTGGTCTGATGAAGAAATTAAATGGTCATCTTTTAATTCTAAGGGTCTAAGTGCTATTTCTGGGTCTATCACACCTGATGAGTTCAAACGCATAATGACGTGCACCACGTCAAAAGAGGCATGGGATGTTTTACAACTCACCCATGAAGGAACTAATGCTGTGAAAGAGTCTAAGTTGCAAAACTTGATAACTCAATTTGAAACAATCACCATGCATGATTCTGAATGCTTTGATGAATTTTATGCTAGACTTTCTGGCATTGTGAATACTAGTTTTAATCTTGGTGAACAAATTCCGAATGCTAGAGTTGTTAAAAAGATTCTTCGTTCTTTGCCTAAGCATTTTATCCCTAAAGTCACTGTGCTAAATTCTGTGGGTAATTTAAATACGCTAAAATTGGAAGAACTTGTAGGAGATTTGCAAACTTATGAAATTGATATGTTCCCTAAAAATGCTAAATCTAAAGATAAGGGAATTGCTTTTAAGGCCCAAGAGAGAAGGAGTGAGGGGTTTGCTAGAAAGAGGGTAGAGTCATCTAGAATGAGAGAAACTGACACGTCAGATTCTGAGTGCGATTTTGACTTAGATGATTTGGCTCTTTTCGCAAAAAATTTCAAGAGGATTCTCAAATTTAAGAAAAATGGCAATTTTAAAGATAAAAAGAAATTTGAGAAAAATAAGTTTGAAAAGAAAAATGAAAAAGTTTCAAAAATTCTTCTTCTGAAAGAAAGTGAGAGATGTTTTGAGTGTGACGGTAAGGGACACAGAGCGTTTGAGTGTGCCACTCGTCTGAATAGGGAAAAGGGTAAAGCTGTCCTAAATGCTTCCCTTAGTGACGACAGTGAGGTCGAGTCGGTGGACTTGGGAGATGAGTCACCACATGAGCGTAACTTCACCGTGTTCACGGCTAGTCATGTGAGTACTCCTAGTTCATCTCACAACGATGAGGATGTTACTTCACAGGGACACCTCGATAGTGAGAGCGAAGAGAGTGAGGGAGAGGAGGAAGGTAGTGAGGACGAGAGTAACCTTCAATGCGCCTCCGCCGAGTTATATAATGAGTCTTTCAAAACTAAAAAATGTAACAAGGCGTTAGTTCTTAGGATCACCGCGTTAGAAGAAGAGTTAGAAGAGACGAGAGAGAGAGAGTCCTCCACCTGCACCGCCATGAGAGAGAGAGAGAGTCTGCCTGGGTTAGTAAAGAGAATTTGCTTAGAGAGAGAGAGAGCAATTTTGAGAAAGAGAAAGCGGGCTTGACTAAACAAGTGGCTAGTCTTACTAGTGAGCTCCATTCCTCCATGGAGACTAGGAAGAAACTTGAAGCCCTTGTTGCTCAGCTTACTCATGACCTTGAGAGAGCTAGGAAAGTCAAGGTACAAATCAAGGACAGATCTGGGAAGATGGGAAAGATGCTCCTCGGTTCCGCTTTAGGTTTTGGTGACAGGCAAGGAATAGGTTTTGATGGTGCCTCCACGTCCCAAATTGCACCCGGACCAATTCCTGAGTTTACTACGACTCCTTATGGCCGTCATCAAAAACCAAGAAGGAGAGTTCGACCAAGAAAAGCAATCTAAGGTCCTCCTAATACTGTGCCCTTTTGCTCCCATTGCAAAAGAAATGGACACCTTAGGGAGTTTTGCTATAGATTTGGTCGGACACGACGTACTTTTACTTCTCCACATCATACTGATGAGTTTGCCAGTCTGAGAGAGCGAGTTGAGTTTCTAGCCGCCACTTCACAGAGTTTGATGGAGGAATTCCGACGGATGACCATACCATCAATGAAGGCGCCCCGCATTCAGGCTAAAACCAACAACAACAAGGGAATACAAAAAGGTACCTACTCTTGGGTTCCTAAGAAAGAGAAAAAGGCCCTTGTTGTCCATGTTGCTCTCAAAGCACATAATACCTCTCAGTGGTATTTTGACAGTGGATGCTCCAGACCCATGACAGGTGATGTCTCATATTTTACCCATCTTGAGGATTATAATGATGGGAGAGTCACCTTTGGAGATGGTAGCAAATCTAGAATAGTAGGACGAGGTACAGTAGAGTTACCAGGATGTCCAAAGCTAGAGAACGTGTTGTACGTCAAAGGTTTGAAAGCAAACCTTCTTAGCATCAGCCAACTGTGCGACGATGACTTTGCAGTGAAGTTTGACCGAAAAGCTTGTAAGGTCTGTAATCAAGCCGGTAAAATTTTAGTGCAAGGGGTGAGTACAGAGGATAACTGCTATGGGACTGTGCCCACATCCTCACTTGTCTGCAACAGCGCCACGATCACTCCTATGGATCTGTGGCACCAATGTCTAGGTCACGTGAACATTAGAGATCTTAATCGTTTAGCTAAAAAGGACCTAGTACGTGGCTTACCATCTCTTGGAAAGTCAACTTCGACCGTTTGTGGACCCTGTCAGTTGGGAAAACAAATTCGTAGTCCTCATAGGAGTTGCATTCCATTACCACCTCTCGTGTTCTAGAGTTGATTCACATGGATCTTATGGGTCCTACTCGTACTGAGAGTCTAGGTGGTAAGAGGTACATCCTCGTGATGGTAGATGATTTCTCCAGGTACTCCATTGTAGGTTTTCTGAGAAAGAAATCCGATGCTGTAGAATTTTTAACGACCAAGTGTCGTGTCCTGCAAAATCAACACGGTGTCACTATTAACAGAATACGTAGTGATAACGACACTGAATTTAAGGAAGCAAAGGTGGATTTGTACTGTGATAGCCTTGGGATCAAACATGAGTTTTCTACTGTGAGAACTCCTCAGCAAAATGGGATTGTTGAGAGAAATAATAGAACGATCCAAGAGATGGTTAGATATATGCTTCTAGGTTGTAAAGTTTCTAGGAGATTTTGGGCAGAGGCAGTGTCTACTGCATGCCACGCGATGAATAGGGTGTATCTGCGTCCACACACACTTCACACTCCTTATGAGTTGTGGACTGGCAAGAAGCCCAACCTGGCATATTTTCGTGTTTTGGGGAGTAAATGCTACATCCTACGGGATAGAGAGCAATTAGGAAAGTTCGACTCCCGGAGCGACGAGGGAATATTTTTAGGATATTCATCGAATAGTAGAGCGTACCGGGTATTTAACCTGAAGAGCTCTAGGGTTATGGAATCAATAAACGTTACTGTGCAAGATGACGAACCTTCGACGGTTATTGATCCTAACCTTCTGTGTGAGGATGAGGATTGTTCTGACAGTGATTTACCTGTTCTTCTCTCACACTTTGTGGACCCTATTCCTGTGTTAGGGGACACACCTGCTTGGGTTCGCAAGAGTCATGATCCTTCAGCCATTGTTGGTGATCCCACTCTAGGGGTCAAGACTCGTGCTCAGCTAGAGAACGTTGTTAGCCATCTTTGCTACACGTCCAAAGTCGAGCCCAAGAACCATAAAGAAGCACTCAAGGATGAACACTGGATATCTGCTATACAGGATGAGTTGCTTCAGTTTAAAAAGAATAATGTCTGGGAATTAGTCCCCCGACCTAGTGAGACTAATGTGATAGGTACCCGGTGGATTTTTAAGAACAAATGGATGAATATGGTACCATAATCATAAATAAGGCTAGGTTGGTCGCTCAAGGCTACACATAGGTAGAGGGTGTAGACTTCGGGGAGACATTTGCTCCTGTTGTGAGGCTTGAGTCCGTCCGTCTTCTACTCGCCATCGCATGTCATCTGCGCTTCAAGGTATATCAGATGGATGTCAAGAGTGCCTTTCTGAATGGCATTCTATAGGAGGAGGTTTATGTGGAACAACCAAAAGGGTTTGAAGACCCTTAGCACCCTTAGCACATCTACTATCTGAGGAAAGCCTTGTATGGTTTGAAGCAAGCACCCCGTGCTTGGTACGAGAGGCTTACTTCCTATCTCTTAGCTCGTGGCTTCAAGAGAGGGGGAGTAGATATGACGTTGTTCGTGAGGAGAGATGACGGTGCTATTTTGGTTGCCCAGGTCTATGTGGATGACATAGTCTTTGGATCCACATGCTCCCAGCATGCTCATCACTTTGAGGAGGAGATGAAAAGTGAGTTTGAGATGAGCATGGTTGGTGAGCTTACATTCTTCCTTGGTCTCTAGGTTCGTCAGCTAGAGGATGGGATGTTCATCTCCCAATCCAAGTATGCTAGAGACCTAGTGAAGAAATTTGGTTTAGACTCCTCTAAGCATGCACGTACACCTATGAGTACCACTACCAAGCTTAGTAAGGACACTACAGGCAAGGACGTAGAGAAAACCTTGTATCGGAGTATGATAGGTAGTCTTCTCTACTTGACTGCCAGTCGTCCCGACATAGCCTTTAGTGTTGGAGTCTGTGCGTGATATCAGGCATCCCCAAAAGAGTCACATTTACTTGCCCTAAAACGTATTATTAAATACGTGAGTGGGACTCTCTCTTACGGGATTTGGTAGTCCTTTGATACTGATGACCGTCTGTCCGCCTATTCGGATGCCGATTGGGCTGGGGATGTAGATGGATGTAGGAGCACTTCTGGTGGGTGTTTCTATTTTGGTTTTGCTCTTGTCTCCTGGCTGAGCAAGAAGCAAAATTCCATCTCTTTGTCCACTGCGGAGGCTGAGTATATAGCCGCCGGGAGTTGTTGCACACAACT
This sequence comes from Sambucus nigra, assembly GCA_949130495.1. Taxonomy (NCBI): domain Eukaryota; kingdom Viridiplantae; phylum Streptophyta; class Magnoliopsida; order Dipsacales; family Adoxaceae; genus Sambucus; species Sambucus nigra. The sequence goes on from OX422217.1 coordinate 560,590,557, forward strand.
CTTGTGGATGAAGAAAATGCTGGAGGATTATGGGATATCACAGGACACCATGACCATTTCCTGTGATAACACGAGCGCGATACACATATCCCGTAATCCAGTTCAGCATTCGCGCACAAAACACATCAGGATACGTGAGCACTTTATACGTCAGTTAGTTGAAGAGAACGTCGTATCCCTGAGTTTTGTTCCTACCGACCGTCAGTTAGCCGATATTTTCAGAAAACCTTTAGATGCCCTTAGATTTGAGAGTCTTAGGAAATCTTTAGGGATTTGCACAGTTGACTGAGGGGTTGGCCTATGTCTAGAATAGGATGCTTCTTCATGTTCATATCATATGCCTCCTATTGCTAGTCTGTTTATATGTACTATTCTTTGTTGTACAGCCTTTCTTTACTCTTTTTGCTGTTTATATTGCTTTTGAAAAAATACAAAAAGATTTTATTTTGATAAATTTTTTGAAAAAGTCCAAAAAGATTTTTGTGTTTTGGATGAGCATTTAAGTTAGCCAAGTCACAACTTCATTCCATTTATCCATGTGACTGTTTTATAGAGATTTGAGAGGCTGCATCATTTCATCCATGTGCTTAACATTGATTGGAGTCCTTGAGATGTAATTAGTGATATTTCCTACATGCTTGACTCCTATATCCTTTATTGCACACATGCACGGCTGTATTTGTCTATTGAACTTGTCTATCACATATTGGCTTGAGTGTTTCTATCTCAATTATGTCTATACAATGTACAATATGCGATAAAACTTGACAAGATTGGATTGCATGTAAAAACCGTTTTGGTGAGACTGTGTGTATATTTTCATAATGGGGAGGGGCTGCGAAAGTTGATCATTTATCCTTTGCGCAAAAGCCACCGTTAAAAAGGACCTAAAAATGGAGGAATTTTAATATCCGAGGTCCTAAGAGGTTAAAAGAGCCCAAAAAATTTAAAGGCAACAAAAAGCAATTCATGCCAAATATGGGCCATTTAGGTTTCACCATCAATTCTCCAAAGTTTGAGAATTTAGTATACCTCTATTCAAAATATAAATCTGTAACACCCCATACTTTTGTGCATTTAATATTTAATTAATTCGGGAGTTTAAATTACTGGTGTGTTGTAATTTTAATTGAATTAATTATGAAAATATATATATTTAAATATTAATCGAGGAGTAAATGGTTAATGTTTAGGGAAATTTATTTACTAAGTGAATAGTAATAATTTAATTACGTCATTTCGGGTATTAATGACGGGGTATGCACTTATTCCAGCCGGGAGTCGGTATAGACTTAATGGGGTGTGAGATAAGGATTTTTTATAAATTAATTCGGATGCCGATTCTGAGTGCGCGGTTGAGTCCGGATGGGTCGAGATAGTCAGAAAAGAGTACCCGGGGGTAGTAATTGGGTCTCGGGGTATTTTTGGGCATAGCCGGGCCCACACGGGGTGAGTTGGCCCACTTTAATTAAGCCAATTAGGTGAAAAACGGGATTAAGGGTTTTAAACCTAATGGGAGATTAGGAAATCAGCAGCCAACACAACTCCAAACCTAGGGTTTGAGAGGGGATTTGGGGGAAAGCAAATCAAGAACAAATTGGGAGCTTTTGGAGCCAAATTGAGGGACTCCGCCAACGGAATCAGACACTACGAACACTTTCAGGCAAGTGGTTAACTGTTTTTACTCCTAAATTGTGATATCCAATTCATATTTTAGTGATGTGTAACTAAAATTTATTTTGGGGATAAATGGGTACAAAATGGGGTTTTGTTAATGGAATCTTTATGAGTTCTTGGATGAAGAACATGAATCTTGAATGACTTAGGGTTTATTTGATGAACACAAGAGGTCAATCTGCCAAAATTTTTGATACAACTTTAAACGTATGCCATTTGAGTTGTACTTCGAATTAGAGTGTGAACCATACATGCATGGAAAGGTATTTCTCTTAGCTACCCAATGAACTTGGAATCAGATCAATAGGAGTTCTGTAGGGGGAGTAATCGACCTTTTACTAGAGGGTGTTTGATCTGTCAGCATAGTAATCTGCCAGACTTTTAACGTGACTTTAAACGTGTACGATTTGAATTTTACTTCGAATTAGAGTGTGAGCCATACATTAATGGAAATTTATTTCTCTTAGCTATCCAATGAACTTGGAATCAGGTCAATCGGAGTTATGTAGAGGGAGAAATCGAAATTTTACTAGAGGGTGTTTAATCTGTCAGAAAATTTGAGATTTTTCTTTTTAAGCCTCAAATGTCTAAAATTTTATCGGGGAAGTGTTTGGGACCTTGATGAAAAATATTGATGGAATAATGATATGGAAGTAGGTCTATGATTGAGTGTTGGACTTTAATTTTGTGAGAGAGTTAAAGTGGAGATTCATAGGCTTGATTGTGACGTACTCTAATTCGAGATGATAAGAATATAATTACGAAAAAAGCATGAGCGAGCTTAAATTCGTTAGGTCAGTGGGTTAACAAGGGTAACTACTGAATTGATATAACAAGGGGTAACTAGGACCCTTAGAGTTGTGTGAATACTTGAATTAATACGAAAGTGAGATAAATTCGTAAAGCAAACAAGTACGGTGAATATTAGAGAGAAATATATTACATACAAGTATGAAGAATTGGGTTGTGTAAATACCTACTGTTTTATAGGATTACTTGGGTTGTGAATGCATATTATGTGTTCCCTTGTGATAGGAACAAAGACTCGGCAAATATTAAGTTCCGGGCTATGTAAGTGAGTCCGGGGACAATGGTTGAGTGACATCAAGTTATTAAATTAATAAATGCGATAATTAATTTAATTAAAGTCGGTTTGTAGACTCGGGTATGATTAAATTAATGGGTGGGATAATTAGTTTAATCAGGATCGAATTGTAGACTCGTGAAGGGTACTTATTAATTAATGTGATAATTAATTATATTAGAGTCGGACCACAGACTCGGAATTTGGGTTGATTAATTAATTTGTTAGCTAATTTGATTAGAGTCTGGCGATAGACTCGGGGAGGTATTAAATTAAAATGTGTGTTAATTAATTTAAGGAGAGTTGGACCATAGACTCGGGGAAAGTATTATATTAATTAAGGTGTGAATTAATTATATTAGAGTCGGACCATAGACTCGGGAAGAGGATAAGTTATTAAGTGAGAAAATTAATTACAATTGAGTCGGGCCACAGACTCAGAAAGTTACAGGCAGTGTATGGAATTTTGAGTACACGGTAAAGTCGGGGTTATTAATATATATATATATATATACGGTGTAGTGGTAGTATATATATATACTTGTATGTATTGTGTGTGACATTAAATTACAGGCAGTGTGCGGGAGTTTGAGTACACGGTAAAAACCAGGGGTTCATAATATATATATACGGGTAGTGATAGTATATATATATGTGTGTATATATTGTGTGTGATAGTAAATATCAGTGACTAGATATTTATTTAATTTAAATACTCTAATGCTATCAAGGGAGGTTGCGCGATGTGGGTGAATCCTCTAGCTTGAGGAGTAGGGCGAGTATATCCCCAGGTCATAGCGTCCGGTATATATGGGTGAGAGATTTATCTCACTTTCAGGGAAGGAATATGACCGCCTCCACTTCGTTATATTTTAGTCCAAGTTGGTGAGCGATTCTAACTTGGGGAAACTAGGTTTTGCGAGCACACCTAGTGAGATAGCATTTTAGAGGAAATCATTCGATGAGGGTATACTCGGAAGGATGGATACGCGTATGATATATGTGTGGATGTTATTAAAGGTACGTATAATATAGTAGTAAATATTATATGTAGGTGATAATACAGTGCGTGATGTATTTACCTTATATAACTCGGGTTACAGTTATATGTTGTTAATTAATGAGAAATTAATTAAGTTAATTATTGGTGGAAATAATACAGTGTTTGACGTATGTACTTTATATAACTTGTGACACGGTTATATGTTATTATTTAAGAGGAATTAATTAAGTTAATGGTGAAATAACTTAAAATTCAAGAATCATTATACTCGGGTTAGAGTTGTATGGCAAGGGAAGGTTATACCAAGACTAGTTGGACGGGGTAGTACAACTAGGAGGGGTTAAGGTAACCGGTAGGTGTGCACAATAGTGGAGGGGTGAGAATGTCCACAAGGGAGTGCGACACTAACTTAAATATGAAGCGCATTCATGCATTTTAAATTACTGCAGTTAATTCACTTGCTAAATATTTTCAAAATGTTTTGGGTTCTAACCCTCGCTATAAAACTATTTTCAAAACCTTTTAGGTGTCCAGCCACAGGGACGCCAGGATTGATATTCTATTCCAGGGACACGGAGCTGCGGCATATGTGGATGCTAGCAGGAGTTTGGATTAGACGCATCATTCATTCATTCCTAGAGTAGGAATCTTGTATCAGTTTCAGTATTATTTAGGGCTTGTCGCCCAGACTTCTCGGTACAGTTTTCAAATGTTGAATAATTGTATTTGGATTATTTCTTTGGTGGCCGGTGATTTATTCGGCATGTTGTGTATTTATGATTCAGTTCTTTTTCATTCAGTTGTGAGAATGGTTTATATATTCTGCATGTACTATTTTGGTTTTATTTAAAAAGTTAAAATTGGCACCAGTTTTTGGAATACTAGGTGGTTAGTAAGTTTTAAAAAGTTTTCGACAGTGATGCTAAGGATGATCCAACTGGGATTCCTGTTTTAATTTGGTATAGGACTGATCACCCGGTATTTTATTAGGCGGGGTGTCACAAAATCTGAGGGAGTTTGGTTGGAGAATGAAAACGGGTTTGCACTTCCTTGACAGTCCTAAAAAAGCATGAAAAACATTTTGGACGTTATTGGTGTAGAAATCAATTTGAGCTTTGATTTGTTGATTTGATTTAGTCAATGTCATATATTGCATATCTTTTACACCTAAAGAAGTTTTGAGTTCATTCGTTAGGAATATCCAATATTCATCGTGCACATATGTCATGTTTGTATGCATTGATTTTCCTATCGAATTTGATCACACCTCTTCATTTACGCTATCATCGACTTGGTTGCTGTGTGTTCATTCATGGTGTGATATTATCCTTATGACATCCTGCACTTGCTTATTTGATTTATTTCTCTCATTTGTCTATTTGGAGTCATCATAAAAAGGGGGAGAAAGAATTATCTTATTATGGGGAGATTTGAAATTTTGAGTTTTGTTCATAAATTGGTATATATGTTTATCTCATTTCAAACTTGATATGTCACTTGGTATTCTGCTTTATCTCATGTGTGTAGGTACTACTTTGATAACTGAATTGCACACCCTGATGAGAAAAGCGTTGAGATTATTGAAGATTTGAAGATCAAACGATGCAGTCTTATTCACTTGTACTCTTTCAGTTTTGGGTTCATGGAAGGGTAGATTTGTATAGGAACTTTTACTTGATAATTCGGATGTTTGTTTTTATGTATGTACCGGCATAGACATAGGGGGAGATTTTTAAGGATATTTTTGTCCATTAACAGTGTATATGTCATACGCCGTTACACCGTTGAGGAAATTCAAGAATCATATGCTCATCAACGGATCCGAATATCAAAAGAGAAAAAGGAATCAGGATCGGACCGATCCGGCTCAGATAAAAGAACCGATCCGGTTCATTCGGACCGATCCGACTAAAGGAACCGGACCGATCCGCCTGCTAAGGTGAGGCCAGTATACCCCGGATCCATAGCGAACCGATGAAGCCAAAAAACCGAACCGATCCGATGTCAACCGGATGGATTCGTCTTTAAAAAAAGAACCGATTCGAGTTCACCGAACTGATCCGCCTAAAGGGACCGGACCGATCCTACGAGGATAATCTCAACCAGATCGTGTTCAGATCATGTTCCGAAATTTAGGGCTAAAGTTCTCCTACTTAAACCCACTACGAGAAGTGGATTTTCTAAGACTTTCCCACGATTTTCAGAGCATATCAACCCTAAAGTCTTCACCTATTGAGTCCTATGATTCTAGGTTTTTAGATTCACACATCTTCCATATCTATGTGAATCAAGTTTGGTAACCCAAGAACACCATTGCTATTGTTCAACCCTTTGTGAAGTGGACCGTTCCTTCCTCTTCATTGTAGCCCTACTGGAAAGGGATTCTTCCAGCCGCGACTACAGAATCCGATACCTGAGGGTAATTCTTAGTCAAAAACTTGTATTTCAGTGTAATCCGATTGTAAGCTGTTTCTCTTACAAATTATAGTGATATACAAATGGTTTTGCCCCTGTGTGGGATTTTTCCTTAAACTTTGTGTGTTGAATTATTCTTGCATGATTTCATATTGTTTCAATCACACCTAGTTGCATGCTTAGGGTTAATTTGGGTTAAAAGGTGTTTATTATATTATTTCTTAATTGAACGAAAGCGCAAACTCTTTCAATTCGTCATCAAAATCAGAGATACACATAAGGCAAGTGGTTTAATTTCATTTATTACAAAGAATGTTTCTTCCATGCGTAGGAAATTGACAGAATTTCATTGTTCTTGGAGAATGATAAAAACCCATTGAATTGGATGTAGAGATTTATAATTTTATGAGGAGATTGTATGTAGAACAATTTTAGAATGATTAGTCAGTGAAAAATACATCTTTTATACATAAAAACGGAGTTATTTATGCCTATGGATGAATTTAATTTCTAGGGTTCATGTTCTTGGGATCGGGGAAGAAGATGTGGAGATTTAATATTTGGATGAGATTTAGGATGAATTAATCCCACAAAATACATTAATATACGACCTAGGTATATTTAGGATTGATTAGAACCCATGTACAATTGATGGTTTGATGTTTAGAGGAGATTAGAGGTGAAGAAAAGTTGGAAAAACGAGTTAAGGAATTTCTGGGCTCGAAACTGGCCTCTCGTTAGAAGACCTACCCAGGTCGTTCGAACGAGCTTGTTCGAACGAGCTTCTAACGAGTGGACAGTTTGCCTTCTAACGAGTTGAATGTCCGTTCGATGCCTTTCGTTCGAATGATATTTCGTTAGATACCCAGTTCGTTCGAACGAACTCTCGTTCGAACAGCCTCGTTCGAATGAGACTTCTAACGAGCTGACAATTTGGGATTTTTAGCCTGTTTTAATCTCGAGTGTCCTGTAACCTTGTTTATATGTAGAGATAACACTTCCTTGATGAGTAATTGATATATTTGGGATATTTAGGATATAATGAGGAGTAAAACTTAGAAGTATAGTTTGAACCAAAGGGAAATTATGAATTAGGACGTGAGTGTCTACTTCGATGCGAGAACTATTGACGGCCTAAATAATTATATTAATCGAGAACATATAAATTGTGTAGCATTATATGTCGGTACGATAATAAGAAGTGTACCACAAATAAATTATAGTGATTACTAAGATGTTTGCTTACTTAGTACATGTATATGATTTTGTGTATGACATACCTACCATACTTGCTATCACGGGAGGTTTACGTTCGCTTAGGGCCCTCTAATCCTTGTGTTTCCCGGATTTATACTGGTACCTCGATGAACATAGGTCAGAGAAGGACTTATTGGGATGTTAGTAAGTCTACTGATCGTGGGAGCGTAGGTATGTACGTGACCCATGTGATGTGACTGTGTTCGCCTCCATTGTTTGTGATTGTTGTTATCTGAGAACGATTCCTGATAGATTCGGAATGCGTGATCCTTATGTACGTGATGTATCGAGATGGATAGCAGAGTATGTGTGCACCGCAGCTTAGTCTCGGGGTGCTTGTATTGTATATTTATGACGTGAATAATATACTCTTAATTAATGGGAACTTTCATGTTGGTATTGTGAATATACTTATGGTAATGTTTTGAGAAAACATAACGGGTTAATCGATAGTGAATTGTATTACTAATTGAGAATCTGAGTTTAAGTAAAGCCCTCTATTTAATTGATAACGCTAGAATGTAATATGGGAATCGAGTAGTAAGGGGTAAAACTTATTACGGTTTTGTTAGATATGTATGTCATTTAGATGGGTATGGTATGTTAGGAGTGCACATGTAGTCGAGAGGTGAGAATTTCATGTGAGTGCACGTCCTAACATGTATTTTGCATTTAATGTTTTTAATGTTATTAAAACACTTGCTGTTTTCAAAATGATTTCCACTTTCAGGCTCTGACCCATTCGCTTTCAAATCTATTTTTGTAAAAACCATTTTAGGTGCCCAGCCACAAGGACACCATGCTTAGGATCCTCATTAAGGTGACGAGCTGTAGCTGCTTGTGGAAGTTACAGGACTTTGCTTGTAGACGCTTCATCTATCTTGACTCTATATTCAGCACTTATCAGTTGTAGGGCATATTCCCCATTTCTTTTAGAGACATTTCATTTATTTCAGTTATTCAGACTTCTGGCATGTAATTAATTCAGGATTCAGACTTGTCATATTATTTTCGGTTGTGGGATTGTTGTGAGGAGTTTTCCTCCGGACTTCTTATTATTAATTGTTGGTTATTTCATTACTTCGTTATGGTGAATGGATTATGTTGTTCTTCCATTATTCTTCTATTGCATGTTAATCAGACTTAATTAAAATTTGGCAACTTACTTTTTAAATACTAGGTGGTTAGTAACAATAAAAATGTTTTCGACAGTGATGCTATTAACTGGACCAACTTGGCATTTTGTATTAATTTAATAAATGAGTTGCTACCCGGTATTTAATTAGTCGGGGTGTCACAGACCAGTTGCTTATAGGCTGGGATTTTTGAAGCATCAATATAGGATTTACGATGTATTTCATGTGTCATCACTGAAGAGATATTAGAGGAGTGAGACGGCTTTTTAGTACATTGCACTATAGGAGATAGACTTGTAATTGATATCTCATATGAGGAGAGACTGGTTTCCATTCATGATCGTAGTGAGCATAAGCTGCAGTCTAAGGTGGCTCCCTAGTTCAGGTTTAGTGGGGACACCATAATGTAGATGAGTCGATGCGGTAGTGGGAGGATGATATTCTAGAGTAATATCCCGATCTCTTTACACTGGTACGTCCAAATTTTGGGGATTAAATTCCTTTGCAAGGAGGAAGTATGTGACACCTTGTATTCTTAAATCATTTATTTTAACATTTTTAAATTACTCGTGTTCTCGTAATTTAACAAAAAAATGAAATTTTTTTGTGTATTCAACAAACCTTAATTAGTGAGAATAGAATCAATATTTATGTGGAAATAAATTTACTAAGTTCTATTAAGTAAAAAAAAAATTGAGTCAATTGTTAGTACGTCGCAGTTGATAGAAACAACGGGGATTGACGATTTCTCAACCAGGATATACTAATTGGCTATTTTTGGATTCAGATAGGATATTGATGTTGGGTATCATGATTGATGATTTCAAGTGCACAGTTCATCCAAAATGGGTCGAAATAGTCAAAATCAAGTACTCGGGGGTGAGATTACGAGGGGCTTTTTAGACTAGTCGAGGCCCATTAGGGGTGTACGAGTCATTTTACACTACGTCATTAACCTAATTTTGCGATTAGGACCTTAAGTAAGTTGTTTAGACTTAAGAGGCATCCACTTTACATAATAAAACACATGAGAGCTAAATTGGTGAGAAAAGAGGAAGAAAAACATTAGAGGTTTATGGGGGGCTTAATTGGAGGCAAATCGTTGGGAGTTCGTAGCTAGATTCATCCATATAAGATGAACATTATATTTCCTTTTAAATCAAATTCAATGGATTAAACTTGATTAATGTTTTTTTTAGTTGTACGTTCATATCCAAATTTGGTAAACTGGTAACAAATTTTGAGGGTGGGATTTATACGGAAAAAATAATTTTTTGACAAATGAATATTGTGATTTTCTTATGATTTTGGTGAGAGGAAAATCCTACATGAAAAATAAGTTCTTGTTAGAGGAAACTAAGAATGAGAATTTTTTATATTAATCTTGAATGGAAAGATACGAACTTGAAGCGAAAAGATGAACTCTATATTGTTAATTTAGGAATTTCATTAGAAGTTATGAAATAATTTATGCAAGAAAAAGAATGATGTATATTCCGTGATTAAAAATAATTTTTGCTGATTTGAGACAACAAAATACATATATTCATGTTAGTAATTGATGGGGTTATAGTATGTATATTTAGGATGAAGTTTATATTCACTTTAGGATGAAATTTTGGGTAAAACTTGTGAAGAAAGTAGCATCCCCGACCTGAGCAACGTAGAGGGTCAAATCGGTTCACCCCCTAGACGAACCAGATCAGCTGCTCTGGTTCAGGTACGTTTGTTAATAGTTTTAATAATTTATTTGGGGTTTGGGATATTTTGGGGTGTCCGTAAATGAAATTAGGACTTTTGAAAAAATATTTTAGGGTCCTTATTTTTACCATTGGGATAGTTGGAATAAAACTCGGGATAAGGAAGTGTGATTTCTTAGTGTGAATAACACTAGAAAATATGAATTAATGAATTCGGTCGACATTCGGGTAACCTGGGATACGGGATGCCCTAAAAGGACTTAATGTCTAGAAACAATAACATATACATGCAATCCATTAAACAAGGCTTGATTAAATATTTAAGAGTCTGTGGTAGACTCAGCATAACTAGGCTAGTGCTTCGGCTGATAGGTACGGATTAGCCGGATTATATATATATATATATATATATATATATATATATGTGTGTGTGTGTGTGTGTGTGTGTGTGTACATGGCTATAGGGAAAGTATATATAAATAATAATAATAATAATAATAATAATAATATTAATAATAATAATAATATATGTGTGTATGATATTTGTGTGAAAAATACCAATCCTAGAATATATGCTATCAGTGGAGGTTGCGCACCGTGGGAGGTCACTCTTGTGAATTCCAATAGAAGTAGTACAGTTCCTCTGGGTCATAGGCATGTGTACGATCATACTACTTAAGTTGGGAGTCCTGTGGAATAATGTGGTATGGTTATAACCCAAGGATATAAGGCCATGATTGCCTTCTATTTTCATTTTCATATTGGGTTTAATGGTAAGCTTCCTCCCTAGTTACCCATATTGTGGTGGACAGTCCTGTAGCTTGATAGCATGCTAATGATTTTGGAACCAGCAAGGATATACTCAGAGGGATTGTAATTACAAATGTAACGAGCGACTCATGTGTATATATTTGATGTGTTACAAGCCTACATATATAAAGTAGTGATAATTACATACGGATATTATAGATATGAATGTTTATTAGTAACAGGAGAAAAGTCATGCAAATAAGTTGTGACGATATAATTGAGAATTAATTAAGTAGAGGGGTAAGCTAATTAACAAATCATATAGAAACAATGTACTTGAGGTAGGGTAGTGTCTCATACTAATATTAGTGGTGAGTCTAGTTAGGAGGATAGCGTAACTAGGAGGGGTTAGAAGCATACATTAGGTGGGGAAATTAGATGAGGGATGAGGGATGAGGGATGAAGGTTGTCTCAAGTGAGTGCGCTACCAGTTTAAATATGAAAAATTTATTTATATTTTCATTACATTATCTTATTCACTTGGTACATATTTTTAAAGGTTTTGGGCTCTGACCCCAAACAAATATTTTCAGAAAACTTTTAGGTGTCGAGTCGCAAGGACCACAAGAATGATTTTTCCCTCCAGGGTTACATAAATGTAGCTTATGTGGAGGATTACAGGTTTTGGAGTAGCCCATCCTATCATTGTTATCTTAGATTAGGTTCAATTTCAGACATCAGATGGGTATGTTGCCCTTTTATCAAATTTATTTTCTTTCTGTTTATTTAATTTCTGTTCGGATGATTTCATTGGATCATTTGTAACTACTGGTTTATTCGGTACTTGGTGTATTTATTTTTTCATTTAGAATTATCTATTAGTGTGATTATTTATATTGTTTATTGTTAACGAATTCATGGTGAATGGTTTATTTTTTGTATTGTAATTAAAGATTAAAATTTGACGTTTCTTGTTGAACTAATAGGTGGTTAGTAATGAATTAAATTTCGACCGTGATGCTAAGAATGAACCGTATGAGACCCTGATTTTATTTTGGTAGAGGGTTGGCCACCCGTTACATTAATAGGCAAGGTGTCGCAATACTAAGAATAAGCCAAGTTCCAACACACTTTATCTCTAAGTTTCACAATTTATAAAAAATATGTTTTCATTTTAACTTATACTCGATTTTTCTCCTTTTGAAAATAAATATAATTACCATTTGTTCTTAAACTTAACTTTTAACTTTAAATATATATTTACACACTTTATTATACTTTTCACTATTCACGCACACTTATAAACTTGTGTTCTATATACATTCCCATTAATGCTTTTTTCAGTTTTATTTTACAAAATATAAGTATTCACCATATAAATCAAACTGTTTTAACTAAAGTCCTTTAGTTTGGAAATTTTACTTATAAGTTCAACTTTTTCATGGAATGACACATTTGTACTAAAACATTACTTTTATTATTTCAAACTTATATTTTGAAATTTATTAACATTGCACCTTTTATACTTTTTATTATCATTTTACCTATTCACGTTACTTTTTTTAAAATTAACTTCGCAAAAAATACTAATCTTTGCAAATATTACTACAAGTCCACATTTTTCATAAAATGACACTTTTGGCCCAAAAACTACACTTTTGATTTTTCAAGATTTATTCTTCAAACTGATAACTTCTCATTTCTGACTTTATATTCATGTTATTTTATGTGAAAATATCACCATATTTCATATTTCAACCTCAACACTTTACTATTTTCACTTTTAGTCCCTTAAACTTTAAGCTTCTTAAACTTTCTTCACATAAAGTACTGTCAATTTACGTGATATGCCGATTTTTTTCAACATTATTATTTAATATTTGACGACTTGTTTAAATGTACTTCAAACATAATAAGCATGTTTTCCATAACAACATATGATTTTGTTCATGAATGAAGGAGTTTACACGAATAAAACTCATATATGCATGCTAACATTTCTTCTTTATGTTTAACTAAACATTTAACACAAAATAAATAGCTTAAACATGAATGTCATAAGGGGTAAAATCCTTAAATATTATGATATTTTAATTCAATTCCAACTTCAACTTTTAACCGTTTTGATCCCATATTTCTCAACCTATATTCATGATTAGTTATAATAAGCATAATTCATCGTGTAATTCATACAAATATACATATAACTAACAGGATGGGATTTAAACTTTAAAAAGGTGTAGACCCACTACCCCTTGAAGATCTAAATCCTTTTAAAGAAGAGGTAGAATGAAATCCTGATAAGCTCCTAGTTCCATGCTCTTTGCAACCTTTCTTCTCCAAATTAACACCTTCAATGCCCTCCTGAGTTGTTGATAATTGAAGGATGGAATGATATTCTCGCAAGCTTTTGATATTGAGATATGTATGGGAAATTAAGCTATTAAAATGGGTGAGGAAGAAGAGTCAATTGACTTATTTTTGAGTTTGTTTTTCATCTACATAAAATAAATGTTCCACAGCTCTCGTTAATGTTTCCACTATGTATAATAGGGTTGGAATCCTGACGGCGTGGGCTAAAAACGTGGGGGTATGATCCCATTAGCTCCCTAATTATTCAAAACGTTTTACAAGTCATAAGAGGGCATTTCGATGGATCCTAATCGTTTTAGCCCTAGCCCAAATCAATTCTCTCAAGACATGTACAAATTTTTGTTGAGTACCTTACTTATCTTAATTATATTATAACATGGATATAATTATAACGTGTTCCGTATTATTTTCTTTATTCATAAAATGCGTAACTTAATCAACACGTGTAATGCGGTACGCGGAATTTTTAGATTTTTGTCCTTAATCTTATTTTCAATTTAAAATAACCTATTTCAATTAATCCCATTAGTTTCCGATAAATCCATGTCCATATAATTTGTTAATCACGCGAGTCCAAAAATATAATACGACTTTATTAATTCACTAAAATTTGGGCATTACACCAGGACCTCGCCTAGTACCCAATTTCAAAATGACGGATCCACAATCTACTATTAACTTTATACCCATGGACAATCTATGACATGGTGTAAACCCCATAGTTAACCTAGGATCAATCTCCCTAGGGATAACCGTTTTGACTCATGCACTAAAATGGAGGCCCTTAACATTGAATCCCATATCAAATTTACCCAAGCATAATATAAGATTGCACCAAAGTTTACAACCTCAAAGAAGGAGTTAGAACTCCTATTTTAGTTTAAAAACTGAAACCTTAAATCCTCAAAAATCAATGGTAAAACACTAAATAAAACCTCATAACCTCCATAAGAATACCCTCAACAACTCAAAATCTCAAACCCACAGTCTCCAAAAAAGAGACCTAAGAGAAATATATAAAACAAGGATTCAAGTGAATGGAAAAAGTCACTGTCTTTAAAACCTCAACGAATCGTAAATAGTTATGACCTTTAAACCCATAATATAATGAATATTAAATTACAAAGCCAAAAACCCAGAAGATCCATAAATCACTATGAATAGTAAATTGTCATGGCCTAAACACAAAAAACTCAAATTTCATGGAAGGGCTCATCTCAGTCAATAGAAAACACGAAAATCATGGTTTTAACAATGAACAAAATGATGAGGACGAATACCTTACCTCAATGGACTTTGTTTGATGAACTGTAATACCCCACCCTAATATTTCATTTAAAATTTTGTATAAATTGTAATGAAGTGAGGTTTGATGATAATTGTAGGAAATTTGTGGCTAAGGATTGGAATTTTCAGAAAAGAATGAGAAGGGGGGTCATTTGAACGATGAGGTGGGTCATTTGAATGAGAGGTTAAGGTTATTCAAAGCAAAGGATCAAGTGACCTTCGAACGAGCCCCCACTGTGTAACTTTTTAGGGCCGCTTGTAGGTCCTTAAAAGCCATGGATCGAATGAGATTCCCTTGTCGTTTGAATGAGGATCAATGTCGTTCAAACGAGGCACTTCAAAAATTTTAAATTTGACTACCCTTGTATGTTGTGACGTTTATGGCCCTTGAATTGTTGACCATTCGAAATTTGGTGAGCCCAAATTGGCAAAAATGGGATTTTTGGTGTTTAATGGGTTTTATAAGGGTTGGTTTGCGGCTCATTTGAGTCATTTGAAGTTAAAAGAAAAGGGAGAGAGATAAGTGGCCATCCACCACGTTTGGACACCTCTATCCACCATTCCACTACCATAAAGCACCTTGTTCTTATAGTATTCCACCATATTTAAACCTACTACACCAATTTCCTTCATCGTCTAAGTGGAGCAATGAATTTTGATGTAAGGTTAGGGGATTTGGGTGAAGATAATAATGTAAGCTTTCATTGAGTTTGAAGAGAACATATGGAGTAAACGGGGGATGCATTTGGTAACTCATTGAGGACTTTCCTCCTACACCAACTTTCTACCACCATTTGGCGTCTCTAGAGGTGGAAAACTATACTCTTGGTATTAAGACTCTTTTGCATGTTTGTAGTCTTATTGATTATATTATAAGAGTAGGATGCATTTGATATATGATGAGTTTCAAGTAAATTGGTATTTAACATTTTTATAGAATAAAAATGTTACAAAGATGTCATTTGTTAGGAGAAAAATTATGGTTGAATATTTTAATTTTTTTAAAAAATAAAGATCGGGATTTGTAAGAAAATGGTAAATTTCTAGAATTTGAAGTTAAACATTTTATGTAATAAAATTTTATAAAATGATATTTATATTCCTAGAATATGTTGGTGAAATAAGATTCCAAAATTTCTTGCAAAAATATTGATTTTATAAAAGTTTTGTTCAGTTTTAATGAAATAAAAATGTCTCTTAGTCTTGTAAATGGTATATTTTGCAAGTAATATGAATTTTTAGATTAAATTGTAAGTTTGACCCATATAATAGGATTTTTAGAGTTAAATCCGTCTTATCATCCATATAAACTTGTAGGATCTTAATGATGAACACGTAAACAAGTTTAAAGAAAATTTATTGGGTTTGAACATGAAATGAGGAAAATAGAAACCCTAGTATTTAAAGTGTGTGAGAAAAGGGTTAAAAGTGTTACAAGTGTAAGGTTATATGACTACATGTGTTAAAAAGGGAAATTGCAATTTTCTTATAAAGATAGTCTTTAAATGTAATAAGGTTTCTTGATGAAGAAAGTAAAGAGATGCCTAACTTGAAAAATGGTTAAAAGAGGTGATGGACAAATGTTAGTGGGTTAAAACATTGAGAAGTTAGTGTGTGTAACTTGATAATGTTTTTAGGAGATTAACACCTTTGAAATTGGAAGAAAGGGACATGTTTGGAAACACAAAAGATAAAATGTGGAGATTAACACCTTTAAAGTGGAACATTTTTATGAAATAAAAATGTTGTAATGATGTTACAAAAATTATTTCTAGATGAATATGATTTGGAATAAAATCAAAGTTAAAGTATAAGGGACATGAAAAGATAATTTTCAAGTGTAACACAAGTTGGGGTGAAACCCCGGGGTTGGCTTCGGTCGGGTAAAAAGGGGGAAAGGAAGAATAATGTGGACATTTGTATAATGTTAAAACACATGAAAAGAACTCAGATGACACCCAAAAAATTAAGGAGAGTTCGGAACCCTGGGGTAAAAAACCCAAGACCACTACCAAGAGCATATGATAGCACCACCAGCGGTGTGGAGACATATTTTGATAATAATACAGAGAAACTTGTGGAATTAATACAGAGAAACTTTGAGATTGTAAGTTCATATGTAGTTGAATTAATACAGAGAAACTTGTGTTGAATTTGTGATATAACATGAAGAAATGAAATTTCTACCTATGAAAGTTACATATTTTGATAACAATTATATGCAATGATTAGTTCCATTGATAAAATTATATCAAGCATGGCAGAGATTGAAATAAATTATGATGATGATAAGTTTTTAGGTTGAAATTACAAAAATTCAGATTGGGAAAGCTGGGACAGATTTTTAGGGGAGAATCGGTTCAGCTCACAGCCGAGTCGGTTTGAACCCCTTACAACGGATAGTTGTGCTATTTTTTTAAGAAAAGATTACAACGTTAATTCAGGGATTCAATTAAATTCATGGGACAATTGGGAAGTTTGGAAAAAATTATGAATTGAGATGGTTGGTTAAAATTATTTGCGATTTATCGGCGATACAAGTTAAAATAAATGGGAAGAATTTTATTCGAAAATGAATAATGGAATTTGGATAAAAATTTTGGAATATAGGGATGCGGGTTGAGTGAAAGTAATACATATCCAGAAATTTATATGACGAGATTTAATTAATTAAGTAATTTAGTGAAAGATCAATTAATTATGGATATGATCAATATTGTGAAAATGGTTTATATGTACCATGAGTGATAGGCGCGGTTGAATGGAATTTTGAGAAATATATTTATATATATTTATATATATGTATATATATATATATATATATATGCATGAATAATATAATTAATTAAACATACCACTCTACGAGTGCTATGGAGGTTGCGCGATATGGGTGTTCTCCGTGGCGAGTGAAAGTAGGCTACGTATCGACCACAGATCATAGCGCCATACATGCCTGATAAGGTTGGAGTCAAGATCACTCGCTCAAGACTATGATCGAAGTCAATACAAGTTATTTTAGGGTATAATATGGGATTATGTCCTGGTGTTTCAAAGGTGAGGAAGTATTGTCCTATAATATAGCGCACTAGATAACGATATCTCATGGAGTTTTATCTCGAAGAGATGATTGGAATACGTATACAGTGAGTAAGATATATATATATATATATATATATATATATATATAGATAGATAGATAGATAGATTATGATGTGTATATTTTTTATATTAATGTTAAGAAGTATACCCGACTTAAACATTAAGTGTGAATAATGTTGAATTAACTAGTGAAAGTTAATGACTTTAATTAATAGATTGTAATTGAGGATTATAATTATTAATGGTTATTGGAATTAATTCAGTAAAATAAGCAGTGATGGGAGAATTAAGGATGGAATTGGACTAGTTAGTCGGGTAGCATAACTAGGCGATTAAAATACAAACGTTAGGTGCACAATTTAGATGATAGGGGAGTAATGTCTCAAGAGAGTGTGACACCAATTTAAAATATGAAAGAATGGGTATAATTAATTATGTATTTTAATTACTTGCAAACTATTTTCTAAAAGGTTGTTGGGCACTGACCCATATTAAACTATATTCAAAACATTTTAAGTGCCCAGCCAGAGGGACACCAAGATTGATCGTTTTATCAGGTACCGAAGATGCAGTAATTGTGGATAATGCAAGATATTATTATAGTAATTTCTTTCATCATATACAAGATATGGTCAGTTTTACTTCCAAAAATATTGCCTAAGTGGGACGGTTTTTTTATTTAATTTTAATTGGAATTATTGTATGGTTATTATTTCAACCGATGGGTTATTCAGTTAAGGATTTGGCATGTAATAGTCTTATGTTTCGATTTATATTGTTACTCTATATTTAATTTAGATGTTTAACTAAATTGTGGGTTGATTATGTTGTTGCTAATAAAGAATAAAATTGACACTCGTCTTAATTTAATAATAAATGGTTAGTAATTAATTAATTTCGACAGTGATCCTAAGAATGATCCAAATGAGATTGCAGTTTTGTTTTGATAAGATCTAGCGACGTGTTATTTAATAATCGGGGTGTCACAAATGGTATCATACCTTCACGTTTCGGAGTCCTTAAGTTATGTGTAGGCTTATTACGTTTTCTATCATAGCGTTCTTTGACGTAGAGCCCTGTGGTTAGGACTATTGATTCATATTCCGATATATGTTCTCCCTTTTATTATATTTAGTGTAAGTGAATCTTATATGACTTCAATTGAATTCCAAAATCTGAATAGGAAAAAGATGACAAGTGAAGGCTGTTAGGAAGACTGCTAGAGGAGAGGCTCAGTGATAATTCATCATTTGATAAGAGGCTTTTTACTTATATCTCATTGTCTTCAAAAGACGAGTCTAAAAATCCCCTTAAATGACCTAAAAACTTGCTAAATAACTCGTATCATGGTAAGTACAGGTATCAATCCAACTTTCAAGGCAAAACAAATAACGTGAATACTTGTAATTCAATTTTTTTATTAAAACCTTTTTATATATATTTTTTAATTTTTAAAACAACTTCAAGGGAGAACGAATTGATTAATGCTAAAATCAAATGCTATTAACTAAACTATAAATCATACATAACCAAGTGTGATAATTATTGTTAGGACATAAATTTCCAATTAAGTCCATGTATTGTTTTGATTTAATTCCGTGAACAAAACTGTGTTTGTAATATGTCATAGGGAGAATTTTATTTTGTCACGATCCCACTTGGTCTATGACGTATTGAAGAAATTGAAGACGTAGTGGCAAAGCTTCAAAGAAATAATCATGCCGATGTTTATTTGGTGCAAGTTTACTCATCTTCAAAGTTAATTTCATTCCGAGATCACTCAGGTATGAATGCGTATAATTTATGGTGCTCGGAATTATTTTATAAAAAATAAGGATGTAATTTTTATAAAGAAAAATGATTTTAAATGTTTTAAAAGTGTTTTAATGGTTTAAACTTTATTTTATGATGATAAGCTCGAAATAGAGTTTGACTAATTTGAACCTCTTTCTTAAGAGACGTTTTTATCAGAAAGTCAAAGAAAGTCAAACTTTGCGAGGTCGCTCGAACGACATTGGATCTCATTCGAACGAGATACAATGTCGCTCGAACGACATGCTTAAGTCATTCGAATGACACGTTTTTCGAGGCGGTGTTTAAATCCTATTTAAACAATGTTTGCATCATAATTTCGGAGGTGTGCGTTCTGGAAAAAAAATTACGAACCAGAACCTTGTTTGCACATATTTTCTAAGGTTTACAAAGCATAAACACGTCCTTAGAGTTTGTAAAGATCCGAGTTATCATTCTTATATGTTTACGTGATCTTGCTGCACCAAAGTTGTTTGTTCTACACATTGAACACAAAGGGTTTTGCGGCGAAGAAGCGACGGACATCGTGTTTGACATCATAGACGTATCAAAGCCATATCAGAGGACACCGAGACATACGTGGACGCGTGTGTTGTGGACAGAGATCGTAGAAGACGGAATTTCTGCGTGGACACTATTGAAGAAAGGTTGAAGATCAGAAGGAGCGTCAAGACACGTGGGGATCGAGTGTTAGTGTCAGGCTAATCTGTCTTTGTAAAACCATTATTCATAGTGATTGTCTGGCTTGGGTCGTCCGAGGTTGTTTTCCCGCTTTGGGTTTTTTCCTCGTACATCCGGTGTTGTTAGTATTCTTTACATTGATTTACTTGTTTTAATCACTAGATGCATGTTTAGGATTAATCAAGATAAAATTGGTTTAAAGTGAGAATTGGGATTTAACAACTTGGTTGGTGCATAATTAAAAGTTGGATCTTTTTCAAAGAAAAATTGATTTTGTTTGAAAACACTCATATCGGTCCACTCACACTCCCCAAATTGGTATCATAGCTAGAAAACATTTTATTTGTTTTGTGATCGCGTGTGTTTTCAAAGATGAATTTTGGATATAATGAATTTTCTCGAACTCCTATTTTTGATGGCACTAATTACACTTGTTGAAAGATGAGAATGAGATGTGCTTTAAAATCTATTGATGAGCGTGTTTAGCTTACAGTTGAAAAAGGGTGGACACCCCCTGTCACTATTGTAGGTGAGGTCACTAGTTTAATGCCTGTTGAGTCATGGATCGAAACTGAACAAAGACTTGCACAATAAAATTCTAAAGGTCTGCACATTATTTCTTCACATGTCACACAGGAAGAATATAACAGAATTATGACTTGTGAAACATCAAAAGAGGCTTGGGATATTTTGGCAGTCACTCACGAGGGCACTAGCACGGTTAGGGCATCAAAACTTCAAAATCTCACTACACAGTTTGAGACCATTAGGATGTTAGAGAGTGAGACCTTTGATGAGTTTTATGCTAGGTTGTCCAATATTGTCAACTCGTCGTTTAACCTAGGTGAGAAAATTCCCGACAACCGTGTCATTAAGAAAATCCTTAGGTCGTTGCCTAGTAGGTTTGATGCGAAAGTGACCATTTTAAACTCCTTGGGTAGGTTAGAATCAACAAAACTAGAAGAGATTGTAGGTGACTTATAAACCTATGAAATCGACGTGATTACCTCCAAGCAAGTGCCTAAGAAAGAAAAGGGTATTGCTTTGAAAACCCTGAAGGAGGAAATTAAAGTTTCGAATTCCGATTCCGATTCCAATTTTGAGGATCTTGCTTTGTTGGCAAATAAATTTAAAAAATTTATTAAGTTTCAAAAGCAATCGAAAGATTCCAAGAAATTTGAAAAATTCAAGAAAAACAAAGTGGATCCTACCTCTAAGGATAAGTTTGAAAAGCCTAAGAGAGATGAGTCGGATAAGTGTTTTGGGTGTGAAGGGTACGGTCGCAAGGTCAAGGAGTGTCCCACTAGACTTAAGAAAGAGGGCTAGCAACCTATTGTCTATAGTGCCACCTTAAGTGATAGTGAACCGAAAGAGGGAGAGAGTTCCCCCATTGAGCATAACTTTACTGCGTTTATGGCATGTCATATGAGCGACGACGACAATACTCATGTGAAAGACACTTCCGAGGAGGTTTTGAGTGTATCCCATGTTAATGAGGGTGTAGAGAGTGACGAGGAGGAGATAGATGTGAAAGAATTACAAAATGCGTTTAATGAGTTGTATGCCGAAACGGTGAAGGTGAAAAAGGCTAACTCAAAATTGCAATCTAAGTTGAATGAGCGTGCCATAGAAAATAATGGTAGTTTGATTGAGGATCTTAGGGCACAAGAGAAGAAGTTTAGGGAGAAACTAGAGTTTGTGGAGAAAGAGAGAGACAATCTCCGTGGTTTGATGGAGTCCTTGAAAAAGGAGATTTTAGAGTTCGAGGATACTAGGCGTTTACTCGAGTCTAGAATTCTTGAGTTGGAGGAAAGATTGAAAGACTCGTCTAGAGTCAAGTTTTATTTGGAGGCTAGGTCGGAGAAGTTAGATAAAATCTTAGGCACCGTCCAATTAAGGGAGATAGGGGAGGTATAGGTTTTGGTGAGAGCGTTGTTCCCATTCCCCCCGCACGTGTGAGAAACACTAGGTTGGTTAGAAAAGGTCCACATAAAGGTAATCATTCCCACCACCGTTACACTTGCACATTTTGTGGTAGGAAAGGCCACCTTAGGCGTCGTTGTTACGACCTTAGACAAGCCCCTAGGAAGTTTAAGAATAAAGTTTCCCCGGTTACGCAAACGCCCATGCGTCGTTTTACACCTACTTGGGTTAGGAAATCAGATTTAGTGGCTTTAGGAAGTAAACTTTATGATTCTTGTTTGGGTGAACTTGATTCTTCCTATGCTAAATCTAAAGGATGATAGTGTTGCCCTATTTGTCATATGATAGTTTGCTTCATGATATATTCATTGCTAGTATTATGACATGTGCATCATTTTGTATTATAGTTTGAGTCCAATTTAAAAAAAAAATACAAAAAGATTTTGTTTTTTTGAGAAAACTTTTGAAAATCCAAAAAGATTTTTGCTTTTCTTTGAGTCAAAATATGTTTGAAAAGCCAAAAAGATTTTCAGTTTTTGTTTTTGAGTTTACATGTTTGATGTGGCATATTTGTGTGCTTGGACCCCCCCCCCCATCATTTCATTATCCGTGTAGCTAGGACATTTGGTCATTATTATTGATGCTTAGAATGATCTTAACCATTGTTTATATGGGGTGGTTTCGAAGTTGATATACATTGCACACATGCACGAGTTTATATGGATGTTTGACTTCTCTTTCACATTTGAATTTGGTGAGGCGTTCATATCTTAATCTTGTAATCTATGCGTAAGTAAACTTAAGTAGAAGTGTGCATGCAATAACCGTTTACCGTGAGGATTTGAATTGAAAAAATGATGAGTGATTCACGGGAAAGGGCTGCGAGAGTTCAAAATTAACTCGTCGTGAAAGCCACCGTTTAAAAGAGCCCAAAAAGAAAAAAATGATATATGCTAAGAAAAGGGCCAATAAGATTTTCTCTAAGTTGAGAATGCTAGAAACCTCAAAAGAACTTGAAAAAGTATGTTTATATGAGGGTGTTTGGTTGGAGAAAATTTAAACGGGTTTGCACATCTAATCCTAATGTTGAAACAATGCAATTTGACACTATTGTTTGTAGAATCGTCAAAATTCTGGATTTGTGTGCATGTAGTATGGTTAGTTCATTAAGCTCACACTTTAATTGTCATTTGGCTATAATAAAGTTTTATGATTTATCGCTTTCAATTAGAGCTTCTTGATCGTTTCGATGTGTTGGAATTGTGACTCATTTGTTGTAGTTTCACGCCCATTCATTCCATGTCCATGTTTGAGCACATCGGTACTATGTTTGCATGTAACTCGCATTTTTAGTTTTAATGAGGTTTTGCGTTTTGTGCAAGAAGCCTACTGTTTTAGCACTGTTTTGCTTCTGTCAGTCCTTTCCTGGAATTTTTTTGTGGAATTTTTTTCACTGGGCAATACTTTATAATATTTCTGGGATTTTGGGAAATTTTGGAAGGTCGCGCGAAATTGTTCAAATGACATCTCATCTCGCGCGAACGACCTCTATACTTCGTTCGAGCGACTTCCTCATCTCGTTTGAGCGAAGTCCCTGGCTCGTTCGAACGATAGGGTAAAAAATGGCTTCTCATTGTCCTCTGGCTTAATTTGATATTTTTTTTGGTACTGCAGGAAGCATTTTTGTGGTTTAAACGTAATAAATCATCTTCTTAGTCATGTATGCATCCTACTCTAACAATTCTAGTTACGAGACTACCAATATGCAAATAAAGTCTTAAATTGAGAATAACATTTTTTTCAACTCAAATGGAGCTTAAAAAATGGTTGGATGAAAGAAAAGATGATGGCAACCTACACCTCCTAAGGTGGCCTTAAGGGCATTGCCTAGATCTACAAAGCTTGTTCCAAGAAATCTCCAAGCAAAACCCCCTACAAAATTCTATGTATTTCAACTCTTCTTCTTCTCCACCCCCCCCCCCCCCCCCCCAACAACTCCAAAATTCGTAGCTTTGCCCAACAATGTATATGCGTTGTGCGATACTGATTATAACTAAATGCACAAATTTTAATTACAAACTTATTTAATTGGAGTAAATTTAAACCAAATTAAATCATCTCTTAAACAAGAAAATATGTGTGTGTGTGTGTGTGTCAAACAAATTAACACAAATAAACAACACGCAAATTTCATGAAAAATTCCCAAAGGGAAAAAACCTTTTATTTCACTATGAATTAAATCACAATTTACAATCACAACGAAATCTGCTACAAGTTTACCTCAACAAACCTACATAGACACGCAACCTAGGGTCAGCCAGAATCGCAACTCCAATTTAGCTCAGGAATTCCCACAAGCACTCCATATTGACACGCAGCCGTCTTCAGCCCAGTACCTCCCTCAAATGGCACCTCAATCAGTAGTAGAGATCTTCTCTGCAAGAGAAACTTGACACAAGATGTGTTCTTAGGTTCCAAAATAATTCACACAAACTATTGGGATGATTTATGAATTGAAAACAAAGGATTCAAACCCTAAAAGTGAAGACAAAGTATTCTGCCAAAGACGTTTCGTCTCTGTTCAAAATCGCAGGTCTTCTAATTAAAAACGAAGTTGAAAAGACCTTTTTATTGAAAATATAAGGCGACGCGTCCCTCGAACGAGCCTAGCGCGACATGTCTATGTTGCATGAACGACAACCACTGTTACTCGAACGAGCCAGCACGAAAATAAATTCATTTTTTATTTCTGAAAATTCGCCTTAACACTTAGATTTTTGACGAAAAACTTAAAATCTCCGCTCCAACACTTAGAAAATATTTGATGAAAAATATCCCAACACTCTAAATGAATTATCAAGGACTTAAAACATAACCTTACAAAATTTAAACTTGAGGAGGCTTGAATGTTGAAGAACTTGATATTCAGAATTGTATTGCTTGAATATTCTTCGACGTTTATAGCGGTATACGACATACTCTAAAGGTAATGAATAATGTTCTTACAAATCTCCCCCTATGTCTATACCGGTATAAAATAAAAACATTTGAATTATCAAATAAAAATGCCTATACATAATACCCTCCCGTGAACCCAAAAATGAAACGATACTAAATATGTAAGCATCAAATTTTTCTTCAAAATCTTCAACTTCAAATCTTTAAATCTCAAAGCTTTTCTCATCTAGATGTGCAAAAATGTGATCTTAAATTTTTGTACCTATACACATGAGACAAAGCAAATACCTTGTGACGCATGGAGTTTGAAATGATTTAAAAATACATCAATTAATATATTCAAATCTCCCCCATAATGCAAAAACTCCCCCATAATTTGTTCTCCTCCCCCCCCCCCCCCTTTTTTTTACCAAAATAGACATAAAAACGAATAAACAAAATAAACATGGAGTTGTCATGATAAATAAGGAAAAAAAACTACGATCATGCAAAGGTGTAAGTCAAAAGCATCCACAAACCATTTTTTATTTTTTTAATTTTTATACAAAAATGCAAAAATAATTTTTCAAAAATCACAAACCATGAATTTACACTAAGACAACCAAATCATGGGAATAAAATGAATGGATGTGAGCATAATCAATAGGCAAATCAACGCGATCAAACGTAACATATGTGCACGATGTATACGTGTACACCTATAAAATGAATCTCAAAATCGTCCTTAGGTGTTGAAAGTGTTTAATTTAAATGACATCGACTCAATCCATCAACACATCAAAGTCAAAAGTTATTCCCACACCAATAACATCTAAAACTATGAATTCTTTTTCAAGACGCTGTCAGGACGTGCAAACATGTTTTGCATTTCTTTGCATCCAAAATCCCTCATAAATAGTAATCATTATATTTTTTTTGAGGTGGCCCCTTCTTAGCATATTTATCTTTTTATCCCCTTTAAATTTTTCGGGCTCATTTAAAATGGTGGGTTTCACGACGATTTAATTTTGAACTCTCTCACCCTTTACCGTAATTCACTCATCATATTTTGTTGCAATTAAATTCCTCACAGTAAACGTTTTTATATGCACGACTTCCATTGTACAGTTTTATCGCATATGGTTTGTTTTAAAGATAGAATTGAGATGACAACACTCTAACCAATATGTGATAAACAGGTACAATAATAAAATGAATGCATGCAAGTGTGCATTAAAGGAACTTATGAGTAAAACATGTAGGTAGTAACAACTAATCACATCTCAATGACTCCAAACATTGTAAAGCACAAAAAATGAAATGATGACGCATATTAAAACACTGTCAAATCGTCATAGGATATGGAATGAAATTGTGACTCGGTCATCCTTAATGTCCATCCATATACGGTGTAAAAACAAAAAACAAAAAACGAAACTCTTTGCCTGTTTTTAAAAAAACTTTATCAAAATAAAATATTTTTAGCTTTTTCAAAATTTTCAAAAGCAATCATTTAATATAAAAAAATACATACTAGCAATAGGCAAAAAATATCATCATGCAAATCAACCTATGCTAGCAAGAAGTCTAAACCTCAACCATTAAGTGTGGTGGAGTTTTCCAAAGGTGGTGACATCCTATGAAAAACCTCCTTCAAATCATATGAAGTCTTGACTAAAAACATTACCTGCTCCCTAATATGTGAAAAATCTCTCGTGTCGTCATCGAGAGCGTCAATTGTGGGTGCATATGTGTGAACACGTGTATTAGCAAAACTTGTCACATGACCCAACTTAAAATAAAATTTCCTAAGGTGCCCTCTCTTCTTGTAGTGTGTGCAAACCTAAACATGCCTAGGAACACCTTGCTCAAAATGTCTCTTACACGCTCTCCTATCAGATACGGGACGCCTAAGCGGGTTAGGTTGAGATCCATATGAATCAAACACTAAAGAGGGAACCAGCTCAGGTGCAACATGTGAAGTGAACACACTATCATGACTTATTCCTAAACTCTCACCTCTACCCAAAATGGGATTAAGAATCATCTTTCAAACCTTCTTAGATACGTTCTCTAATGGGACTTTGACCTCCCGGGCACGTTCGAGATCACTCTCAAGTTGGGATACACGTGTCGTCAGACTAGGCATCATATTAGTCAAATCATTCTTTTCCCGACCTAAATCTATCAATTGTTCACTAAAAAAAACATTCACCTCCTCAAGTTGACTCACTTTTGCCTCAAATTCCCTCAAACTCTCTAACTCTGCCTCCAAATCTCTCAACCTAAGACTTAACTCCTTATTCAATTTTTTAGTCTTTAAAGTCTCGGTGTACAAATCTGTAAATGTGATCTGGAGGTCACTCGCACCCTCACTAGCGCACTCACTCTATCAATCGCTACAAACACTCAAATCCTCCTTGGGGGTCTCACGTGCATGAGTATCCTCATCGTCGTGGAACAAACTGGGTGTGCTCACGTGACTAGTAGAAAAAGAAACAAACTTCATATGTGATGACTCATCCAAGGAATCTTTCACATCTTCCTCACTATCACTAAGGGTGACTGGAATAACAACTTTCTTGCCCTCTCTCCTAAGTCTAGTGGGACACTTAAATGACTTATGCCCTTTGCCCTCACACTCAAAACATGTTCCTTTTTCTAAATCTCCCTCACCATCTTTCTTTTTCTCAAAAATTTTTTTATTGGAAGAATTTTGTTTTGAAAACCTAAGAAAAAATTCTTTTCAAGCATGGCCATATCAAATTCAGACTCGGACTCACAAAAAATCACTTTTTTTCTTCTTCTTAAACTGGTCTTTAAGTGTTATCCCTCTATCCTTAGGCTTGATATTGTCAGGAAACATGTCAATCTCATATGCCTGGAGGTCTCCTACTAGGTCTTCTAATTTCAGTTGATTCAAATTACCTAAGGTATTCAAAATAGTCACTTTAGGGATAAAATATTTTGCCAACGATCTTAAATTTTTTTTAACCACTCGTGCATTAGGTATAGGCTCACCAAGATTGAAACTAGTGTTGACAATGTCAGATAACTGTGCATAAAAGTCATCAAAACACTCAGTCTCAAGCATGGTAATCGTTTCAAATTGAGTAGTTAAATTTTGAATTTTAAACTTTTTAATCACGTTATTGCCTTCCTGGATAAGTTGTAAAACACCCCACGCTTCTTGAGATGTGGTCCACATCATAATATGTTAGAACTCGTTAGGGGTGACGTGTCCAAAAATTTTACTAAGCTCACGTGAATCAAAAGTGCTCCACCTAAACTCATCCTCAGTCCAGTCTGACACAGGTTTTAAATTCGTGACATTATTTGTAGCTGACAGTGGGAGAAGTCCAGCCTCTTTCACAAATTAACAAAACTCTCTCATCGATTGCTTTTAAATGTGATCTCATGCGGGCTTTCCAGTAAGCATAATTAGACTCATAAAAAATTAGCAACCAATTATATAAGTTTTCATTCGGAAATATTGCGCTAAATTTTAAGAAAATAGATTTTTCAAAAAAATAAATATCACACAAATTTTTCGAAAAAATCGGAATACACAATAAATTAGTGTAACCTACTCTTATACCAATTCGTAAATGCGTTGTGCGATACTGATTATAAATAAATGTGCAAATTCCAATTACAAATTTATTTAATTGGAGTCAATTTTAAATCAAATTAAATCATCTCTTAAACAAGCAACTACGTGCGCGCGTGCGCGTGTGTGCGTGTGTCAAACAAATAAACACAAATAACCAACTCGCAAATTTCAGAAAAAATTCCCGAAGGGTAAAGCCTTTTATTTCACTATGAATTAATTCGCAATTTATAATCATAATGAATTTTGCAATAAGTTTACCTCAGCAAACCTGCATAGACACGCAGTCTAGACTCAGCCAGTACCGCAACTCTAATTCATCTCAGGAACACCCACAACCACTTCCTATTGACACATAGTCATCTTCAGCCCAGTACCTCCCTCAAGTGGCACCTCAATCAGCAGTAAATATCTTCTCTACAATAGAAACTTGATACAAGATGTGTTCTTGGGTTCGAAAACAATTCACACAAACTATTGGGATGAATTCTGAATTGAAAACAAAGGATTAAAACCCTATAAGTGAGAAGACAAAGTATTATGCCAAAGAAGTTTCGTCTCTGTTCAAAATCGCAGGTCTTCTAATTAAAAACAAAGTTGGGATAAACTTTTTATAGAAATCTAAGGCGGTGCATCGCTCGAACGAAAAGTTAATCTCGCTTGAACGAGGACACGCGTCGCTCAAACAAGGTTAGCGCGACATGGCTATGTGGCATGAATGACAACCACTGCCGCTTGAACGAGCCAGTGCAAAAATAAATTAATTTTTTTTCCTGAAAATTCTTCTAACACTTAGAAAAATATTTTTGACAAAAAACTTAAAAACTCCCCTCCAACACGTAGAAAATTGAATGGTGCGCGTGCGTTCAAATTTAGAAATTATTTAATTAAATATCAGTTTTTCAATTAAATCCTAAAACATGCATCTAGATGTGATTGAAATTAACATGATCATGCAAGAAAAGTTAATCACAAACGAAAACACATAAATGAGGAAAAATCCCCCAAAGGGGGAAAATCATTTTATTTTCACTATAATTTGTAAAAACGGTTACACGAATTACAAAGAAAATAAGAGACATACGAAATACCCTCAGGCGTCGGTTTCGATGCCTGGACTGGAATCTCCCACAAGAACTCCAGGTGGGAAGCAATGAAGAAGAGAACGACTTCTCCACAAATTACTCCAGATGAGTAAAAACGATCCCCATGAAGGTTTAATGATTCACATACATAGATGGGAGTGTTTATGTGAATAAACAAGGTGTAAAACCTTAAAAAGTGAAGTCTATTTCGGGGCTATGAAAACGCAAAAATTGGTGCGTAAAAGACTTGGAAAATGTGTAGAAGGGACACTGGTATTTATATGAAAATCGAGGCAGCGGCGTCGCTTGAACGAAGGACATGTTTCATTCAAACGACTTCACGCGAGATGCTGATCTCGCTTGAACGACAGTGTAAACTCATTTGAACGAGCTCGTCGACCGAGGCACTCCAATTTACCCTTAGAAAAATTTCTCCTTTTGATAAAAATAAATCAGACTTTGAAAAAAAAAAATCTAAAAAATTCCCAAATATTATGCAAATATAAATAACTCCAATAAATCATTTTACCAATAATGTGTAATGGGGTAGTGGAAAACAGTTGAGCAGCACGTCGCATGTAGCATGATGAACGTGTGAAGATGATGGATGCATGGATTCAAATAAAGGCCGTCGTGGATGATCATGATGACGTGCCGAATGTAGCGGTATCAGACATATAAACTTTGATATAGGAAAAATAGAAAATTCCTAGATTCTACCCCGGACATTTATAGAATTATGTCCTTACAAATCTCCCCCTATGTCTATGCCGGTACATACATAAAAAATACGAATTATGCAATCTCCCTATAACAAATGACAAATAAGAAATATCCCCATTAAACCCTCAAACTGAGAATACTAAATGACATATCTTCAATCAAACTTCATCTCTTTAGAAACTCCCAAAGCTTTTCTTATCAGGGTGTTCAATCCAATGAATATCACTTTTGTACCTACACACATGAGATAAAGAAAATATCCATGACATGCAATAATTTGAAATATAATGATATGCTAAAATCAAAGATCAATTAATCTTAAGAAAATCATTGGTAAATCAACAAAAATTCTCCCCCATAATTCATTCTCCACCTTTTTATAATGTCCCCAAATAGACAAATATGAGAACATAAATATGGAAAATGTCACATGGTAATAAACTCTCTATTTTTGAATTTTTCAAATTTTTTCATACAAAATATACAACAAAGAATCACAGCATGAACAACCACAAAAACAACCAAGTCGATGATAGCGTAAATGTAGGGGTGTGAACAAATTCGATAGGAAAATCAATGCATACAAACAAGACATATGTGCACGATGAAGATCGGATACTCCTAACGAATGTACTCAACATCTTCCTTAGGTGTAAAAAGATGGAAATATGAGACATTAACTCAATCAAATGAACAAATCAAAGATCAAAGTGATCTCCACACCAATAACGTCCAAAACAATTTAATGCTTTTTCAGAACTTTAAAGGAAGTGCAAAACCGTTTAATTCTCCAACCAAACTCCCTCAGATTTATATTTTGAATAGAGGTGATCTAAATTCTCAAACTTTGGAGAATTGACGGTGAAACCTAATGGCCCATATCTGGCATGTATTGCTTTTTATTGCCTTTAAATTTTTTTAGGGCTCTTTTAACCTTTTTGGACCCCGGATAATAAAATTCCTCAATTTTTTAGGTCCGATTTAACGGTGGCTTAATCGTAAAGGCTAGATAAGAACCTTTAGTAGCCCTTCCCCATTTAAAAAAAAAATCTCACCAAATGTTTTTTTTACATGCATTCCAATCTTGTCAAGTTTTATCGCATATGGTTCATTGTATAGACATAATTAAGATGGAAACACTCGAGCCAATATGTGATAGATAAGTACAATAATCAAATAAAATCGTGCATGTGTACAATAAAGGAGATAAGGAGCCAAACATGTATAAAGATATCACTAATCACATCTCAAAGACTCCAAATAATGTAACGCACATGGATGCAATGATGTAGCGTCTCAAATCACTATCAAATAGTCACATAGACAAATGGAATGAAATTTGTGACTCGACTATCTTAAATGCTCATCTATAAAAGGTGCAAATAAAATACAAAAATATTTTTGAGCTTTTCTAAAAATTTTATAAAAAGAAAATCTTTTTGAATTTTTCAAAAAAATAGAAAAATTAAAAAATAATAATACAAATGATACAATCTAGTAATAGGAATCATATGATATGA
This sequence comes from Sambucus nigra, assembly GCA_949130495.1. Taxonomy (NCBI): domain Eukaryota; kingdom Viridiplantae; phylum Streptophyta; class Magnoliopsida; order Dipsacales; family Adoxaceae; genus Sambucus; species Sambucus nigra. The sequence goes on from OX422217.1 coordinate 560,622,630, forward strand.
ACATGAAAATGCATCCTATCCTAGACATAAACCAACACCTCAGTCAACTGTGCAAATCCCCAAAGACTTCCTAAAACTCTCAAATCTAAGGGCATCTAAAGGCTTCGTGAAAATATCGGCCAACTGACGTTCGGTGGATATGAAACTTAGGGATACGACTTTCTCCTCAACTAACTGTCGTATAAAGTGCTCGCGTATCCTGATGTGCTTTATGCGTGAGTGCTGGACTAGATTGCGGGATATGTGTATCACGCTCGTGTTATCATAGGAAATATTCATGGTGTCCTGTGAAATCCCATAATCCTCCAACATTTGCTTCATCCACAAGAGTTGCGTGCAATAACTCTTGGGGGCGATGTACTCATCCTCTGTAGTGGACAAAGATATGGAATTTTGCTTCTTGCTTATCTAGGAGACAAGAGCATAACCAAAATAGAAACACCCACCAAAATTGCTCCTACAACCATTTACATCCCCGACCCAATCGGCATCCGAATAGGCAGATAAACGGTCATCGGTATCAAAGGAATACCAAATACCGTATGAGAGAGTCCCACTCACGTATTTGATAATACGTTTTAGAGTGAGTAAGTGTGACTCTTTCGGGTATGCCTGATATCGCACACAGATTACAACACTAAAGGCTATGTCGGGACGACTGGCAATTAAGTATAGAAGACTACCTATCATACTCCGATACAAGATTTGCTCTACGTCCTTGCATGAAGTGTCCTTACTAAGCTTGATAAAATTACTCATAGGTGAACGTGCATGCTTAGCGAAGTATAAACCTAATTTCTTCACTAGGTATATAACATACTTGGATTGGGAGATGAACATCCCATCCTCTAGCTGACGAACCTAAAGACTAAGGAAAAAATTAAGCCCACCTACCATGATCATCTCAAACTCACTTTTCATCTCCTCCTTAAAGTGGTGAGCATGCTGAGACCACGTGGATCCGAAGACTATGTCATCCACATAGACCCGGGCAACCAAAATAGCACCATCATCTCTCATGAGGAATAACTTTATACCAACTCCCCCTCTCTTGAAGCCACGAGCTAAGAGATATGAAGTAAGCCTCTTGTACCAAGCACGAGGTGATTGCTTCAAACCATACAAGGATTTCCATAGATAGTAGACGTGCTCCGGGTGCTTAGGGTCTCAAACCGTTTTCGTTGTTCCACGTAAACCTCCTCCTGTAGAATGCCATTTAGAAAGGCACTCTTGACATCCATGTGATATAACTTGAAACGCAAATGACATGCAGTGGTGAGTAGTAAGTGGATGGACTCAAGCCTCGCAATATGAGAAAATGTCTCTCCAAAGTCTACACCCTCTATCTGTGTGTAGCCTTGAGTGACCAACCTAGACTTATTTTTTATTATGGTACCATTTTCATCCATTTTATTCCTAAAAATCCACCTAGTACCTCTCACATTAGTCTCACTAGGTCGGGGGACAAGTTCCTAGACATTGTTCATTTTAAACTGAAGTAACTCATCCTGCATGGCAGATATCCAGTGTTCATCCTTGAGTGCTTCTTTATGATTCTTGGGCTCGACTGTGGATGTGTAGCAAAAATAACTAACAACGTTCTCTAGCTGAGCACGAGTCTTGACCCCTAAAGTGGGATCGCCAACAATGGCAGAGGGATCATAAGTCTTGCGAACCCAAGCAGGTGTGTCCCCTAACACAAGAGTAGGGTCCACAGGGTGTGGGTGAGGGACAAGTAAATCGCTTCCAGAAAAGTCCTCATCCTCACACTGAAGGCTAGGATCAATAAACGTCGAAGGTTCATCATCTTGCAGAGTGACGTTTATTGACTCCATAACCTTAGAGTTCTTCAAGTTAAAAACCCGATACGCTCTACTATTTAATGAATATCCTAGTAATATTCCCTCGTCGCTCCAGGAGTCAAACTTTCCTAACTAGTCTCTATCCCGTAGGATGTAGCATTTACTCCCAAAGACACGGAAATATGCAAGGTTGGGTTTCTTTCCAGTCCATAATTCATAAGGCATCTTAAGTGTGTGTGGACACATGTAAACCCTTTTCATCGTGTGTCATGCAGTAGACTATGCCTCTGTCTAAAATCTCGTAGCAACCTTACGACCTACAAGCATAGATCTAGCCATTTCTTGAATCGTCCTATTCTTTCTCTCAACAATCCCATTTTACTGAGGAGTCTTCACAGCAGAAAACTCATGTTTGATTCCAAGGCTATCACAATAAAGATCTACCTTTGCTTCCTTAAATTTCGTGTCGTTGCCACTATGTATCCTGTCAATAGTGACTCCATAATGATTTTGTAGGACATGACACTTGGTCATTAAAAACTCTACAACATCGGATTTCTCTCTCAAAAAATCTACAATCGAATATCTGGAGAAATCATCCACCATCACGAGGATATACCTCTTACCACCCAGACTCTCAGTATGAGTATGACCCATAAGATCCATGTGAATCAACTCAAGTACAGGGGAGGCGGTAATGGAATGAAACTTCCTATGAGGGCTACGGAGTTTCTTTCCCAAGTGATAGGGTCCACAAACCATGGAAGTTGGCTTTCCAAGTGATGGTAAGCCACGTACTAGGTCCTTTTTAGCTAAGTGTGTCAAATCTCTAACGTTCACACAACCTAGACGTTGGTTCCACAAATCCATAAGAGTGATCGTGGCGCTGTTGCAGACAAGCAAGTATGTGGGCACAGTCCCATAGCAATTATCCTTTGTCCTCACCCCTTGCACTAAAATTTTACCGTCTTGATTATAGACATTACATGTGTCCCTGTCAAACTTTACGGCAAAGTCAGCGCCGCATAGTTAGCTAATGCTAAGAAGGTTTGCTTTCAAACCTTTGACATACAAAACATTCTCTATCTTAGGAAATCCTGGTAACTCTATTGTACCTCATCCTACAATGCTAGACTTTCTCCCGTCTCTAAAGGCGACACTACCTTCCTTATAATCCTCTAGGTAGGTAAAAAATGAGGCATCAACTGTCATATGTCGGAGCACCCACTATCAAAATACCACTGTGAGGTATTATATGTTTTTGAGAGATACATGAACAACAAAGGCCTTTTCATCTTTCTTATGTACCCAAGAAATGGTAACCTTTTGTTTATCCTTGTTGTTATTGGTTTTAGTTGGGATGCGGGAAGCATTCACTAACGACAAAGACTTCCGTCGAAATTCCTCCATCAAACTCTGTGATGTGGCAGCTAAAAACTCAACACGCTCTCTCAGACTGGAAAAATCATCAGTATGATGTGGGGGAGCAGTAGTACGTCACGTCCAATCCAAACTATAGCAAAACTCCCTGAGGTGTCCTCTTCTTTTGCAGTATGTACAAAAGAACACAGTCTTAGGTGGACCTAGGTTTGCTTTTCTTAGTCGAACTCTTCTTCGCGGTTTTTTACGATGGCCATATGGAGTCGTAGTAAACTCTGGAACTAGTCCAGGTGCAATTTGGGACATGGAGGCACCATCATAACCTATTCCCTTCCTATCACCAAAACCTAAAGCGGGGCCAAGGAGCATTTTTCCATATTTTTACATATGTCCTCGATTTGAAACTTGAGCTCCCGTGCTCTCTCAAGATCATGACTAAGCTGGGCAACAAGGGCTTCAAGTTTCTTTCGAGTCTCCAAGGAGGAATGGAGCGCACTCGTAAGACTAGCCACTTGTTTAGTCAAGTCCCCTTTCTCTTTCTCAAAACCCCTCTCTCTCTCTCTCTCTCTCTCCAAACAGTCTCTCTCTCTCTAAACAAACTTTCTTTCTCAACACAGGCAGACTCTCTCTCTCTCTCTCAAGGTAGTGCAGTGGGAGGACTCTCTCTCTCTCTAGCTTCTTCTAAATCTTCCTCTAACGCGGTGATCCTAAGAACTAACAATTTGTTATGCTTTTTGGTTTTAAATGACTCATTATATAACTCAGCGTAGGCGCGTTGAAGATTACTCTCACTCTCACGCACATCGCTCTCACTGTCGAGGTGTCCCTATGAAGAAGCATCCTCATCGTCGTGAAGAGCACTATAAGTACTCACATGAATAGCCATGAATGCGGTGAAGTTACACTCATGAGGTGACTCATCTCCAGAGTCCATCGACTCGACCTCATGGTCATCACTAAGGGTAGCATTAAGGACAACTTTTCCCTTTTCTAGTAGAACACTCAAAAGCTCTATGACCCTTACCGTCGCACTGATAACATCTCTCACTTTCTTTCTTAGGAGGGTATTTAAAATATTTTTCGTTTTTCTTTTCAAAATTATTTTTCTCAAAACTCTTTTAATCTTTGAAATTTCCATTTTTCTTGAATATGAGAATTTTCTTTAAATTTTTTGTAAACAAAGCCAAATCATCTAAATAAAAGTCACACTCGGAATCAAACGTTTCTATCTCCCTTTTTCTAGATGGCTCAACTCTCTTTGTTGCTGACCCCTCACTCTTTCTTTCCTAGGCATTAAGTGCAATTCCCTTATCTTTAGGCTTGACAGATTTAGGAAACATATCAATTTCATGCGTTTGTAAGTCTCCTACTAGTTCCTCCAATTTAGGCGTATTTAAATTACCCACAGTTACTTTAGGGATAAAACGCTTAGGAAGTGATCTAAGAATCTTTTTAACAACTCTAGCATTAGGAATGTGTTCACCAAGATTAAAGCTAGTGTTTACAATATCAGACAACCTATCATAAAATTCATTAAAACATTAAGTCTCAAGCATGGTGATGGTTTCAAATTGAGTTGTCAAATTTGCAGTTTAAACTCTTTCACAGCATTAGTTCCTTCATGGGTATGTTGTAAAACATTCCATGCCTCTTTTGACGGGGTGCACGTCATTATGCGTCGAAACTCATCAGGTGTGACGAATCTGAAAATAGCACTAAAACCCTTTGAATTAAAAGATGACCATTTAAATTCTTCTTCAGTCCATGCAGTGGCAGATTTTAAATTAGTCACGTTATCAACAGTGACGGAGGGAGGTTTCCACCCTCTTTCAAACAAAATCCAAACACGTTCATTAATGGCTTTTAAAGCGGGTTTCATACGGGCTTTGCAGTAAGCATAGTTTCTTCCGTAAAAAACTAGCATTTTATTATACAATTTCTCCATTTTGAACATGCCTTTTTTCAAAAATTAATTTTCCAGAAAATTGATATCTTAGAAAAATTTTACGAAAACTTACATTGTATAATTGTGTAATTGGCTCTGATACTAATTTGAAGAGTGCGCGTGCATTCAAATTAAGAAATTATTTAATTAAATCTCAGTTTTTGAATTAAATCCTAAAACATGCATCTAGGTGTGATTGAAATTAATATGATCATGCAAGAATACTCAATCACAAAAGAAAATACATAAATGAGGAACCCCCCCCCCCCCCCCCCCCCCAAATAGGCAAAACCTTTTTATTTTCACTATAATTTGTAAAAATGGATACACGGATTACAATTAAAATAAGAGCGACATACGAAATACCTTCAGGCATAGGTTTCGATGTCTCGGCTGAAATCTCCCACAAGAACTCCAGGTGGGCAACACTGAAGAAGAGAACGACTTCTTCACAAATCACTCCAGATGAGTAAAAACGATCCTCATGAAGGTTTAATGATTCACATTCATAGATGGGAGTGTTTATGTTAATAAACAAGGTGTACAAACTTAAAAAGTGAAGTCTTTTTTGGGGGTTGTGAATTACCGAAACTGGTGCGTAAAAGACTTGGAAAACATGTAGAAGGAACATTGGTATTTATACAAAAATCAAGGCAGCGGCGTCACTCGAACGAAGGACACGTGTCATTCAAACGACTTCGCACGAGATGCTGATCTCATTCGAATGACAGTGTGAACTCGTCTGAAAGAGCTCGTAGACCGAGGCTCTTCGCTTCTACACTTAGAAAATTTTCTTCTTTTGATAAAAATAAATCAGACTTCGAAAAAATATTTTCTAAAAAAGTACCAAATATTTATGCAAATATAAACAACTCTAATAAATCATTTTACCAATAATGCGTAGTGGAGTAGTGGGAAATGATTGAGCAGCACGTTGCATGTAGCATGATGAACGTGTGAAGATGATGTATGCATGGATTGGGATAAAGGCCATCGTGGATGATCGGGATGACGTGCCGAATATAGCGGTATCAGACATATAAACTGTGATCTAGGGAAATAAAAAATTCCTAGATTATACCTTGGACATTTATAGAATTACATCCTTATAAAAATATTTGATGAAAAGTATCCCAACACTCTAAGTGAATTATTAAGGACTTAAAACAAAAACTTACCAAAGTTAAACTTGTGAAGGCTTGAATGTTGAAGAAATTTATATTTGGAATCGTGTTGTTGCATATGTGATCTTGAATATTCTTTGAAGTTTGTAGCGATATAGGGCATACTCTAAAGGTTTCGGACAATGTCCTTACAAACAAGAAAAAATTGGGTGTATTGGGCTTAAATATGGTGGAATACCTCTAAAATGTGGTGGCATAAGGTGGAGGGATGGTGGTTCTTCACTTGGGATGGTGGTTGGGATCCATGGCAGCTCTAGAGAGCTTAGAGAGAGAAGAAAAATTTGAACATATGAGCCCCTAATTTCCCAACCCTCTCTAAAATACGCCAAACCCCTTAGAGACAAAAGTCCTAAAATGCCCAAAGTCTTATCCACGAATTGATTTGCTATTGCAGGAGCTTGACACATGTCTTAATCTAACGAACATGAAGTTGACAGCGCTCCCAAATATGTAGAACTCGATTTTTAAATCTCGTTCGAACGAGAGTGGGCTCGTTCGAACCTCGTTCGATCTCCACGACCAAGGTCTTTCGTTCAAACCAATCATTCTAGTTCGAACGAAATAGAATCTCGTTCGAACCAATCATTAACTCGTTTGATCTACACTTTTCCCAAATATTATAATTTTTACCCCTGAACTTTCACAATTACCAACAATACTCTAAGAAAAGTCAATTATCGGCATATACCCAATTATCATGATCCAATTCCCAAGAGTTTCCCTATTAATAAAATTTATACAAAAAAATAATAAAATGCCGGACACAGGTATTACAAAAACTCATGGGCCTACAAAAACCTCTCAATCCCTCCTATTTATCTCCTAAAAAAAAATCTAACAAAATTGTCATAAACATCCCTAGTTTTGGCCCATAATGCGCATGAAGATAGCTCAACAAAACGTACCACAACCTCAAAGGAGCCAAGCCCACTCCCTTAAAACACCTATTATTTCTCTCTCCACAATGTCCAAAAGATACTGATAGGTATCATTTTCCAAATTATTTGTAATCCCCATCCACCCATCGAAAATCCCCATGCAGCTAATGTATCCTTCACCGTACTTGAAAGCACCAAGCGCACTCAAAACAGAGACATGATAACTCCCGCAAATCTCTAACCATTGAACAATGCAACAGTAAGTGGTTAGCTGTCTCCTCCGCCATAGTTTGTCTTCCCCGTCAAACTAACACCTTATATCCCTCAATCACTCAAATATCTCATCTAACTCCTTAATTTCTAAATCCATCCCTCTGAAATCAAGGATTTCAGTCACTCATATCCCCTATTCTCACAAGGTTCTCATCCACAACTCCCACTCTCGCTGAAAATATGATATAATCCCAAAAATCTCTCCTCTTCAATGATGAATCTCCTCCCCACTTGTCTCTTCAAAATATAATATGATCCCCATCCCCAATCTAAACTTTGTATGATTTAAAAACTTATATTGCAATTTTTGAAACATAGAGTCTAAAATTGAAAATCACCCCAAATTTCAGAGTTAAATTTGCACATTTGCCTTGCTGATATAAGATCAATTGCAAATGACTATGACGAAAATAGGATAATGTAATTTTTTTTTGACAATTTTAATAGTGTACATTGTAACTTTTTCATTTTGGATAACCATTAATCAAACGTAAACAAATTTTTACTAAAAAGTACAATAAATTCCTTTTCGACAAACTAAATGACATATATTTTGAATTTATTCATTTTGGGTAATCTTTACTTAGATTTTTAGAGATTGTTTACGTTTGAGAGTTACATGTTAGGCTTTTTACTAATATGTATTGTCTCGGTTATGATTCAACATTCACATAATATCCATTTGTGCTCCACATTTCATGGCAATTTCCATCTAAGTAATGGTTACCCAAAATGAAGGAAAAAAATCTGAAAAGTACATTGTTACATTTGTAAAAAAAGACATTATCCTTTTTGGTAAATAATCATATTTTCTAATATGACATTATTTTCTAATGCAACATTTTGTTACAATACAATTAATTAATAAATTTTGTTATATCATAGTGTCGTGTATTACATCAAGGATCGTATTGGGGAATTTGTCGATAAGTTCATAGACTCTCGAACTAGATGGTAAGCACACGCGTGAATAAATCTAAAATGAAAATGTAACTACAAAATTTCTTTAAATGTCTCCGTATCTAAAATAAAAATCTATCTACATAATTTTATAACATTATCACCATATCATAATTACGAAAAAATGTTACTTTTGTGGACTAAATGCAACTGTATTATATTTTCTTTTAAAATATATATGTTTCTAAAATCTATATTATAAGTATAATATGATAGTATTAGAGTTTAATGATATCTAATAAACACACCATGACTATTCATTTTTTTCAATTTAATTTTTTAATATATAAAAAATTCCGTAAAAAAAACCCTTCTTTCTCTATCCGCTTTTCAAATTTGCAAGCGTCCTTCTCACTTCTTCATGTAGTGATACATAGCTCTACAAAAAAAACTTCTCATTTCTCACTTTAAGCCCCTTTAGGGTTTACTCTCTCTCTCTCTCTCTCTCTCTCTCTCTCTCTCTCTCCATTTCTTTTCACCGAAAGAATATATACAAGACTGTTAAAATCTGAAATTTTTGATTGTTTGATGTCAGAGTTATTTTAGTTTTCCCCTTCTTTTCTCGAAGAACTTAACCTCCTCATCGTTGCTGCTAGAACATCATTGTTGTTATCAACAACAAATGTGAAAAATGGAAGACCTATTTTACAGGTATAAATTTGGATATTACTTTGTTCGTACAGGCTTGATTTCCCGATTTAATTTTATTATTGAATGAACTTCTTTTTTCCTTTTTGATTATCAAAGTTTATGTTATAGATCAATCATGGATGATTCAAGAAACATATATCATATAGCCAATATAGCCTATATCTTTTTTTGTATAGAAGGGTTTGGATGATCGAACCAGCACAGTGGAATTTCCCACCTATTGGCAACACAACGCAAGCTCCCAGATCCAGGGGCATCGCGATAGCAAGGACTGATGACAAGAGGCAAAGGCCAACTGCCATGGGCGAGAATATCACCCAACCCCAGTGATCCTGCAATGGCAAGCTTTCCAGGCCGAACAAAGCTCCTAATATTGATGGTTTAAAAAAATGATCCAATGGATACTAGCAGTTACAATCTGTTCTAGCAGGTATAACAAGTAGGTCACTATTCTAATGGGTATAAAATAGTTCAATCCTATTGGAGGGTCAAAGATCTACATGGATCACTCCATAACACCTTTAGATCTAAACCTCCATCAAGGGATATATGTTTAAGGCATGTGCAAAAAAAAATTTGATAGTTTTATTAAAAAAATTATTGTTTAAAAATTCATTTAATTAAGAATAAATTAACAAAATTATTCAAAAAATAGATTATTAATTTTTAGAAAAAATTAATTCAATTTAACTTTAAAAAAATTATTTCAGACACATATTCAATTAATATCAACATGAAATGCATGAGTTCCAAAAATGTGTAAATGTGCATCCATTTGGTATTTTACCTTTATTCAGATATGAACGTTGATCGAGTCTAGAGTTTTGAATAGTCTTAGTAACTTAAGCTAATGTACCTAAAGAGTGTATCCTCAAATTAAAAATATGTTGAGGAAAAATATCCAATAAGATGAAAATACTAAATAATTTAGACTCAACCGCCCACCCGCCGACAATTGCATCCAACCTATATGAGAAAATAGTCAATCTTTACATTTGAATTTAATGTAGACTCGATAGTCATGTATGTTTTAATCTTTACAGTTGAATTGAATTTGTTTTAAGTTTCAAAATAGTTAATATGTATTTGCATTATCAGTAAGATGTCTCTGTAATTAATAAAATGACATTGATAATTTTAAAAAGTAGGACCTCTAACTAATTATAAAATGACATGGAGTGGATCAAAAGAAATTTAAAGACTAATTAATAACGTGACTCATTGTCCTAAAATTACTCAAGGAAAATGATAGTCTTACAAATAAATTTTAATTTTTTTATTCAAATTAATACGGGAGAGATATAAAGATAAATTTTTTAAAACCGTAGCTCCAGGATTATTGATAGTTGTCACATTAATTTACATAAAAAAAATTGTACTATTATTTATACGTGTAGCATTACTTTACTTGGAAGTATATTTAAATAGAATCTCTTAACATAAGGTGTCATTTAAACATGCCTAAAGTATTGTTTCTCATTAATAATACAAGGAATTTATTTATGAAGCACGAGATCTTCAAAATTATAAGCGAATTCGAATTTCACCCATCCAATTCTCATCCAATTCGTACCCACTTCTCATGGACTCGTTGAGAATGATTCTGATCTAGTTAATGGCCTATTAGAAGTAGAAGACGCTCTGGTGGGATCCTCACGGACAGAAATAGATTGCAGTCAGTTTGATAATGATCGAGCGACATTGCTTCTTCGGCCCGAACCAAAGAATCCCTTAGATATGATGCAAAATGGATCTTGTTCTATCCTTGATCAGAGATTTCTCTATGAAAAATACGAATCGGAGTTTGACGAAGGGGAAGGAGAAGGAGACATCGACCCGCAACAGATAAAGGAGGATTTATTCAATCACATAGTTTGGGCTCCTAGAATATGGCGTATTCAATTATTTTAATTAAATTTAATTACGAATTCTTCATGGATTCTTTAAGAACATTGATTTTTCTCATGAAGAATGCTAAGTCGTGGTATTTTTTTAATCAACGTCCTTGTGAAGTTATCAGGATATATAGTCTAGATTTCGAGAAGGACAGAGGGTAAGAGTTTTCTTAATGGAGAAGATAGAAAACAATATGTGAATTCACTCTCTTCTAGGCAAATGTAGTCTATCACGGCTTTATGTGATACCTTCTTGCCACATCTTAAGTTTTTGGGCGATAACATTCATGACGTCTCGGTTAGAAAGTTATATCAAACTTCAGCATCCATGGTCGGAACTCCACTATGGGTACTTATAATTTTTTATTTCTTTTTTTCCTTTTTTTTATTTAAGTTGTTTTTAATGTAATAAATTTCTTTGTATATTGATTCTTAAAGTGGTTTTATTTTAGCAGAGCTTAAAAAGAAAAATAAGACTATTAAAGGACTAAGTGAGTACTTTTATTAAATTGAAACTTTCGTAACTTACTAAAATAACTTTACAATCAAATTTATATTTTCAATAGCAATATATAATTTGTAAGAGTTTTTCTTTTCAATTCATCTCTTGCCGCTTAAGTAGTTGTGTGCATAAACCCGAATGGACCGAATGGGCCGAAATAACCGAACCGAACCGAACCTACATTTGCGGATTTTTATAAATGTGGTCTCAATGCGGTCCAAAATTACAAAGGACCGAATAAATCGGTCCAGTCTTGGTCTTGGGTCTATAAATGCGGGTTTAGACCGGACCGGACCGCATTTATAAAATAAAAGTAAAAAAAAATTATATATGTTAAATACATAAACTAGCATTCACTATTCTAAAAAAAACACCCACACTTTAACACTACCCAATGCAACCCTAAAGTTAAATCTCTTCTTCTCTCTATACCGGCCATCAACAACAAACTTCCACAACCCTAAATCTCTTCGGTCATCCGTCGACTTTTAACTCCACAGGCAGGTTTATACATACACGACTTTGGGGAGAGAGTAAGTTTTTGAGTTTTAGGGCTACAAGTTTGTTTTTTTCCTTTTTTCTCCATCCTACTCATTTTAGATCTTTAATTTTGTTTACTGAAAGTTATGACACCCCGACTAATTAAATACCGGGTAGCTACTCCTTTATTAAATTAATTCAAAATGCCAAGTTGGTCCAGTTAATAGCATCACTGTCGAAAATATTTTAATGATTACTAACCACCTAGTATTTAAAAAGTAAGTGCCAAATTTTAATTTAAGTCTGATTAACATGCAACAAGTGTAACAAAGAATAATAACACCATTCACCATAATGAAGTAACTAGAATAACCATCACGCAATGTAAATAAAGTCTGGAGGAAAACTCCTCACTACAATCCCACAACTGAAATAAGTAAACTGAATACTAAATCAATACATGCCAAAGTCTGAAAACTGTAATGGAAATGTAACTCTAATAGAAATGGGCAACATGCCCTACAACTGATAGATGATGAATCTCGAATCCAAGTGATAGAAGCGTCTACAAGCAAATCCCTGTAGCTTCCACAAACACCTACAGCTCGTCACCTGAATGAGTATCCTATGCATGGTGTCCTTGTGGCTGGGAACCTAAAATGGTTTTACAAGAAAAGTAGATTTGAAAGCAAACGGGTCAGAGCCCGAATGTGGAGTTATATTTTAAAAACCTGCAAGTGCTTTAAAAACATTTAAAACATTAAATGCAAAGTACATGTTAGGACATGCACTCACATGATATTCTCACCTCTCGTCTAACTGTGCACTCCTAACGTAAGTACCCATCTACAACGACACAAACCACTAGCTAAGTGACATCATATCTAGCTAGACTGTCATAGGTCCTACCCTTATTACTCGGTTCTATTAATATTATAACGCTCGTAATTAAGTAGGGGTTTAACGTAAACTCAGATGCTCAATATGCAATATATTTCACTATCAGCTAACCCGTTATATTTCTCGAATCAATACCGTAATTATATTCACAACATTAACATGAAGATTCCCATTAATTAAGTGTATATTATTCACATCATAAATATACAATACAAGCACCCCGAGAACTAAGCTGTGGTGCACACATACTCTGTTATCCATCCCGGTACATCACGTACATAAGGATTACATATTCCGAATCTCTCAGGAATAGTTCACATATAACAACATCACAAATAATGGAGGCGAACACAGTCACATCACATGGGTCACGCACATACCTAAGCTCCCACGATCAGCGGACTTATTAATATCCCAATAAGTCTTTCTATGACCTATGTTCATCAAGGTAACCAGTCTAAATCCGGACAACACAAGGATTAGAGGTCCCTAAGCGAACGCAAACCTCCCGTGATAGCAAGTATGGTAGGTATGTCATACATACAATTCATATACCAGTACTAAGTAAACACACATCTTAGTAATCCCGTAGTTTAATCATAGTACATATCGCATTCTCGTACCAACTTATAATTATCACAATTTATACTATTCAGGTTTATAATTATACGCGCCATAATTTATTCTCACATCATAGTAGACACTCACGTCTCAACCCAAACCGTCCATTTAATTTAACTCTCGTATATAATTTCCTTCTCATAAATACCCAAAAGTCCCAATTCTATCATTACATCATCATATGAAGGTTTTCTATATCCTCGAACAAGTTTACGGGACTCCAAACATCGAAACAGGCTAAAAAGGCCTAAACTGTCAACTCGTTAGAAGTCTCGTTCGAACGAGGCTGTTCGAACGAGATTCCACTGTCAGCTCGTTAGAAGTCTCGTTCAAACGAGACTGTTCAAACGAGATCCAGTTCGTTCGAACAAACAGTACCTTCTAACGATATCTCGTTCGAACAAGATTATCGAACGAAGTTCCCTTTCGTTAGAAGCGACTGGTCAATTCGTTAGAAGCTCGTTCGAACGAGTTCGTTCGAACGACCTGGGCAGGGGCTTCTAACGACCTACCAGTTTCGTCCCAGATTTCTCTAAATTTCGTTTTTCACCATTCTTACTCCTCAAATCTTCTCCAAAGTTCGTTCCAACAATGTTTTAAGTTCTCTAATCATCCTAAAACATGCTAAGGTCATATACTAACATCTTTTAAGGCATTAATGCATCCTAAACATCATAAAATCACAAGATTCTATACTTTTCCCCAAATTTTTCAAGAACATGAACCCTAGATTTATATCATCATCAAATCCCAGAATTTAATCCGTTTTTACACTACATAAAAATGAAATCTCTGAATTCAATCTTCAAGCAATGTTTCTACATGCAAACCTATACCCAAAATTAAGCTAATAATTCCAATTTCATGGGTTTTCCTTTAACTCTTAATTAAGATAGATTATCAAGATTTCTAACATGGAAGAAGCATTCACTGCATAAAAAATGTAATTTAAATCACTTTCCTTGATTCGATTTCTGATTTTGATGTTGGTTTGGTGACGATTCCTGCAGAATTCTCTCTCTCTCTCTTTCTCCAAGCTTCCTCTCCAAAGGTGGCTATGGTGGCTAGGGTTTTCTTTGGGAAAATTGGAAACCTAAATGATAACCTCCGTAGCTTAATGGGTTAATATGGGTTGGTTAGTGGGTTTAGTGGGTTAAATTCACATCAGATTAAGACTCCTAATTTTCGTCATTATTAATTCCTCAAAATACAAAATTACCAAAATACCCTATAAGTTGCCGGTATGGGCTAAAAATACCCCGGAACCCAAACTACACCCCCGGCTAGTGTTTTCTGACTATCTCGACCCTTCCGGACGCGTTGGCGCACTCAAAACGACCATACGGTTTATATAATTTAAATTCACTTTTATAATCAAAATATTACACCGTGACGCGGCGGTCTCACGCGTCTCAACAAAATTTCTAAAATGCCGTATATAAATCTCACGACAAATTTTTCATAATCCAATATTCATATAAAAACATGTATGCACATAATCAAATACCAACTCGCATCTCGTTAGTATTTTTAACCCGGATTAATTTCCAATTAATACGCATCTAATTAATTAATCCCAAAAATAATTATAGCCAAAAGTACGGGGTATTACAAAAGTGTCTTCTTGATTATAAACTACCAATAATTATAAAAATACATAATCATACGCATTTGATAGTTATTGTTTGCATAAATATATGGATCATATAATTATTATATCATTTGATTTTCTAGTGTTCTCTATATAATCTGATTCAAGTTTTTTTCTTTTGTTGCCCTAGTTGGTTGGTGAGAATCCAAGTTAAAGAAGCAATTTTGAACCTTTAAAAGATTCTGGTGCTGTTTGGCAAAATTTTGAAATTTCAGCTAGATTTAGTATTATACTGTTAAGAACTGGAGGTATGTTCTACTCAATGATTGTTTTGATTTCCTTATAAATATGTTGGTCGTTCGTTTAATTTTGTTTCTCCATTTTATATGGTTTCTGTTTATGGTCTAAATTAGCCGCACGCATCCCTTAAAATGTATATGTTTCTAATTAGATTTTAGTGCCTTTGCTCTGGTGCTACTTGCCAAGATCAATTTCATGTTTCTTGTTTAGTTCAAGAAAAATTAAAGGTTTTTTGTCTTTTTGCAATTTGTTTTTTTTGTAAGTATTTTGTTTTTTATATTAATTGTGTATAGACCGAATAGGAATGAAACCGAACCCGAACCGCTTAAAAACCGAATAGGATCGAGACTAATTATTCCGGTCCAGTCTCGGTGCATAATTTTGTAGACCCGATTAATGCGGTCTCCGGTCTCGGTCCATAATTTTGTAGACCCGATTAATGCGGTCCGGTCCCAAAAATACCTCCAAATCGGACCAGACCGGACCGGACCGCGAACACCCCTACGCTTAAGAGTTAATTGGTTTTTATTCAATTTATAGTCTTATTTATAATATGTTTTTTCCAAACCGGTTACAATGTTTATTTGTATCATTATCTATACAAAAACATTATATTAGGTATTTCTTAAATTTAGAGTAACGTTTTAAAAATCATCACTGATTCTTTCATAACTAAATAAATTTTTATCTCTAGAATCATGTACATTAAATTAATTAGTTTTTCAAAAATGTGCGTTTCCAAAGTTGTTTTATTTCAAAGGAATGAAATATATAAAAATCTCTAACATGACTTTTATTGATGTATGTAACTTTTCGAGTTTTTTGAAAACCTAGAATGCCTCAAAAGCTTTCACAAGAAGTGGCAAAACATAGAAAAATTATATATTTAAACATGAGTACCAACCCCCTTTTGAAAATAATAATTTTGCATCCAGTGTGAACATATTAGTTTTGTTTCAGGATAATTAATTTTCAAAACAAATATCTTGAACATCTTACTAATTTTTTTTATATTTTTCGGATGAGTAATGTTGTTACATGTTGCTTTCTATAGATCGGAGAGATGATAAGTGAGAGGGTACAACGTCCAAGGCTTTATTTGATTAGACTCACACTATGAGTGCTATCAACAGGGATAGGATCCTTTGCGATATGTGGAAGAACAAGTTTGTCAACCCATTTTTCTTACTTCCAAAGGTTCTCTAAAGTTTCACCAAAAAAATATATTTATATAATTAAATTGTAAAGTGAAAACTCTGAACTAATTTTTTTAAGGAATTGATTTTGTTTCACCAACTACCTTCAAATAAGAATTAAATTGTTGATTTAGTCAAAATGAAGATAACACATATGTTTCTATACAAAATTAGTCGATTCATTACGATCACTTGCTATACATACTCAACCTAAAATATATTCAATTATTTATCTTCCTACTAACTGTTATATATGATATCTCATATTCAATGTAAAATTAATGCATTTTCAGCTTCATTTCTATACCCCAAATGATATTTACATAGTAATATTCAAAACTGGTAACTCTGGAATATTTTTCATTCAATATAATGAAATAATATAATTTTGGGAGTATAATGAAAATAATACATTTTCTTTCAACAATATTCGTAATATATATCACAATTCATAATTTTTATATTCGTAATATATATCACAATTCATAATTTTTAGGGTCAATTATTAAATAGTCCCTACTATAAATATATATTTTTTAAAAAGGACACATATTTTTAGTTTAACTCATTTAGTCCCTCAAGCACTCAATATCCTCTTATTTTTAGAGGTCCGCGTCAGCGGCACTCCCTCTCCAAAATATGTGGCAAATGACTTTTTGAGACAAAATAAAAAAGTTTGGACTAAATGGGTATTAAAAAATGTCCGAGGGACTATTTGGTATATGTCCCTAATTTTTATAGGTATTTATTAAATGTGGCAACTTTTTTTTATAAGAAATGTATTAAACACATGTCACAATAGTGTAGCAAGCAAATAGAGATTGGTAATCATTTATTATCACAATTTTTACGTTTTACTAATAAACGTCTGTACATCGCACGGGTTACATAATAGTTATAGAGTATTTACATAGTTTTACAGTATATGCATACTTGTTTATTCTAAAAGTTTTTAGTATCAATTAATTGGAAATATAATATTTTTAAAATACGAATATGATTAGTCTGTCCCTATTGCAAATAAACGAAAGTGGCCGCCGGATATATTATTCTAGTCGATGTCACTTTTTGCATGCAAAAATCCGTGCAAGCTCACATCAAGCACAAAAATAACAAAATATGAAATTGTGAAGAACGTGATAGATTATAAAAGAAAACAAACAAACGTTACATATAAGTTACATGTCCCAAGATGCCAATGTCTATTGGCTTGAGAATCATACAGTGTTGATGGTTATGTGAGCTGGGGAATAATCAAGAAAATTTCTAGTTTTAAAGCTTATAAAAAAGAAAGATAAGTCACTTTTAATATTTGTTTCGAGTATGTATCTTGATATTCTGTGAGAGAAATTTCTCCATTTCGCATCTTTTAAAAGGTAATAAAAAGTTGAAATATGCAAATGCATCATCTTAAGCATTTCTCTCTCTTCCTTCCATCAGCCAAAGCAATTTGCAAACTGCATCTCAAATAGACCCCTTAGAGTTCACATCGGTGATGCCAGGACTCGATATACCTAGTCTAGTCATGGCAACAAAAGTGTTTTTTTTTTCACCTGCAAGAAAAGTTGAGTTATCCGTACTCCTTTTCTCTTTGTCACTAATCAAGTAAGTCCCATTAACGTGTAATTTATTCTCTAAGTTTTATTAAATTTTAGGGGTTTGTAAATTTAGGACCTATTGTAATATGTATTTTGGAATTAGGACAACAAACATTTTGTTTATAAATTTAGTCCCTATTTTTTAATAAAGCCACTGGCGCGGACTCATATTCCTAAAACGTCAATTAATCACTGCATGCCACGTGTCCCTTTAATTTGAAAATAGGGACTAAAAATGGAAACGAAATGTTTGTTGTCCTATATCCATAATCAATATTATTTTAAGTCCTAAAAGTACATAATCTATAAATTTTAAATATACAAACTTCTTAGGAACTACCTGATTCCCTCCCTTACGTTCAAGAATAACCCCATCAAATCCCCTGCCACCACAACGGTTAATATACTGCCTTAACATCAACACGCCCTCCACAACCACCAATGCATACCACCATTCCCCATAATTTACTTAGCGTACAGGTTGACTCATGTGCGAACCTGAAACAGTACAGACCTCGCGAAGCATGTTTTTTAAGGAGTAACATTTTGGATATGATCTTCATAACGAAGAGATCCGGAGATCATCTACAAAAAAAAAGTATTCATTCGAAAATCAAATTCAAAAGTGGATTAGATGATCATCAAAAGTTTCGACGGTCAAAAATACATATATTCATAATTTTTTAATATTACTTTTTTTTAAATAGTTAAAAATAATTTCTTCGAAACGTTTATATATATATATATATATATATATATATATATATATATATATATCACTGCTCTTGTGCAGATTAGTCCATATTTTAAGAATGCAGATCGGACATGTGTCACCTGGCGGTGAACCTAGAAATTATCGGCTAAATTGTAGGCACACTCTCTCTCTTTTTTGGGTTACCGTCAGGTGACACATGTCTGGTCTGTACTCTTAAAATGCAAATTAATCCGCACAAAAGCAGTACTATATATATATATATATATATATATATATATATATATATATGAGGTTCTTACAGGAAACTCCCATTTTTGTGCGTGTGTGTGTATATATATATAGGAAAGTTTGTTACATCACACTCTGTACATCACACTTAGTTATAAGGTCTAAAAAATCTTTATTATTCTATTAAAACAAACATTTCAATCAACACATGTTCAAAAAATTAGGCAAAAAAATATTTTCTAGCTATTTTTAAAATTTTCACATCATTTTGCTCGTGTAGACCCATATAAATAAGGCATTTTCAACACCTTTTTGTTGAATTTATAAAAAATAGCTAGAAGTTATATTTTGACATAATTTTTTCAATATTTAATTATTGGAAGGTTAAATCCATGGGTAAAATTAAAAAAAAAATAGAGCGTAATACAAGGTGTGATGTATGGGTGATTTATGAAGTATATATATACACACAAAAAAGGGATCTATTAAGATCATAAAATAAGGTCGTTAGTTGCGAACCAAATTTGAAAAAAAAAATGTAAAAAACTCATATTAGATTGATTTTATTTACTCAATATCAAAAGATCTCCATGTTGGCACGTGGATAATTCATGGAGTGTGGATGTGTTCAAATAAGGCTTATCGCCGTGAGATGTTAAGTGATAAGAGGAGAGGCCAACATTCTAGGGATATTAGTATCAACCACTATACATTATTATAAGGCCCTTTCCAATAGTCAATTATATCTATACATATTTATGCGATAGAAATATAAACTTTCTCCAACGTAGTTTTGTAAGGACATATTTTATATTGTCCCATTTACTATACCACTACAACCGTCGAAGAAAAGTTCAAGTTCAATTATGTATCAAGACGGATCCGAATATCAACATTCTTCAACAGACAATCCTCCGTGAGATAGATTTTGGTAAGGTTGTGTTTTTGTCCCTTAACGGTTCGTTTAAAGAGTTGGGATAATTTTTCTAAACTGTTTTTAGACATTTGAGGCGTCATTTTTCATCAAAAGAATTTTGTCTAAGTCTTGAGGCGGAGTTTTAATAAAAAAATGATTTTTCCCTGATGTTGCTCAAACGATAGCTTTAAGTCATTCAAACGCCTTCTTCAAGCGACATGGAATCTCGCTTGATACCTTGTTTGAACCTCACTTCAAATGTTCCAACTAACGACATCACACTGTTTTAATTTTAACATTGTCGTTAAGAGGTCGCGCGATCCCCTGGATCAAACGACATTTCATGTCGTTCGAGTGACATCCACTTGTCGTTCAAGTGACCCCGCCGACTCAAGTTTGTTATAAATACCTGATTAAATGAGTCATTTTTCTTCAAGAAGACCTGAATTTTCTAGATACACGAAAACTGCAAACTGCAAAATTATTTTGTCTTCTTCATTTAGAGTTTAAAACTTTATTTTTCAATTCACAAAAATCCCAATAGTTTAGTGAATTGTTTTGGAATCTAAGATAGGATATTGCTGAAGTTTCTCTTGTAGAGAGGGTAAACCTACGGCTGACGATTGCGTGTCATTGGGAGTACTTGTGGGTGTTCCTTGATGAAGATAGAGCTGCGTATTCTTGTGGGTTCAATGCGGTTGATTCATTGTTGACTCTTAGTTGTGTTTCCATGTGAGTATCTTCGAATATTCATTGCAGATTTCATTGTGTATGTAAGTTGCGATTTACATCTTCATAGTGAAAGAAAATGTTTTACCCGAAAAGGGGTTTTTCCTGAAATCTGTGTGTCAGCAACTTATATGTGATGGTTTGATTTACCCACATAGATGAATGTTTTAGGGTTTAATTACATTGGTTTAAAACATGACATCTAGTTACATAAGTTTAAAATTGGAAATTTGCGAATCCACATACAATCGATATCACACCGCATTCTCAAATTGGTATCAGAGCTTTTTAAGCGATCTTACCTTTTATAAATTCCTATCAGAACTTTTTAAGCAATCTTACCTTCTCAAATTAGTATTAGAGAGTGTTTCTCTAATTTATAGAGTGATCTTGTTTTTCACAAAATTTTGTGATATTGAGTTTTTATTTTTTTAAAAACTCTTCGCAATGTTTCCGAATTAAAACTTATATAATTGGTTGCCAGTTTTTTACGGGTCTAATTATGCCTATTGAAAAGGCTGTATGAAATCATATTTAAAGACAATCGATGAGCGCGCTTGGGTTATTTGTGAAAGAGGGTTGACTCCTCCTACTGTCACCGCAAATAATGTTACTAATCTTAAACCTGTGGCTGACTGTACTGAGGACGAATTTAAATGGAGCACTTTTAATTCTCGTGGGCTAAGTGCAATTTTTAGAGTTGTCACTCCTAACGAGTTTTGACGTATCATGACGTGCACCACGTCAAAAGAAGCCTGGGATATTTTACAAGTTACCCATGAAGGAATGGATGCGATCAAAGAGTCCAAATTGGAAAATTTAACTACTCAATTTGAAACAATTACCATGCTTGAATCTGAGTGTTTTGATGACTTTTATGCACGTTTGTCAGACATTGTCAACACTAGTTTCAATCTTGGTGAGCACATTCCTGATGCACGAATGGTTAAAAAGATTTTGAGATCGTTGCCTAAACATTTTATCCCAAAAGTAACTATTTTGAATTCCTTAGGAAATTTAAGCAATTTAAAGTTAGAATAATTGGTAGGAGACCTCCAGACATATGAAATTAATATGTTTTCTGACACTGTCAAGTATAAGGATAAAGGGATAACACTTAGAGCCCAATCTAGGAAAGAAGAGGAAGTGTTCAAAAGAGAGAAGAAAAATAAAGTGAGAGTTTTTGATTTCGAGCCAGAGGGTGAGTTTAATTTTGATATGGCCATCTTGCAAAAAATTTCAAAAAGTTTCTCAAATTTACAAAAGAAAATTCTTCCAATAAATGATTTTTTGAGAAAAATAAAAAGAAAGATGAGACCAAAGAGAGCTGTGAGAATGAGAAAGAGAAAGAGGAAGAAGAGAGATATTTTGAGTGTGAGGGTAAGCAACATATGGAATTTGAATGTCCCACTAGGATAAAGAGAAAGTGCAAGAAGATTGTCATGCCAGCCACTCTTAGCGACAGTGAGGAAGAGGTGAAGGATTCCGGGGATGAATCTTCACATGGGATGTGTGTTGCATTTTTAGCTAGTCACATGAGCACACGTAGTTTGTCCCACCACAATCAGGATACTTATGCATGTGAGAGCCCCGATGATGATTTGAGTGTTTCGAGTGAAGGAGAAAGTGAGCGTGGAAGCGAAGGTGAAAGTGAGCTCCAAATTGTGTTTTGATATTTGTACTCCGAGGCCTTAAAGACAAAGAAGTTGAATAAGGAATTAGGTCTTAGAGTGTTAGATTTGGATATATATATATATATATATATATATATATATATATAGAGAGAGAGAGAGAGAGAGAGATTTTGAGAGGATTTGAGACATCGGTGAGTCAACTCGAGAAGTTGAAGGTTACTTTGAGTGAGCAGTTGATCATCGTACATCGAGAAAAGAGTGAACTTGAATCCCATGTGGTCCAATTAGAGAAAGATTTGAATGAGCCCGAGAGGTAAAGGTCACAATAGAGGATATATCTAAAAAGGTAATAAAGATGCTCCTTGGTCCAGCTTGGGGTAATATTGAGAGATTAGAAATAGGTCATGACGGTGCGTCTACTCCTTATGTTGAGTTTATCAGCGATTAACCCTCCGTTTGATGGCCGTAAGGCCTCTCTAAGTAATCGGCAACCTATCCATCTGGTCATCTCCAATCATCATCCTCTGACGTATCGCATAGAAAGCCCTAGTCTGTCCTTCATAACGGCTACATCCATCTCTGTCTCTATCAGAAACCCTGGCTCAGAAGATCGGTAAAGCCGTTCGTCGCCCTGGCGCCCCTTCCAAGGCTAGGGTTTATGCCGACGTCAATGTTATTCGTCCCAAAGACTATTGGGATTACGAGTCCCTTACCGTTTAATGGGGGGATCAGGATGAGTATGAGGTTGTGTGTAAGGTTAGGAGGGGGAAATACAGTGAGGTTTTTGAGGGAGTTCATTGCAGCTATAACCAGAAATGAATTATTAAGATTCTCAAGCCTGTCAAGAAGAAGAAGATTAAGAAGGAGATAAAAAATACTGCAGAATCTATGTGGTGGGCCAAATATTGTGAAATTTCTGGATATTGTTAGAGATTAACAATCAAATACCCCAAGTCTGATATTTGAACACGTGAACAATTCAGATTTTAAAGTGCTCTACCCCACACTTTCTGACTTTGACATTCGATATTACATCTATGAACTTCTAAAGGCATTAAATTACTGCCACTCTCAAGGAATTATGCATCGAGATGTGAATCCCCGTAATGTGATGATTGATCACGAGCAGCGTAAGCTTCATCTTATAGATTGGGCTCTTGCAAAATTTTATCATCCTGGGAAAGAATATAATGTTTGTGTTTCTTCAAGATATTTCAAAGGTCCCGAACTTCTTGTTGACTTGTAAGACTATGATTACTCTTTAGATTTGTTGAGTCTTAGTTGTATGTTCACTGGAATGATATTTCGAAAGGAACCATTTTTCTACATGCATGATAATTATGACCAACTGGTCAAAATTACAAAGGTACTAAGGACAGATGAGCTAAATGCTTATTTTAATAAGTACCGCTTAGAGCTCGACCCACACCTATTGTCCCTCGTTGGGCGGCATAGCAGAAAATAATGGACAAAGTTCATCAATGGTGTTAATCCTTATATAGCTGTTCCTGAGGCAATCGACTTCCTTGACAAGTTGTTGCGATATGATCATCAAGAAAGGCCAACAGCTAAAGAAGCTATGGAACATCCTTACTTTTACCCCGTAAGAAAAGCAGAAAGCACTAGAACTCGTGGCCAGTAAGATTGAATACCAGATACCATCAAAAGTGGTCTCTCGCGTATTAGGCTCCTTTTTGTAATTTGAGTAAACCCTCTTCACTTATTTGGTTAAGCTTTCCTTTTTTATTTTCTTAGAAAGAAGAAAAATATGTCTTTACAGACTTCCATAGTTGGTCAGCTTCTAAACTCCACCATATTGGCCTTCTTTATTTTTTACTGTGTTCTTGAGAGAATTAAATTATTGGTTAATTTCAGTCCAAATCTCATCATCCAAAAAAAAACTTCTTATGTTTCACCCAACCCGATTTTCGATTTTGTGATTGATCCATATTTTTCTCAACCCAACCCACCTAGGCGTCCCGTACCCGATAGGAAAGTGCGCGATAGACATTTTGAGAGAGGTGTTCCTAAGCCCGTGTATATTTGCACCCATTGCAAAAAGAGAGGATACCTTAGAAAATTTTGTTTTAAGTTGGGTAGTGTGTCACATAGAGTTTTTCCACGTGTTCCCACACACGCACCCACATATGATGCTCACATGAGAGAGTTTACACATGTTAGGGAGAAAGTCAAGTTTTTGGTCAAGACTTCACATGACTTAATGGTTATTTTTCTTAGAATGTCACCATCTTTGAAAAACTCCACAGTACCTAATGGTTGATGTTTAGACTTGTTTGCTAGCATAGGATGATTTTGATGATGATATTTTATGCCTATTTCTAGTGTGTATCACTTTTGTATTTATCTTTTTCAGTTTTCAATATATTTTTCGAAAAAACAAAAAGATTTTTGTTTTTGAAATTTTTTGGAAATATACAAAAAGATTTTCTTTTTTTTGAAAAAATTGAAAAAAGCCAAAAGAATTTATTTTGTTAAAATTTTTGGAAAAAGATAAACATATTTTTATATTTTGTTTACACTATTTATGGATGAACATTTAGGATGACAAGGTCATAACATCATTCCATATCCATGTGCTTTATAATGTTTTGGAGTCATTAAGATGAGATTTGAGACAATTTTCTACATGTTTGACTCATAATTTTCTTGAATGCACACTTGCACGGATTCATTTAATTATTTTTCTTGTCTATCACATATTAGTCGAAGTATTTTCATCTCAATTCTGTCATTAAAACGAACCATATTCAATAAAACTTTACAATAAAAATTGTGCATGAAGAACCGTTGCTCGTGAGAAATTTGTTTAATATGAAAAAATGATGAGTGAACACGAAAAAGGGCTATGAGTGAATAGTAATCACATCGTGAAAGCTATTATTTATAAGAGACTGAGAAAAAAATTGAGGCAATGAAAAGAATAATATGCCAAAAATGGGGCCAATAGAATTTCTCTAAGTTGAGAATAAATAGACACCTCAAAAGAACTTAAAAAATAAATATATATTTGAGGGAGTTTGATTGGAAATAAAACAACAGGTTTGCATGTCCTCACAAAGTCTTGAAAAAACATTAAATAGTTTTTGACGTTATTGGTGTGGAAATCATTTCAGACCTCGATTTGTTGATTTGATTAAGTCAATGTCGTTTGAATTCAACACTTTTTACACCTAACGATGATTGTGAAGTTCATTTGTTAGGAGTATCCATATTCATCATGCACATTTGTTATGTATGTTTGAGTTGATTTACCTATTGAATATATTCACACCCATTCATTCCGTTTTCACGATTTGCATATCTTAGTATAATTTCATGGTGTGTGATTTTTTTCGTAAATTATTTTTGTTGAAAAAAATTGAAAAATCATAAATAGTTGGTGAATTGCCTTCAAGTTTATCCTTGATGATCATAGTGATTTGTTTTGCTTGTCGTGATACTATATGCATATTTTTATTATTCTTTTCTTTGTCTATTTCAGACAAATAAAAGGGAGGAGAACGAATTATGATTTAATTCGGGAGTTTGAATTATGGGAGAGAATTGAGATTTAAGATTTGTTTTGGTTTATGTTTATCTCATTTCAAACTCGATACGTCACAAATTTATTTGTTTCTTGTCTCATGTGTGTACGTACAAAAGTTAAAGATCAATATTTTGCACACCCTGATGATGACAAATAAACTTTTTCAATTTCAAGATTTCAAGTTTAAGATTTTGAAGAAAGTTTAAAGACTTTTATTTTTAGTGCCTTTTCAGTTTTGGGTTCATAGGAGGGTATTGGATTTTTATAGGACATTTGATTTGATAATTCGGATGTTTTTAGTTTATACAAGCATAGACATAGGGGGAGATTTGTAAGGACATATTTTATATTGTCCGGTTTACATTAGAGTATGTCGTACACTACTACAAATGTCGAAGAAAAGTTCACGTTCAATCATGCATAAGGGTGGATCCGAATATCAACATTCTTCAACAGACAAGCCTCTACGAGATATACTTTGATAAGGTTGTGTTTAAGTCCCTTAACGGTTCAGTTAAAGTTTTGGGATAATTTTTCTAAACTGTTTTTAAACATCTGAGGTGTCATTTTTCATCAAAAGAATTTTTTCTAAGTCCTAAGGTGGAGTTATAATAAATAATGATTTTTCGCTAATGTAGTTCAAACGACATCTCCATGTCGTTCAAACAACAACCTTAAGTCATTCAAACGACTTCTCAAGCTATATAGAATCTCGCGTGATACCTTGTTTGAACCTCGCTTTAAATGTTTCATCTAAAGACATCACATTGTTTTAGTTTTAACACTATCATTAGAAGGTCTCATGATCCCCTTGATCAAACGACATTTAATGTCGTTCAAGCGACATCCACTCGTCGTCCAAGCGATCCCGCCGACTCAAGTTTGTTATAAATACCTGATTAAATAAGTCATTTTTCTTCAAGAAGACCTGAGTTTTTCAGATATAAAAAAACTGCAGAATTATTTTGTCTTCCTCATTTAGGGTTTAAAACTTTGTTTTTCAATTCACAAAAATCCCAAAAGTTTAGTGAATTATTTTAGAACCCAAGATATGATCTTGTTGAAGTTTCTCTTGTAGAGTGTGTCATTGGGAGTGCTCGTAGGTGTTCCTTAGTGAAGATAAAGTTGCACATTCTTGTGGGTTCGCTATGGTTGATCCATTGCTGACTCTAGACTTCATGTCTATGTGAGTGTGTCTACGGATATTCATTTCAAATTTAATTGTGTATGTAAGTTGTGATTTACCTGTCCATAGTGAAATAAAAAGTTTTACCCGAAAGGAATTTTTTCCTGAAATCTGTGTGTCGGCAATTTATTTGTGATGGTTTGATTTACCCACCTAGATGTATGTTTTAGGGTTCAATTAAAATTGGTTTAAAATTTACATCTAGTTAAATAATATTGAAATTGAAAATTTATGAATCCACATACAATCGATATCTCACCGCATTCTCAAATTGGTATCGAAACTTTTCAAGCGATCTTACCTTTTACAAATTGGTTTCAGATCTTTTTAAGGAATCTTACCTTCTCAAGTTTTCTATATCTATTCCTATATGATGTAGCGAGTCAAAAGATAAAAATTTCTAATGAGAGTTTCTACAATTAAAAATTTATAATAGGTACTATCATATGGTATAGACAATTATAATTGGTGTTGATGTAAAAAATTAGATTATCTATAATTATTCAATCATAGATAAAATAAATAAGACAAAAGAATTTTTAAAGTGGTTCAGCCTTAAAAGAATGGCCTACGTCCACTGTTTTTGTTATTGCTGACTGTTTGTTTGGAATTCTCGAGGTAGGGTTTTTCTCAAGGAATTCTGGTTCCTTACAATGAGGATGATACAATGTATTTATAGCCTTGAGGTTGTACATGTGAAAGGGTAATACATAACTGTCCAATAAGCGTATACATCTGTCTTATAATAACCAGCATTTAATGCGCATTTAATCCTCTTAATTGTCTGGTAATAAATGCTCTGATCGAGGTGCAGCTCGGACCGCCTAAGTATCTCGGTATCCATGAGTTGCTCAGTGCAATAAAGTTCCTCGGAGAATACCTACTGCTCGGAGTATTTGAGCTGGTCGGGGAAGTTGAGTTCCTCGAAGTCAAGGTGTTGTTCAGAATTTTTTGTTAGCGCCATGAAGATTGACACGTGTCTTCAGACTAATTTTGGTATCAACAGAAGCCCCCAATGTTTCACAATTCGAGAATGAGGAGTGTGGAACATTCTTCTCGAAATATGGCGGGATTAAATGGTCACCCTGAATTTTAGGAATGTCTTCTTTGCATTTATTTTTCTTTTCGAATTCATAGAATCATACTTTTTGAATTTTTCTAACTGCTTCGATCTCCGCTCCCTTTTTGTCCTTTTAGTCGCCGATAGCATAAACGTCTCCCTTTGTAATCATTATTTTTACCCCTTCCCAAGGTAAGGTATTTAAGCGTTACAGAAAATCCTATCGTCTCTTCACTTTTTTAAATATGTTTCTTTGAGTTCTCCATTTCTTCTCTATCTTGTGTATTTATTCCTTTCATCGTTCATTGTCAACTGATACATCCTTTTTCTGTAAGATCTTATTCCTTCTTTTTTATTTCCTTTATTCATCATGGTTTACCTTATTGGGTCGCTTGATAAGTTTTGCTCTGATTTCTCTATTCCTTCAGATTATTTTCATTTTAGAGGAACTTTCTGAACCTTCAGATGATTTTCGTTTGGCTGAGGGACATTGGTTCCCCAGTCTCTTTATAGTTGAATGTGGCTTTTCTTTTCCCTAAAACCCCTTATGTCTGGAATTCTATCAATATTTTGACGTGGTTCCTGCAAAAACATCCCAATTACATGGAGAATAGTTAATGGAGTCCATAGGTTAAATCAGATTCATGGAACTGGTATAGGAATTCTAGAAATTAAGTTGTGCTATAAATGGGCTGTCAACGACGATACTTTTTACTTGAAAACTAGGTTTTTAAATAGGGCTTTAGGGGTCAATCTCCCAGATGCCAACAGGGACTACTTTGAGTATGGTGTTGTTATGAAAAATTGGCAACATGCTCCGTTAAGTGGAAATGATGTGTATAAGGGTCCTAGATGCCCTCCATATGGCAATGGGATAGGTTGTTTTATTTTAATTTATTTTTGAAATTATGCTTTCTTTGTGTTTGATAAAATGTGTCACTGATATTTTAATTTTGATTTATTTTCAATTGACAGCAAGAGAAGGTCACCAAAAGAGACAGAAGTTAATTTAAAGCATCTGAAACTTATCTGGGGTTTGCATGAAACTGTTGTTGATGAACACATCAGATCAGCTTCATACTTGTTGCAGTAAAAGAGTTACACCTCGTCTTTTACTGCTCGTCCAGTGATAAGTGACGTAGAACCAGTACAACCTTCTGAAAGTTCTTCACCTGAGTCACATATTCCTCTGCGTGAAAGAATGAAGAGAAGAAGATCTCCTGCCCTTTTCAAGAAATCTGCCTCTGTTACTGGAGAGGCAAATAAAAGCAAGCAGGATGTCTCAGAAGGGACAAGATAACTTGATGCACCTCCTCTAGATGTTACTGTGAAGGTTTCCGAGAAGCCCCCTGTGGCTCCGAGCAAGGTTGCAGCTGTTTCCTCTCCAAGCGAGGTTATAGTTATATCACCGACTAAGACGACATCCTTGGTCGAGAATGTTCCTGTTTCCACGAGGAAGCTGAAGAAGAGCTACTCAGTCAAATTGGCTGAATCCATCTCTCAGCCCTCGACTACTGGAAGTGGTGTTCCCACTTTGGTTGCTCCGAGCTCTGCCATGAGCTCGGTGAAGTCTTGGATCATCCCCGAGATCCAAGGTATTGAAGGAAATCTTTCCCGGGATAGGGTTACCACTTTGGCAGCTCAGCACATTGCCTCAGTAAGTATTGCTAATTTAAACTTTTATTTTTCCATGTTATGTGATAACACTGACTTACAGTTATTTTCTTTTTCCAGTTGGTACCTTGTTTCAACACAGTTCTGAAAAAGGACGAAGCCATCAAGGAGTCCATCTCCTCTGGTGGTGTAGAGGAGGATTTTGTAGGTCTGACGCAGTCTTTAAAAGATTCTCGTCAGAAGTATGTCGATGATAAAGCTGCTTGGGAGAAACAACTTAATTCCACCGAGAAGGAGAGGGATCAAGCTGTTGAAGTCTCCAAGGGGTTGGAGAAGAAAATAAAAGACTTGGAGGAGAAGAACAAAGAGCTCGAGGGGAAGCTCCGAAATGATGGAGAGCTTGAAATTAAGCTCACGTCTGCTAAGGAAGAGTTAAACAGGCTTCGTGAAGTAGGTCGTCAGAAGGAAGAAGTGGAGAATAAATTGAAGGCTGCTGAAGAGCTTCTGTCTGAGAAGGTTTCCTCGAAGAAAGTGAAAAGAAAATTGGCTGTGAAAAAGTTCTTCAGTGCTGGCTGGGACAAAGGTTGAAATAAGGGTTTGGCTTCCATGGTCTAACAAATGGAGTATGGCAGCCTCAAATACTTCAGGGATGGTTGGGTGGCTGCTCTGACAGAGATGAATGTCGATGAGAACTCTGACCTATTTCAGCGACACATTCCTGGCCCCCCTCCTACTCCCGGGGAAGAAGAAGAGGACGAAGGTGACTCCGAGGAATCTTCTATGATGGTCGGGGATCAAGTAACTACTGTTGAACTCTACTACGAATAGCCCCAACAAACCATTACTCCTACTGAGCAGCTCCAGTTAACCAACATTTCAGCCGAGCAGCTTCCAGCACCCAACAAGCAACCTTCTATGCCATCCGAGCAACCTTCCTCTTTATCCCAGCTTCCCAAGAAAGTTTTGGGAGACAAGGAGAAGGTGTAGAGTTGTTTGGACTTTTCTCTCTGTTTTATTTTCTTTGTCAAATGTAACTCCGAACTATGTACTTCTCTTTTATGATGCAATAAAATTTGAAATTTTGATTGTTCATACTGTTGATTCTCTTCTTCTCGCTCTGTTTGCATTTTATTGATTCTTTCCATCTCTTTTATTTACTAGTTTATGGCTAGAATGGAACTCTTGTCAGCTCATGATACAAAATTGTTAAGACAATGCAATGAGTACTTCAAAGCTGGTCATTCAGATGTGACTGAAGCTCAAATCGTTGATATCCTCGGTCAAGATGCTTCAGAGCAAGCAGTTGAAGCCTACCAGTATTTAAAGTGTCTGCTCGACCGGGAAGTGGCTAATAATGTAGCGTATTATGAAATGATTGAAGACCTCCAGGGCACTCTTGAGGAGCTTCAACAACAATACAAAGAGTCTACAACCCTTTTGCACCAAGGATATGAGAAGAAGTATCAGCAACTAAGTGTTGATAAAGGATATAATATATTGATTGATGCCTATGATGTGAGGGAGAGAACTTTGAAGACCGAGGTCAAAGAGCACATGCAGATAGCTAAGTTGCTGGAGCAGGAAAATAATAACCTGCGAGGAGAGATATCTCAGTTGAAGTCTGCAGCATCTTTCTCGAACGCCTTAGTCCCTGTCAACGACGAGGGTTTTCTTTCTTAGAGGTCGAAAATGCCAATTTTAGAGACGAATTGGAGACTTTGAAGAGAACTGGAGCCTTTACTTCTTCTCGCGATTGAGCAAGAGGTTGTCGGGGACGAGCAAGAGCTGCTCAGCTTACTATTGAAGAGCAAAGAACTCAATCAGCTTTAGAGAATCAGGCCTTTCATCTAAAGGCGAAGAATCAAGAATTAGCATAGATGTCCAAGAAAATTATAAATTTGGATGAGCATTTCTCTACACAAAAGTCTGCCTTGGAGAATAAAGAACTTTTAGTAAAAATTCTCCACGAGCAGCTGGAAAGGTTGACTTATCAATTCCACAAGCAACCTAGAGAATTTTGGATGGCTGGATATAATGAAGCCCTCTATCACCTCGATGACCGGATTCAGCAGTCGAACAACGAGGGGTATAAGCAAGGATGGTTAAATGCCTTGGGTGTGCTACAATTGGAACAAGGTCACTATTTGTGGGATTACTATAATCCTGGGTTGCTTGACCTGCCAGTGCCACCATTCAAACTCGACATGAGCTGGATTCTTGCTTGGGCAATCCCTCAGTGTTTGATTTCCAAATATCTTAGCGACTACAGTCTCCATTCCAATGTTGAGATATCTCGCCCGGAGCATCTACTCGATCAGTCATCTGTAATGAACATCAGGATGATCAAAGACTTTAATTTCATAAATTCCCCTTATGCTTTAGACGATCCTCCTGCTGGCGAGGAACCTGTTTAAAAAGCAGAGGGGAAGAAACCAATAGAATAGGAATCTTGATGTAATAATTAATAAGTATTTCATTCTCGATGTATTTTACTTTAGATTTAATGAAAGACTTCTAGTTTTACTTGCAATTTCGATTTTCTTGGAAATATTTTGCAAAACATAAATGTGCATATCTGTTAAAAAGATAGAAATATTTTGTGTTACTTTAAATTGCTGATTAACTAAAGTTGGTGAAAATTTATTGTTGACTATCTTAAATTGATGATAATCATTTGTCGACCAACCAGATTTGATGATATTTCATTTTTTGACCAACTATTTAAAATGCCATAACCAACTATTTCCGACCAACCGGAGTTGGTGTCTTTTGTTCTCGACCAACCTTAGTTGATAATTTTTTTATCCCCGACCAACTTATAGTTGGTGGATTTTTTTCCCAACCAACCGGAGTTGGTATTTCTGGGAAATTTTTGTTCCCAACCAACCGGAGTTGGTATTTCTGGGAAATTTCTATTCCCGACCAACTTGTAGTTGGTGGATTTTCTTTCCAACCAACTGGAGTTGGTATTTCTGGGAAATTTTTGTTCCCAATCAACCGGAGTTGGTATTTCTGGGAAATTTTTATTCCCGGCCAACTTATAGTTGGTGGATTTTTTTTTCAACCTATCGGAGTTGGTATTTCTGGGAAATTTTTGTTCCCAGCCAACCGGAGTTGGTATTTCTAGGAAATGTTTATTCCCGACCAACTTATAGTTGGTGGATTTTCTTCCCAACCAACCGGAGTTGGTATTTCTGGGCTTGATGCGTAGTGTGCAGCACTAGTACTCCGAAATTTTTTTAACAAAAAGAGAGAATTGGGCGAAATAACCAAAACTTTATTCATATCGAAGAAAACTGCATTACATAGAGATGAGACTACTGATAATATTTACGAAGATGCTCTACATTCCATGCATTCTTAAACTCCTCCCCTTCTAAAGTTTCAATTCTATATGTCCCTGGTCGAACAACCTCTGTTACTCTGTAGGGCCCATGCCAGTTAGCTTCCAATTTATTGTGTTTTTGAATTACTTTCTTCAACACATAGTCCCTTTCTTTCAGGTTGCATTTTTTTACTCTCTTGTTGTAGAACAAAGTTATTCGTTGTTGGTAAGTAGCATTCATGATGGCTGCTTCTTCTCTAACTTCCTCGAGCATGTCCAAGTCTAACCTTATCATCAAGTCGCTAACAGGGGAATTGAAGTTCAGCACTCGGTGTGTTGGGAGGCCCAGTTTGGCAGGTATAACAGCTTCACTTCCAAATGCAAGTATATATGGAGATTCTCATGTTGCTGCTCGGGGAGTAGTACGATAAGCCCACAGTACAGAATGTAGCTCGTTGATCCAATTTGCCTTTTAATTATTTAATCTTTTCTTCAAGCCATTTAGTAACGTTATGTTTGTCACTTCAGTTTGTCCATTGTTTTGGGGATGGCCTGGTGCCGAGTGGGTCTTCAAAATATTTGACCGATGATAATAGGCAGCGAATTCCTCGTTGTCGAACTAGGTTCCATGGTCTGTAATGAAGGCATGAGGATGACCATATCTACAAATCATGTTCTTCCAAATAAATTGGAACACCTTATCATACGTCATATCAATGAGGGGCTCAACTTCCACCCATTTAATAAAGTAATCCACCGCGACTACAAGATATTTAAATCTTCCCTTAATAGTTTGAAGCTGTCCGACTAAATCTATTCCCCACATGGCAAACGGCCAAGGGAAAGTAATGGGTGTTAGAAATGCCTGGTGAGTTCTTCGGATAGAGGAGAAGCGTTGACACTTGTAACATTTATTGGCATAGGCTATACAATCAGCCCTCATCCTTGGCCCGTAGTACCCTTGCGTCATCATTCTTTGCAAAAGCGTTCGACCTGCTACATGGGCTCCACAAGACCCTTCATGGACCTCTTCAATCAAGTCTTTCACTTCGGAGGGATGCACACATCTTTGTAAACCTGTCATAATTCCTCGTCTGTATAGAATACCATTAGTCAGTACATAATGAGCAGCTTTAAACTTTAATTTCTTTACTGCGAGTTTGTCAATCGGTAATTTACCTTCCTCAATATATGCCCTGATGGGATTCATCCAAGATGGCCCTAAATCGAGGGTAATAAAGTTCATCGTCAGATCTTCATTTATGCTCCGACCAGCTAGAACTTCAATTGGGATTTTTCTCTGTATCTCGGTGCGCGTGACTGATGATAAACGAGCTAAGGCATCTGCTCTGGCATTCTTCAATCTTGGTATTCTAATTATCTGCACTGCCATTAGACTTGAAAAAATTTCCATCTCTTTTGCATGATACCTGATCATTAATTCTCCTTTGGCTGCATATACTCCCAGTATTTGATTTACGATCAACTGCGAGTCACTGAATACAATAACTTGCTCTGCCCCCATGGTTTTTGCCAGATTAAGGCCTGCAATCATAGCTTCATATTCAGCCTCATTATTAGAAGCTTTGAATTGGAAGCGCAGAGCATATTCCATATCGACCTCATCTAGGTTGTTTAAAACAATCCCTGCCCCACAGCCTGTAGCGCAAGATGAGCCATCCACATATAGGTTCCATATAGGTACCTCATCTTCAAACCTTTTATTGGACAAAGTTCCTCGATGGAATATTTATTGCTCCTTTTTCTCCTCATCCAGCTCTTCTTGCTGCTCATCGGCAAGCTTCTCTTGCTCGCCGACCAACTTCTCTTTCTCCTCGACCAACGTAAGTTGATCGGGGTTTAAATTCGATGATCCTGTAACATCCACAGGTTGGTCGGTATCTGGATTTTGCTCCTCGGAGGTATCAGGGTAGGTGAACTCTACTATAAAATCTGCTACTGCCTGCCCTTTTAGTGCCGATCTAGGATCATAAATTATATCATATTCATCGAATTTCTATTGCCCAATACATCAATCTCCCTGATTTTTCTGGTTTATGAAGAGCTTGCCTCAACGGCATATCGGTATACACGACTATGGTATGAGCCTCGAAGTATGGCCTCATTCTTCTACTCGCTTCGATCAGCGCCAATGCCAACTTTTCCATTCTTGGATATCTGATCTCTGCTCCTCGGAAGGCCTTACTAGTGTAATAAATTGGTTTTTGCACTCCATCCTCCACTCTTATTAATGCTGAGCTAACTGCATTTTCTGAAACTTCCAGATATAAGTACAATCTTTCTCCCATCACTGGCCTGGACAATAGTGGAGTTGCTCCCAGATATTTCTTCAACTCTTGAAAGGCTTTCTCGCATTCTTCATTCCATTCAAACGTTTTTCAGAGTGTTTTAAAGAATGGAAGGCATATATCCATTGCTCGTGGTACAAATTTGTTAAGTGCTTCCACTCTCCCTGCTAGACTTTGTACTTCCTTCTTCGTCATTGGAGATCGCAGCCCTAATAGAGCTTTGATCTTTTCAGAGTTTTCTTTAATACCTCGTTGGTTAACAATATACCCAAGGAACATGCCTTCTCATACTCCGAATATGAACTTTGTGGGATTCAACTTCATTTGATATTTATCTAATTGATCAAAGGTCTGGCCTAAGTCAACTAGATGGTTAGCATCTCTCTTGCTCTTTCTCAGCATATCATCAACATAAACTTCCATATTGCAACTGATCTTCTCTGCAAACAACTTCTTCATCAGTCGCTAATATGTTGCACCTGCATTTTTCAAACCAAAAGGCATAACATTATAACAATAAGTTCCCCTAGGGGTTATGAAAGAGGTACTCTCCCTGTCTTCAGGTTTCATTTTGATCTGGTTGTAACCAGAATAAGCATCCATGAAGCTCAGCAGCTCGTGTCCTGAGGTAGCATCCACTAATTGATCAATTCGGGGCAAGGGAAAATAATCCTTTGGGCATGCCTTGTTGAGGTCGTTGAAGTCTACACACATCCTCCATTTGTTATTCTTATTTTTCACCATCACCACATTTGCTAACCAGTTTGGGTGTTTAACATCTTCAATAAAATAATCTTTCTAGAGCTTCTCGACCTCCTCCTGTATAGCTTGGTTATTCTCGGGGCTAAACACTCTTCTTCTCTGCTTCACTGGCCTGATCTCCTTATTCACATTGAGCTCGGGACATAAGAAATTTGGGTCTATTCTGGGTATATCCTCATGACTCCAAGCAAAAGTTTGTTTTCTGCTTTTTAGGACAACTATCAATTCCTGTTTTAGTGAGGCATGTAAAGACGAACCTATCTGAGTTGTTCGTTCCGGATGCTCATCGTCCAGAATGATGTTTTCAGTAGCTTCCACCACCTGACCTTTCACGAGTTGCGACTCGTCTCTAGGATCCAATGTTTTAATCTCTGCACCTTCATCCACTAGGTAGGTAGTAGTCTTTTTCCTAGATTCCTCCAGCTCTTCCTGCTCGGCAGATGAGTAGTAACATTCCCGAGCTACTTTTTGGTCACCCTTTACAACTCCTACTCCAAAATTGGTTGGAAATTTCAGGCATTGATGTACCGTAGATGGTACTGCTTCGAACTTCTTCAATCCTACCCTTCCCATGATGATATTGTAGGCTGATCGGAAATTCTTATCCATCATGAAGAAGCGTACTCTTTTGGTTCGACAAGCAGGCCATGTACCAATGAACATATCCAACTTGATCGTCCGAAGTGGAAAAACTTTATCACCAGCAAAATAGAGGAGGGACCTGTGATAAGGCTCCAACTGAGACAACTTTAGATTTAAGCTGTCAAAGCACGAGTAGAACATAGTATCAGCCGAGCTACCATTATCGACCAGTACTCTCGAGATTATCACTTCCTTTATTCTCATTTTGATCACCAATGGGTCATCATGAGGATACAGCACACCTGCAAGGTCGTTCTTTGAGAAATCGATGACCAGTTTTTCTTTGTTGACCTTCCTCGGGCGATCATCTTCAGCCAAGTTTATTCGTTGAATATATGAATAGGCTTGAGCCTCATTGAGGTAATCTTTTCTTTCTGCAGTAAGGTCTCCACCTCCTGCATCTCCACATGTAATAACATTATAATCAAATAATCCAAAACGTATTAAAAATACCTCACGTTCTGGCTGCCTTGGTCTTTTGGGGAGACCGGGGTCGTCTTCTGGATCATCTTCATGGTCTCTTTTCTTGTTCTCCTCTGCTCGATGAGGAGATCTATACCTCTCTCTTGCTCGGTCGCTGCTTCTTCTTTCATTTCAACGATCAACATACTTTGCCAGTTTTTCTCGTCTAATGAGTGCTTCGATCTCATTCTGAAGAGCTATGAAATTTTTGATCGTGTGGCCATGATCTTTGTGGAACTCGTAATATTTGGCCTTATTCCTCCTGTCAGGGCCTGACTTCATTTTCTCTGGCCAGTTTAGCTCCTCGCTGTTCTTGATTTCTTCTAAAACGTAGTTGATGTCTACCTTCAAAGGAGTATAATTTTCAAATTTCTTTAATACCTCCCATGATGGCTTTGTTTTTAACTGCTAGTCACCACCATTGTTCTTATGCTCTTTATTTTTAGCCTTATCAACCTCTACCTTGGTATCTTTGGTGTCCATGTTCTTCTTCGCAGCCATAGCCTCCTCGACATTCATGATCTTGGCCACTTTTGCCATCAGTTCTGATATGGTTCTGGGTGGATCTTTGGCCAAAGTATAGTATAACTTGTTGGGCAACAAGCCACTCATCAGAGCAGTAATCATTGTCTTTTCCTCATAATCAATAATTTTGAGTTTCTTGTTATTGAAATGAGTTATATAATCCCTCGTGCTCTCACCTGCTTTTTGTCTAACACTTAAAAAGTGTGCTACTCACCGGGCGGAAAAAGTGTGCGCGTGTAAAGTTCACAATTGTCATGTGTTTCGCAGCCGCGATACAAAAGAAAACCTAAGCTACTACTACACTTGACAAGAAAGTATAGCGGTAAGTCGGGTATCATAAATCCACAGGGAGTGATTGAATTTTAGACTTTAATTGTTTTAATTACTTCAGGAATAAAAAGTGTAAAATAAATAAAAGAAAAGGTGAATGAGTGGTTATGGTGACAAAAGAAAAGAGTAGTTAACTCTAAATTAAAGGAAAGCAAGGGTCGGGATCGCACACACGCATTCACGGGATAAACAACTACGAATTAGAATTTCGGTTCGAAATCATTTAATCGATCATTCTCAATTAAGCATAAACATCACGCAATAAGGAATTTAAGCCAAAGTTGCGAGATTAAACATTTAAAGGAAAATGGTCACACGCGGATTAAATTCGGATAATCTCTATAAACACTAACGTTGCATGACAAAGAAAGTTAAACGCATAATAATCCGACTTTAATACGCGAGGTTTCTATTAAATGCGATTTTACACGAAACCCTAAATTTCGAGGTCCGAACCCGAAAATGGCGGAAATGCAATCCCGACCCTCTTTATCTAGGGACTAAGCATGATTAAACTAAATTAAACTAATTAACTAAGAAAGCAATAAATTAAAGCAAGAAAACCTAATTAGAAAGCATGGAAATTATCTAGAAAGCAAGGAAATGAAGAAATACAACTATATTAATGGAGAGGGAAGATGAATAGTCAATCTTACGACCAATTAGTGTGTCAATCCAAGAGAGGAAGAAGAAGAACCAATCAAAACCCCTCCAACCCTAACTAAACTAAGCTAAAATCGTATATGGGCTGGTCTCCTTATTACAAAACCAAAATTTGGCTTATATAGTAAGTTAGAATAAAAGAAAAGAAGAAAGAAAAGAAAAGATAATATCTGCAGAAAAACAAGGGATCGATCGATCGACCAAGGCAAAAATTTGACAATCCAGAATGGTCGATCGATCGACCAGAAGTGTCGATCGATCGATCAAGCAGGGCAGATTGCAGAAGCAGCACACTGCATTCTTCTTTCTTCTTCTCCTTCTCCTCTTTTGCTTTCTTGTTTTTCCTCCACTGAAATCGCCGTAACTTCTTCGTTATCAATCAAAATCGGGCACCGTTTGTGGCCACGCGAAGCTAGCGAGGAGGGTTACAATTTCCGTGAGATGTTGGGCCAGGTACCCAAGCTGTGAAAAGACTAAAATGCCCTTGCGCGTGCGATTGTGTACGGAACTTCACCAGAATACATCCGAACTTCATACTAAGCATCCAAATACCTACAAAAGCTCAATTAACCCCTGTAAAACATGTTAAAATAGAAATCCGAGGTTTTCTGGTTAACGAGCATAAATATAGGGATTAAGATACCCGAGGGGGCTAATAACGCGTAGGTTAACGGGTGAAATACGCAATATTTGCGTCGTATCACACCCCCTAACTTACACATTGCTAGTCCCTAGCAATGAAATAGGAAACAACAAGAACTACAAGAAAACCAAAAGCAGGAGAAGTACAAAAGTATGGTATAAAAGCAATAAAAAGATAAGGCCACTTTCGCGGGCGAACGATTGCATTTAGCGTATGCAATAAGCCGTTAAACCCCTAGGTCACCCTAGTGGACGAGTGTCGTCTCGTGAGGGTTTTTAGGGATGAAACCCACAAACATCACATGGTTTCCTCAAAATATGCCCAACCCAACATGCGACAAACTCAACAACAACGAAAACGATTTCAAATATGTTATTATCATATTGAACGAATTCAAACAAAAGTCCGTTGTTATTAACAGGTTGAATGCACCTCATAGAATTGAAACTTTAAAAGTGGGAGGGGGAGAGAAAATGCACAATATGATTTGGTAAAACCTTAAATAAACCGGAAACTAATCAAAGCAAGAATACATTCAATCCTCACGGGCATTACGCTCAATAAATGAAATCACTCGAAACAGGGAGGTAACACACGGAACATGCGGGCATAAAGAGTACATGTAAATGGAAACTAGGCCGCACACATGTCACAAAAGAAGAACGCTATATATAAACTGAAAAACTGTAATCTCAATGAAAGGATACCGCTCATTAAAGGAGGCAAAATGCATTTTCACAGATTACCAAAACTATTATGACTTTTACATTAAATGCACCCTAAGATCACATAGGACTTGTAATAGGGTTGTAATGTAGGTATGGCTAGGGTGCGAAATGAAGGAATGTATGTACGGATTCAAAGTGTTCGGGATGACAACTCGGGATAATGGGAGAATGCGTGCAATAACAAAATTGGAAAAACAAGTTCCAAAACGGCATTAGATATATCATCGGGGAGAGTAATCAAAGCTTATTGAACTATATACACAACATATACAACTTTATCTTTCTTTTTCTTTTCTTCTTTTTCTCATGTTTTCTTTTGTTTTCTTTTGCTTTTTGCTTTCTCTTTTTCTTCACTTTTTTCACTACTTTCTTTTCTTTGCTTATCAAACTCTCATATGCCTAAAATTGCAACCGCAATACAACAACAACATTCAATCCCAAGTAACATTCCAAACAAAGGTATGTAAGGTGTATGTATGGCTTAAAACTCCAATTTGGAGTTGTTCATGGAATTTGGGTTATGGAACGAAAGGCTATATTTAGGCTCAAAGGGTTTGATGAGGGTAAACATATAAGGGTGAGGTCAAGGTCAATATGGGTGATATAACAAAGATGGCCTATGATCATTTCACAAAGTTTACGCAATTCTCGAGTCAAAACAATATATGAAAATCATGATCAAGTAACACATTTCAAGTATGAAGTCAATTAATGAATGGTCAAATGAAAGATTAGAGAGATTACCAACGAATTCAATGTTTTCAATGAGAAAAGAATAGTGTATAACACTCACAAACGACGAAAGGTACAAAGCTTACTCGGTGTAAGTATATACAATGCAACAAAAGATTATCGAGTTATTAAAATCTTAAACCAAATCAATATGACAAGGAAAGTGCATATGCTCATGGGATAAAGTTTAATTCATGAATTTTTTCACAATATCAATGATTTAAGGACTAAATTCTAATAACTTCTAAAATCGAGAACATGCATCATTGAGTTGTCAATTGGATCGGGAAATTATTGAAATTTATCACCGGAAACAAGGCAAAATGCCCAACAAAGGAGAAAAAAGAATTAAAATATTTTTGAAAATTGTTAAATTTTTCACAAAAAGGCATACTAAGTAACTAACAAGTAAGAAAATCCATGGACTACACATGAAATGGATAGAATATCCTACACCCCTAACTTAAATGTTGCATTGTCCTCAATGAGCATTAGGAACACAACACAAAGAGAGGAAAAGAACGATATTACCCAAAATTAGAGCGATATCCATAAGCGCGAGTCCAAAGGAATCTACCAAACAAGTTAGTACCGAGCATAGCAAAAACAAATAACAAAAAGTTAACTAATTACACTAGACTAAATTAAAAAGAAAGAAAAATAGGAAAGAAAGAAAATTAAAAAGCTAACTATTTACAACCTACTATTTAGGCTACACACTAACTATACACTAGAAGTCTAAATAGTTGAGGGTCCACCATAAGAACGATTTGACTTTGGAGGATAACCGGTGTACCCTCACATATAAGCATGCCTTCCGAAAAATATGAATTCCGTTTTAACAACGGAAGGCATGTGTAAGGCAAAAGAAATGAACCATCGTCAATTAAAAGTTTTGGAGGGACGATGGGGGATTTGGATAACAAAGGGGACAAGAACACTAGAGGACCAAGAAAAATCGATTCATCTCCAAAAAGTTTTTCAAATGGAATGGGAGATGGTGCACACACGGGGATAGGTTCCATCGTAGCAAACAAAGTCGGCGAAGAGTCCTCGTCGGAAAATTGTGCATAAATTGTAAAAGTTTCTACCGACTCATAGGAATCAACCGGTAATTCTAATGGTTCGATCACGGAAAATGAATATGGTGATGAAACAAATTCAATCTCAATCGACTCATCATCGGAAGGAGATTGAATTTTGGGGGAGAGAGATGCACACTCGATGAGAAATTCTTCGAAAAATTTAGGTGAAACACAAGTTTCCATCTCCTCGTTGTTTTGTGAAAAAGAATTCATCTCATCGCAAAGTGCACCGAGTCTCATCCCAGCATCATTTAAGCTTTCCAAACCTTGGGAGTAAAGAAGCAAAGTTTCTTCCAAAGTAGGCTTTCTCGGCTCAAGAGCCTCGGACTCCTCATTTGGTTGAAACTCGTCTTCGAAAGTAATGAAATAAGAATCGTCATTTGATTCGAATAATGAATCCAACTCAAGCTCCCAATAACGATTCTCATTTTGATAAATGTTTTCAAGTCTTTCATTTTCAAGAAAATCTTGAAAATGAAAAACTTGAAAACTATCCCCAAAGTAAGAATCATTAGAATGATCATAATAACTATAATAGTAGGACATGATTACCTAATTATTTGTAGATGGAGAATCCAAGAACTAAGTGAGCAACCGCGAATCAAAGTTTCTTAGCGCTCAAAGTATGCAAATCCTGCAAAAAGGGTTAAAATAAAGAATACAAATACAAAAGGAAAAAATAATATGAAATAGTAAAACAATTACAATCTAAAACACACTCCCCGGCAACGGCGCCATTTTGTGACCGGGCGGAAAAAGTGTGCGCGTGTAAAGTGCACAATCCTCGTGTGTTTTGCCACCGCGATACAAAAGAAAACCTAAACTACTACTACACTTGACAAGCAAGTACAACGGTAAGTCGGGTATCGTAAATCCATAGGGAGTGATTGAATTTTAGACTTTAATTATTTTAAATACTTCAGGAATAAAAAGTGTAAAATAAATAAAAGAAAAGGTGAATGGGTGGTTATGGTGACAAAAGAAAAGAGAAGTTAACTCTAAATTAAAGGAAAGCTAGGGTCGGGATTGCATTTCTGCCATTTTCGGGTTCGGACCTCGAAATTTAGGGTTTCGTGTCAAATCGTATTTAATTGAAACCTCGCGTATTAAAGTCGGATTATTATGCTTTTAACTTTCTTTGTCACGCAACGTTAGTGTTTATAGCGATTATTCGAATTTAATCCGCGTGTGACCATTTTCCATTAAATGTTTAATCTCGCAACTTTGGCTTAAATTCCTTATTGCGTGATGTTTATGCTTAATTGAGAATGATCGATTAAATGATTTCGAACCGAAATTCTAATTAGTAGTTGTTTAGCCCGTCAATGCGTGTGTGCGATCCCGACCCTCGCTTTCCTTTAATTTAGAGTTAACTTCTCTTTTCGTTTGTCACCATAATCACCCATTCACCTTTTCTTTTATTTATTTTACACTTTTTATTCCTGAAAGTAATAAAAATAATTAAAGTCTAAAATTCAATCACTCCCTGTGGATTTACGATACCCGACTTACCGTTGTACTTGCTTGTCAAGTGTAGTAGTATCATAGGTTTTCTTTTGTATCGCGGCGGCGAAACACACGATGATTGTGCACTTTACACGCGCACACTTTTTCCGCCCGGTCACAAAATGAAATGGTCACACGAGGATTAAATTCGGAATGTCTCTATAAACACTAAAGTTATGTGACAAATAAAGTTAAACGCATAACAATCCAACTTTAATACCCGCGGTTTCAATTAAATGCGATTTTACACGAAACCCTAAATTTCGAGGTCCGAACCCGAAAATGGCGGAAATGCAATCCCGACCCTATTTATCTAGGGACTAAGCATGATTAAACTAAATTAAACTAATTAACTAAGAAAGAAAAAAATTAAAGTAAGAAAACCTAATTAGAAAGCATGGAGATTATCTAGAAAGCAAGGAAATGAAGAAATACAACTATATTAATGGAGAGGGAAGATGAATAGTCAATCTTACGACCAATTAGTGTGTCAATCCAAGAGAGGAAGAAGAAGAACCAATCAAAACCCCTCCAACCCTAACTAAACTAAGCTAAAATCGTATATGGGCTGGTCTCCTTATTACAAAACCAAAATTTGGCTTATATAGTAAGTTAGAATAAAAGAAAAGAAGAAAGAAAAGAAAAGATAATATCTGCAGAAAAACAAGGGATCGATCGATCGACCAAGGCAAAAATTTGACAATCCAGAATGGTCGATCGATCGACCAGAAGTGTCGATCGATCGATCAAGCAGGGCAGATTGCAGAAGCAGCACACTGCATTCTTCTTTCTTCTTCTCCTTCTCCTCTTTTGCTTTCTTGTTTTTCCTCCACTGAAATCGCCGTAACTTCTTCGTTATCAATCAAAATCGGGCACCGTTTGTGGCCACGCGAAGCTAGCGAGGAGGGTTACAATTTCCGTGAGATGTTGGGCCAGGTACCCAAGCTGTGAAAAGACTAAAATGCCCTTGCGCGTGCGATTGTGTACGGAACTTCACCAGAATACATCCGAACTTCATACTAAGCATCCAAATACCTACAAAAGCTCAATTAACCCCTGTAAAACATGTTAAAATAGAAATCCAAGGTTTTCTGGTTAACGAGCATAAATATAGGGATTAAGATACCCGAGGGGGCTAATAACGCGTAGGTTAACGGGTGAAATACGCAATATTTGCGTCGTATCACACCCCCTAACTTACACATTGCTAGTCCCTAGCAATGAAATAGGAAACAACAAGAACTACAAGAAAACCAAAAGCAGGAGAAGTACAAAAGTATGGTATAAAACCAATAAAAAGATAAGGCCACTTTCGCGGGCGAACGATTGCATTTAGCGTATGCAATAAGCCGTTAAACCCCTAGGTCACCCTAGTGGACGAGTGTCGTCTCGTGAGGGTTTTCAGGGATGAAACCCACAAACATCACATGGTTTCCTCAAAATATGCCCAACCCAACAT
Source organism: Sambucus nigra (assembly GCA_949130495.1). Lineage (NCBI taxonomy): Eukaryota > Viridiplantae > Streptophyta > Magnoliopsida > Dipsacales > Adoxaceae > Sambucus > Sambucus nigra. Next base: position 560,667,586 of record OX422217.1, read on the forward strand.
GCGACAAACTCAACAACAACGAAAACGATTTCAAATATGTTATTATCATATTGAACGAATTCAAACAAAAGTCCGTTGTTATTAACAGGTTGAATGCACCTCATAGAATTGAAACTTTAAAAGTGGGAGGGGGAGAGAAAATGCACAATATGATTTGGTAAAACCTTAAATAAACCGGAAACTAATCAAAGCAAGAATACATTCAATCCTCACGGGCATTACGCTCAATAAATGAAATCACTCGAAACAGGGAGGTAACACACGGAACATGCGGGCATAAAGAGTACATGTAAATGGAAACTAGGCCGCACACATGTCACAAAAGAAGAACGCTATATATAAACTGAAAAACTGTAATCTCAATGAAAGGATACCGCTCATTAAAGGAGGCAAAATGCATTTTCACAGATTACCAAAACTATTATGACTTTTACATTAAATGCACCCTAAGATCACATAGGACTTGTAATAGGGTTGTAATGTAGGTATGGCTAGGGTGCGAAATGAAGGAATGTATGTACGGATTCAAAGTGTTCGGGATGACAACTCGGGATAATGGGAGAATGCGTGCAATAACAAAATTGGAAAAACAAGTTCCAAAACGGCATTAGATATATCATCGGGGAGAGTAATCAAAGCTTATTGAACTATATACACAACATATACAACTTTATCTTTCTTTTTCTTTTCTTCTTTTTCTCATGTTTTCTTTTGTTTTCTTTTGCTTTTTGCTTTCTCTTTTTCTTCACTTTTTTCACTACTTTCTTTTCTTTGCTTATCAAACTCTCATATGCCTAAAATTGCAACCGCAATACAACAACAACATTCAATCCCAAGTAACATTCCAAACAAAGGTATGTAAGGTGTATGTATGGCTTAAAACTCCAATTTGGAGTTGTTCATGGAATTTGGGTTATGGAACGAAAGGCTATATTTAGGCTCAAAGGGTTTGATGAGGGTAAACATATAAGGGTGAGGTCAAGGTCAATATGGGTGATATAACAAAGATGGCCTATGATCATTTCACAAAGTTTACGCAATTCTCGAGTCAAAACAATATATGAAAATCATGATCAAGTAACACATTTCAAGTATGAAGTCAATTAATGAATGGTCAAATGAAAGATTAGAGAGATTACCAACGAATTCAATGTTTTCAATGAGAAAAGAATAGTGTATAACACTCACAAACGACGAAAGGTACAAAGCTTACTCGGTGTAAGTATATACAATGCAACAAAAGATTATCGAGTTATTAAAATCTTAAACCAAATCAATATGACAAGGAAAGTGCATATGCTCATGGGATAAAGTTTAATTCATGAATTTTTTCACAATATCAATGATTTAAGGACTAAATTCTAATAACTTCTAAAATCGAGAACATGCATCATTGAGTTGTCAATTGGATCGGGAAATTATTGAAATTTATCACCGGAAACAAGGCAAAATGCCCAACAAAGGAGAAAAAAGAATTAAAATATTTTTGAAAATTGTTAAATTTTTCACAAAAAGGCATACTAAGTAACTAACAAGTAAGAAAATCCATGGACTACACATGAAATGGATAGAATATCCTACACCCCTAACTTAAATGTTGCATTGTCCTCAATGAGCATTAGGAACACAACACAAAGAGAGGAAAAGAACGATATTACCCAAAATTAGAGCGATATCCATAAGCGCGAGTCCAAAGGAATCTACCAAACAAGTTAGTACCGAGCATAGCAAAAACAAATAACAAAAAGTTAACTAATTACACTAGACTAAATTAAAAAGAAAGAAAAATAGGAAAGAAAGAAAATTAAAAAGCTAACTATTTACAACCTACTATTTAGGCTACACACTAACTATACACTAGAAGTCTAAATAGTTGAGGGTCCACCATAAGAACGATTTGACTTTGGAGGATAACCGGTGTACCCTCACATATAAGCATGCCTTCCGAAAAATATGAATTCCGTTTTAACAACGGAAGGCATGTGTAAGGCAAAAGAAATGAACCATCGTCAATTAAAAGTTTTGGAGGGACGATGGGGGATTTGGATAACAAAGGGGACAAGAACACTAGAGGACCAAGAAAAATCGATTCATCTCCAAAAAGTTTTTCAAATGGAATGGGAGATGGTGCACACACGGGGATAGGTTCCATCGTAGCAAACAAAGTCGGCGAAGAGTCCTCGTCGGAAAATTGTGCATAAATTGTAAAAGTTTCTACCGACTCATAGGAATCAACCGGTAATTCTAATGGTTCGATCACGGAAAATGAATATGGTGATGAAACAAATTCAATCTCAATCGACTCATCATCGGAAGGAGATTGAATTTTGGGGGAGAGAGATGCACACTCGATGAGAAATTCTTCGAAAAATTTAGGTGAAACACAAGTTTCCATCTCCTCGTTGTTTTGTGAAAAAGAATTCATCTCATCGCAAAGTGCACCGAGTCTCATCCCAGCATCATTTAAGCTTTCCAAACCTTGGGAGTAAAGAAGCAAAGTTTCTTCCAAAGTAGGCTTTCTCGGCTCAAGAGCCTCGGACTCCTCATTTGGTTGAAACTCGTCTTCGAAAGTAATGAAATAAGAATCGTCATTTGATTCGAATAATGAATCCAACTCAAGCTCCCAATAACGATTCTCATTTTGATAAATGTTTTCAAGTCTTTCATTTTCAAGAAAATCTTGAAAATGAAAAACTTGAAAACTATCCCCAAAGTAAGAATCATTAGAATGATCATAATAACTATAATAGTAGGACATGATTACCTAATTATTTGTAGATGGAGAATCCAAGAACTAAGTGAGCAACCGCGAATCAAAGTTTCTTAGCGCTCAAAGTATGCAAATCCTGCAAAAAGGGTTAAAATAAAGAATACAAATACAAAAGGAAAAAATAATATGAAATAGTAAAACAATTACAATCTAAAACACACTCCCCGGCAACGGCGCCATTTTGTGACCGGGCGGAAAAAGTGTGCGCGTGTAAAGTGCACAATCCTCGTGTGTTTTGCCACCGCGATACAAAAGAAAACCTAAACTACTACTACACTTGACAAGCAAGTACAACGGTAAGTCGGGTATCGTAAATCCATAGGGAGTGATTGAATTTTAGACTTTAATTATTTTAAATACTTCAGGAATAAAAAGTGTAAAATAAATAAAAGAAAAGGTGAATGGGTGGTTATGGTGACAAAAGAAAAGAGAAGTTAACTCTAAATTAAAGGAAAGCTAGGGTCGGGATTGCATTTCTGCCATTTTCGGGTTCGGACCTCGAAATTTAGGGTTTCGTGTCAAATTGCATTTAATTGAAACCTCGCGTATTAAAGTCGGATTATTATGCTTTTAACTTTCTTTGTCACGCAACGTTAGTGTTTATAGCGATTATTCGAATTTAATCCGCGTGTGACCATTTTCCATTAAATGTTTAATCTCGCAACTTTGGCTTAAATTCCTTATTGCGTGATGTTTATGCTTAATTGAGAATGATCGATTAAATGATTTCGAACCGAAATTCTAATTAGTAGTTGTTTAGCCCGTCAATGCGTGTGTGCGATCCCGACCCTCGCTTTCCTTTAATTTAGAGTTAACTTCTCTTTTCGTTTGTCACCATAATCACCCATTCACCTTTTCTTTTATTTATTTTACACTTTTTATTCCTGAAAGTAATAAAAATAATTAAAGTCTAAAATTCAATCACTCCCTGTGGATTTACGATACCCGACTTACCGTTGTACTTGCTTGTCAAGTGTAGTAGTATCATAGGTTTTCTTTTGTATCGCGGCGGCGAAACACACGATGATTGTGCACTTTACACGCGCACACTTTTTCCGCCCGGTCACAAAATGAAATGGTCACACGAGGATTAAATTCGGAATGTCTCTATAAACACTAAAGTTATGTGACAAATAAAGTTAAACGCATAACAATCCAACTTTAATACCCGCGGTTTCAATTAAATGCGATTTTACACGAAACCCTAAATTTCGAGGTCCGAACCCGAAAATGGCGGAAATGCAATCCCGACCCTATTTATCTAGGGACTAAGCATGATTAAACTAAATTAAACTAATTAACTAAGAAAGAAAAAAATTAAAGTAAGAAAACCTAATTAGAAAGCATGGAGATTATCTAGAAAGCAAGGAAATGAAGAAATACAACTATATTAATGGAGAGGGAAGATGAATAGTCAATCTTACGACCAATTAGTGTGTCAATCCAAGAGAGGAAGAAGAAGAACCAATCAAAACCCCTCCAACCCTAACTAAACTAAGCTAAAATCGTATATGGGCTGGTCTCCTTATTACAAAACCAAAATTTGGCTTATATAGTAAGTTAGAATAAAAGAAAAGAAGAAAGAAAAGAAAAGATAATATCTGCAGAAAAACAAGGGATCGATCGATCGACCAAGGCAAAAATTTGACAATCCAGAATGGTCGATCGATCGACCAGAAGTGTCGATCGATCGATCAAGCAGGGCAGATTGCAGAAGCAGCACACTGCATTCTTCTTTCTTCTTCTCCTTCTCCTCTTTTGCTTTCTTGTTTTTCCTCCACTGAAATCGCCGTAACTTCTTCGTTATCAATCAAAATCGGGCACCGTTTGTGGCCACGCGAAGCTAGCGAGGAGGGTTACAATTTCCGTGAGATGTTGGGCCAGGTACCCAAGCTGTGAAAAGACTAAAATGCCCTTGCGCGTGCGATTGTGTACGGAACTTCACCAGAATACATCCGAACTTCATACTAAGCATCCAAATACCTACAAAAGCTCAATTAACCCCTGTAAAACATGTTAAAATAGAAATCCAAGGTTTTCTGGTTAACGAGCATAAATATAGGGATTAAGATACCCGAGGGGGCTAATAACGCGTAGGTTAACGGGTGAAATACGCAATATTTGCGTCGTATCACACCCCCTAACTTACACATTGCTAGTCCCTAGCAATGAAATAGGAAACAACAAGAACTACAAGAAAACCAAAAGCAGGAGAAGTACAAAAGTATGGTATAAAACCAATAAAAAGATAAGGCCACTTTCGCGGGCGAACGATTGCATTTAGCGTATGCAATAAGCCGTTAAACCCCTAGGTCACCCTAGTGGACGAGTGTCGTCTCGTGAGGGTTTTCAGGGATGAAACCCACAAACATCACATGGTTTCCTCAAAATATGCCCAACCCAACATGCGACAAACTCAACAACAACGAAAACGATTTCAAATATGTTATTATCATATTGAACGAATTCAAACAAAAGTCCGTTGTTATTAACAGGTTGAATGCACCTCATAGAATTGAAACTTTAAAAGTGGGAGGGGGAGAGAAAATG